>OU426981.1:93353286-93900786 GCA_911387785.2 Aelia acuminata | reverse complement strand
TTTTTTTTTTTTTTTTTTTTTTTACAATTACATTGACCTACAAAAGGATCTATGAAACACTTGAAAAAAAAGTGTAATAATCATGTCGATATCTTTCCCTTTCAGTCTTGAGTGAGGATACATTATTTTAAATAAATCTAATTAATAGCAGTTATAAATTTTTTATAAAATTATTAGTGAAAAATAACGTAGTGAAAAGTACCGATATTTAAAAAAAAATAATTTAGCGAAGCATTAACTGAGGTTCAATTATAATCAAATTCAATTAATAATTTTATTTGACGCATTCTATGGCAATTTTTTATCCGTTAATTAACTATGTTAATTATTTTACTGTAAAGGTCACTTGATGCTATTACTGTTACACTTTAGCACTCGCTATCAATTCTGTTCCCATTACACTGCAATAACCTGAGCAAACGTAGATCGGCTTCTTTCAACCCAAGTTTAATATTATATAGTTTACGTAATTGAATTTTTTTTTTTCAATTCTGTATTACCTTCGTTTCTAGATAGCGAAGGAGGTTGTCCCTTTTTAATTACCTCAAAGCTGGATTAATAACGATGGGAAACTGAGCAAAGCACCTGACTTATGAAACTTAAAACTCTTCACCCGGCCGACAAAAAATAAGAAGGCTGTTCTGCAGGTGTACTGTCCATATTCCAAGTTTAGGTTTTTAACTTTCGATAAAACTAAGGAAGACTATTCCTTAATGATGTCATGGTTTAAATTTTATATTTTTTATCGTAATTTACTTAATGGGGAGACATAGTAGGGTCAGGGAGGACATGGAGACGTCGTGGTAGGGTTTTGCCCCTTGCCATTCTTCCTTATTGTCCCCCTCAGAGGATAATAGTTTTTATTTTTTAGGTTTGATTTTCTTAGTTCGGAACTGTGAGAACTATACTCTCTATAAGTAAGAAAGATCAATGTTATAGGTATATATAAGAATCTACTTGCAAGGGCCACACCTCGAAACTCGAAAATTAGCGGATGGATAAATCTGATACTTTTAAAGAACGTTGCTGTTTAGCCAAATAGAATCCTAATCTACTTATTATGATTATATATATATATATATATATATATATATATAAAATGGGAAAAAGTTAAAAGTATAGAGAAAATCTTTTTTTCTCGTTTTTTTTCTTATTTTGGTGTAAGATGGTATTTTTCGCTAAAAAACGAAAATTAAATTACTAAAATAGGACTATTATTAGGAGAGTTACAGCGTACTTTTTTTTTTTTTTTTTTTTTTTTTTATCACATGTTTTTCTCCCGTACGGTATATCTTGTATATAAATTTATAATCCTTTCCAAAATAATTTATAATATGCTATGATGTGTATTGATGTTTTGGGGTATATTTGACCGGAATACATATATTTATTTCCCTAAATAAAATTGTTAAATGTTAATCCGTAGCCGGGTTTAGCGGGGGATGGGTTTAGCTGGTGTTGTATAAATTGAAAAAAAACAAAACAAGAACACGTCCACATCGGCATCTGAGAGCGTAGATACCGTAATGTTTTTAATGCTTGAAAATAAATAAAACCTTCCAATTTCAAAGCAGGTTCTCTAAACTTTTTCAACACGGTCTTTGAAAAATTACTCCACACTATGGATTGAAAATTCTATATAGTTTGATTCGATTATACCGTGAGCTGCATCAACTTCCAGGTGAGTATAACCTCGCAAGTGAAATTTATGATTGGCAATTTTTATTATTCGAAATGGAGTCACAACTTTTTGGCTCTCAAAATTTCGTGAAGCAGAATCGATTTTTTAAATATTTTCAATGGATTTAGCTTGGTGTGTAATAGAGATCGGCCCTTGCCTCGAACTCGATAAAAATGGATTAAGACAGCCGGACTCATAGGTACTTAAGTAATTAATATTATTACAAATAATTACTTATATTTTATTTCTGTTTTTAAATAGCTGTAATTATTTTCAAAAAATATTTTTTATTGGAGGGGGCAGGGGCCCCAGGCTGGGAACCGCCATGAGCATATCATGCTAGTTATCTTAATGTAAAATATATTTATTTTTAGGCTGTCTGTTTAACTCATTCCTCGATTTAAAATTTTACTTTAGTGAACCATTTATACTTTAAAAAATGATGAGCGAAGTTCAAGAAAATCGTCGCTTGGATCAGCTGTGAATGGGGTATTTTGTACATTAAGGATTCCACGTTTGAACAATTACCAGTTCGTTACCAATCTCTAGCCATCAGGGGCTATCTCCATGGTTTAGTGACCACCGGATTTAACTAACTGTAACACTGGAGAATCAGATCCGATTCCTTGATCTTGGAATTCAACCATTGAATAATTACTTTTCTCAAAGCAAGGAAAGCAGAAAATTTGCTGGATACTTTTTTTTTTTTTTTTTTTTTTTTTTTTTTTTTTTTTTTTTTTTTTAACGAATATCTAAAGCTAATTTTATATCTGTATAAAAAAGACACAAAAATAATTGTTTACACCCATGTAACAAATGTAAGGCACCGGTTTCTTCGATTATGGCGTTTGATTCGATTTTTCTGTGTGCGTGAGAAGTTAGGTGAATTTTTTTCTCTCCAGATTATGCCAGATATGATGATATTCATTTAAATAAATGCTTTAGTTTTTTTCTATTCCTATAAAGGATAGTAATTTTCGTAGCGTAAAGCTAAATATTATAACTGTCGCTTGTTCCTATCAATCCTCTCTAGGCTTAATCAATATTAGCAGCAATTACTTTGTTAGCGGCATGGAACCACACGAGTATTGATTTTTTGAGGTGCCGAATCTAACGAAATTAAAATCGATGCAATGGCTGGGGTTCCAGTCCAATCAAGTCCATATTTGAGGTCAAAAATTCGTGTTTGGTATAGTCGTATATGTTTTCTGAAGTGCCGAATCTAATGACATCAATATTAACGAAATCAGAGCATCAGATCAAGCTGCAAAATAAAAAATAAAAATTTTTTATAGATAATTATTTTTTATTAATATACAATAATATAAAATATACAGATAGGATTTTTTTCTATCTTTCCCTCATACAGTGACCCTGTATAAAAGCTGTATATTTGTTAATGTGTACATGCTCCATGCACTAGGCATAATACATATATCAATACATTAGATAGATATAATATACCTATCAATACAGACAGGATATAATTATTTTTATTTATTTGGGTCAGGAATAATTAGGTTAACAATCTTGTTTAAGTAAATTGCATGCTTCCTCGGTTAGATCTTTTTTTTAATACTTTTATACTGGTCTTAAATCTGTAATGTATGGGTCGCTTGTAACAAATATTTAGTAGAAAACATCTTCATTTGCTTGACTCATCCTTCTTCCTGGAATGATGTCCCCTGTTACTGCTTGTAATTTTTGTTCCTACTCTCCCGAGCCTCTTCCCTGAGAGGGAACCGATAGAACCGTAGCACGCAGCTAAATCATGTCTGCTCCATGGAAAAGAATTTTGTGGACGGTCGATGGGAGATAGTACCAGGGGTACCGAGTCTCTGCCATCTCAGCCGTTTCCGCTGCATACTCTATAGCGAGAGGAATTTAAATTAAATCTCTATAAAATTTTACCACGCACTAGACATTAAACCATTGCGACCATAACGCACTGTAACGCAATCTTTTAATAAACCAGCTAAGTAAAAAAATTACACTTATTTCGGCAACCATTTCAAAAATTAATTTCTTCTCCAAATATTGATATTATTTAAACATGTTTAGTCCATAACAGTGCACACATAGATGACACACTCCTGAAGTATTGGAGAATATTTTGCTGTTAATTTTATACCGAGTAAAAAAAGTTTTTTATCTTGGTAGAAAAGCACTATTTTCTCAACCATGAAAAGTTCAATTTTATTGGTATGTATAAATGTTTTAGGCATTTTTGTTAAAACCAATTAATCTACCTATATAACAACTATGACCTCATAGGGATAAATATGAAAAATAAAATTTACGTTTATTTTATGCTACGGTGGAGATGGAGGGCATTGGATCATAAAATCCTAGGATATGCAAATGAACCTTGGTCCAGCTGTCCTTGGCAGGAGTTAGCTGGACATTGTTAGATTCTGATAAGAGAAGCGATTGGCTTACAAGTAGATGAAGAAGATGAATAGGTGAAAATACACCTAATTATAGGACTGTAAGACAAAAATCGATCCTAACAACAATATCTGCATTGAAGGAAAATCGTTCCGAAGAGTAGGTACAACTTGTACGATTATTGGATGTTTTTTTTAATTTTTTTATAGGATCGCTTGATGAATTTTTGGATGTTTTGTATACGGTGCTAAAGGAAAAGAAGTAAGAGGGATATTAAGGTAGACAACCTGTAGTATAGGCGTGACATCGCATGCCAACTGATCATTTTTTGAGGTACTAAAAGCAATGCCTACTCTATCGTGAAGCTTCTCCTTTATGATGGAAAGAGTAGAAAATGAATACCGGTATCACACCAGCGGAGGCACGGGCGTTTCCTCCGTTATTCGGTGGAAGCACGCTATCGCAAATTCATCTCGGTCTAACCATCGTGTAAGCCCTAGGCGTTCTCTCCTGCTTAGGAAATATAATACCGGCACAGCGGTCAACCTTTTAACAACAAAAGTGAAGGGATCTATTTCGGATCGAGAATGATTCATACATGTTTAGCAATTAAGCTTCACGTTTGAAAGTAATTAACCATGTTAATTGAGTCTAGAAAAAGAGTTAGCCATATGATGTATGAAATATCAATTATGTTGACCATGAGCCTGTAATTAAATGTACACAACTCCAAACGCATATCGATGTGTTAACAAAGTCAAAACAGTACTACCACTGAAATACAGTAACACCACCTTAGCCCAGTATATATATTTAATTGTTTTTATTTATTTATACAAGGTGAAAAACAGCGAAGGTTAATTGTTAATTTAATTGTTTTAACTGGTATGTAAATTTTGGACACATCTTTATTGAACTTTATTGACCAATATTAATAAAAGTCAATTCATAAAAAAAAATATAAAAAAAAAATGATTTTTCTCGAAGAAGTATTAGGTAATGATGTAGCAAACTGATGCTTGGTCCCGAAGTTAAGGGTTTTATTTATTAGAAATTTTTTTTTAATCGCCATAGTTTTTTTTATAAAATTGTTTTGAGCGCCCAAGCAAAAACGCCACAGCAAAAATGGCGTTACTCGAGTAAAATGTATAATTTAAGTTATGGAATGTAAGTATATGAAGTATTAAAAAAGGAATCATTCCTTTAATATTAAGTTAATCCTGAACCTATGGGTATTTACCGAGTCGTGAGGATAAAGGTTATCGAAATGCGGTAAGCGATTGTCGATGATTTCGACTTCGCATCGAATCTTCAGACTTTTTGAACTCTTTATTAGTATTAGGAGTCAGACAGTTGATGGAGTTTTGATTATTTGTCCATTGTTCATTTTTCTGGGAAGGCACGTTAATGAAAAATGCTTGTAAAGAGATAATTACTTTTTAAATAATTGGATTTATCCTCAGCTTACTCGGTATTGTCTGGGTTTACGAGGAATGTCAATAATAGATCGAAATGAAAAGGACCTTTATATTTCACTCTATGTCTTATCTTCCATTGAATTTGCAACTCGAGTTATTTAAACAAAAAATTAAGCCGTGGAAAACTTTTATGTTCTTTACAGGTTTAATGTGTTTGCGATTATGCAAAAATATGAATAGCAGGTTTTGTTATTAAAAAAAATGATGAATGACATACTATTATTCCAGGTATAAATAGATTTTTAACGATAAATAAAAAAAAAATAAAAAAATATGAATCTGCGTTCCGGGAACTTTTTAATTATTTTACTTAAAAACACCTTTGTATTATCACCTCATTAAAATTTTAGCGGGAATCCGTTATCCGAAGGTGGGGCTCACATGAAAACAATTTTTTCTCCTTTTTACAAAAGAAACTTCCTATGAAAACGATAAGACAGTTTATTCAGATTTTGGGACATACTAATCCGTAATGTATAAGAAAAAGCATTCCTTTTCTGGTGTTTATTGGTATACCTCTAATGTGTTTACTGTTTGATTAACCTCACTTTATGCCACTAAGGCTAATCGGACGATGCTAGTGTGGGAGTCCTAAATTTCGCCTATCCAGGTATAATTAGGATAGGGATCTTTAACAAGTACCTGACATCGTACAGGTTCGGGACCTCCATTGTACGTCCTATCCGAGGGACGGCATGGCTAAGGATTTTTTACTCCCATTAAAATATCATAGGGCCACCGCTGGGCGCGAACTTGCGACCTTAAGTATCTCTAAATTGTTTTAATACCCAATTCAAACTCAAAAAGAATGACGATTTCGTAGTAGCAAATGTCTGCTAATAAGTCATTTATGCAAAGGTAAAAGTAAAAGTTCAACCTCATTGATTTAAAAGTGCAAAACAGTTTATTGGGTAACGTTACTGGTGTCAGTTCTGGACATGACCTATTTTCATCGTGATATGATACTCTATTTTTCAGTTACAAAGTCCCTGGATTAGCTTTATTACATTGTTAATGTTTGTAACGTAAGTTATGCTACTGAGGCTAATGGGACGATATTTTATTGGGAGTCCTAAACTTTGCCTCCCCAGTTTTAATCAAGATAAGGATTTTTAACGAGTACCTGACATCATACAAACTCGGAACATCTATTTTACATCCTATCCGAGGGATGGCATAGCTAAGGATTTTTTACTTCCTTTAAGAAATCCTACGGCAACGATGAGACGCGAATCCGCGACCTTTAGTATTGTAGGTTGCCATGCTAACCACTACACCACAGGTGACCCCAAATTGTTAATCTCTTAATGGATCAAAGCTTAACTATCTAAAAGAATCGTTCTCTTTGTCAAAAAATTCGACATTTTGGGGATACTGACATCTATGTCGCCTCACTAATGTACAATATCTAGTGACCAACCGAAGTTTCGTCTCATGTAAAATATAAAAAACCTTATAATTTACGATCCTTTGAATGTTTTCTGAATCCACATTCTGTTTTATTGATAATAGTTGATATAGAAACAATTGCGTTATCTGATATTAAGTCGGAACTTTTTTAATTCAATATTTTCAAATAGAAATTTAAAATCTGAAAAAAAAACTGTTATTATTAAAACAAGTTTAATTAAAAAAAAAAAAACTTTTGAATGGATTGTTTCTCAATCTATCAAGCTGATTTTAGTAGCACTTATATATAGGAGTCTTTTAAATAAATGAGTGACGTTTTTTTTATTACATATGGAATATCAAGAGGGCATCCTGTTGGAAAGTTTCCCGCTACCGGCACCTGTGCCTCGGGGTGACTGAGGCACAGGAATAGATTATTCGTTCTCAAAGGGGTGTACGCCTTCCATAATACAACTATTACCTATTTATATAATTCATTATATTAGTCTATTTATTAGTCAAGCAGTTGAGAAGAGCAGAACTAAATACTTCTACAAGTGTCCATAAATAAACCAATGCAGCTTGGACGCTGTAAACATATTTATTTGATTAGCACGTGTTTATTTGCGTTAGGGATTCTTCGAATTCTCAATCAGAACGTGTTGTTTGATGGGTACGACAATAGATGTATTATTTGAGACCCAACAATATTGCCAAGTTGAATGCGTTACCTTTGGATAAAGTTATCATGAAATTTATTAAACGCTTCGACTGCAAATGGTTCCTTTTCGCTGACTAAAAATCGCTCAGAAAAAGAAACTTTTTTAATCTTGTTGTAGTTTAAATTGATTTTTGATGTAATGAAACAGAAAAAAAAAAAAATTCATGAGGCATACATAATATGTATGTTATACTGTCCCACACGCCTCACGACTGAAAAACGTTGCATATCTTATTCTCCGTGTTAATTGCATATATAATAATGAACGCAAAAAAAGAATTTTGAATTTGAAGAGAACCTAACAAAATATTCTAAGGTAATTTCTATGAATAATTAAAATCTAAATTACTGAGTGGAAAATAAATGATAATCCCTGGAAGCGAACATTGGTTAAAAAGTGGTATAAAATCGTCAAATACACTCAAAGTGTTTAAAAAATCATCAGTTTAAAAAGTGATATGTAATAGAACCTTTGTGCTATACTTTAGTATTTATTTCTTAGTTTTGCGATTAATATTTTTTTTTAAGATTCTAACAATATGATTCGTATTTTTCTTATTAGTAAAAATAGTTGATGTTCTATAATTACACACCGCGTAAAATTAAAATTAATTGTGTCTCACTAAAGGGAAGCTGTGCTAGTGTAATCTCCAATGAATTCCTTTAGCTTTTAAAGGAAAACTTAATAATGTAGTGATCGGGGATCAATGAAGAGAGAATGACTTAGCTGACAATATGGGTCTTGGTAGGCTAGTGGCTAGTGCACTGCGACAATTGTGCGGAGAACTGGGTTCGAATCCCGACAATGGCATATATAAATAGAAAATATTTTGACTTTAATATCTATTCCACTGATGTACTTACATATACCTACACCTAATAACCTAAATACCTAAACCTAAATACCTACTCTTATTAATTGTAAATTATTAATATATACATTTTAAGGTAAAAAAAGGTAAACAATACGTAAAGAATTCGAAATCAGCAATTGAAGTGCTATTAAACTGCTGAACAATAAACGTGATGAATTGAATTATATTGATTGAAAGAGAAAATTAATAATTAAAATTTCTAATTATAAATGAAACAGAGAGACACATCGATTCTCTCTTTTAGGGCTCCTAGAATGCCAAAAACATCTATAATAATAAAAGAAACACTTTAATAGCGGCTACATTTCGGAGAAAATAATTCATATTCAGTAAATCTCTCAGAGCAAGTGTGAAAACTTCTTTCGATTTTCTGAAAATTTAAATCTGTGGACATCTCAAACGATTGATACAAAGTTAAGTATTATTAAGTTGTATTCTCATTTTAGAGATTAAAACGTATTGAGAATAAATAATAAATTAAAATTAAAATAAAGATTTTTTTCACTCATTGTAAAGACAGCATTTATACTTACTACTTTATTCCTTAAGGTTACAGGCACATATTAATTTTCTTTGGTTTATTTTTCATCGATAATTTTATTATTTTAACGTTTATTCAAGTAGCTAATAGCACTGAAAATATTTTTTGATTTTAGGCAGAGAAAAGGTGAACGCAATTAATACGCACGTAATAGGCGGTCGTTCGACCTAGAACCTCGGGAACGTTCGAGAACACTCGAAGGACCAGTTTGATTTCATCTTCCCACTACTGCGGCCTACCGGTCTCTTTTAATCCTATTAATTGGGATTACTTATATGTTAGTAATGGGCATCCGCGGGTTGGGGGCAAGCAGAGCTGCTGTCCTCCCCCCCCCCACCCCTAGAAAATTAAGAACCAAAAAATATAAATTAAATAAATTTGTTATTTATTATAAATAAAAAATAATTTAATTTTCAGATTAATTGAGCTTTACATAATCAGAACACCACATTTTACCAGCCTGTCTTTCCTTGACGAAAATTTTTCTACCAATCCCCCCCTCCCCCGCGGAGGAAATCCTGCGGACAGATCGAGAAATGCTGTATTGTCATCAATTTGCGGACCTCTGTACAACATCTGCAACCTATCTACTACCTAGGATTATTTTTTGAGCCCTAACTTTGTCATTACTTTAGTATTTTACTTCCCCTATTCTTGATTGACTTATTTATTGTTCTTGATTCTATTAAATCAATGTTCATGATGTTGCAACCTTAGCGAACCTATTTGTTCCTTTTCAGTTAGAAAGGGCCTTGATTAGCTTTATTATATTTCAGCTTTCAAGTTTCATTTCCAAATATAAAATTTTTTGTGTTTATTTTAGCAGGTTATAATCATCATTGTGGATTGTAGCAGTCGGGGGTATAATATGATCCAAAAATACTAATTTTAGTGCGTTTATGATTATATATGAACATTTTTCCTCTTGTCAATCGACTGATTGTTTTTTTTTTTTTTGTTATTCTTCCGACCCATTTGCTTTCGGAAGGATTATAATTATTTTGTCCCTCTCTTAAGGTTTTGCCTTAGTGAAGGCTGAGTTATAAAGTATAGACTAATAGAGTAGAACGTGCTCCACACTCGCTGCAGGGACTATACCGCACGGTGGGGATGTTTTAAAAATACATCATATCAACTCGAAGCAACTAATGAAGTGCGGCGAAGCGTGTTTTGACATCGGGAATGGTTTGTATCAATGGTGGATGACGTTTGGCCGACGGGAATAGAACCGGATTTTTAGATTAGGATCGGTTTTCTCTCTTTCGATACCGGTTCCTCTTGTCCCTAGTAAATCATCTACATCTGAGGGATGTTGTCTGCGGGTGGATTTGTGGGAAAGAGCTTGTCTCTCTTGAGTGGAAGGAACTCCTAGCAAGTAGGACGGGAATTGTTGTCATTGTCTAGGCGTCATAATGATGCCAAAGATAGATTTATTTACAAAAATTCATTATCGACTTATAAAACTATGGATATTCATTGATAAATATAAAAAGATAACTTAAAAATCTGGTGCGTGCGCGCAACACACAACTTTCACTTACCAACTTACTTAGATTAGAAATTGACGTGTTTTGCTAAATAATATTTCCCAAAGTCACACATTTTTCTACATTCATATCTTATTTTTGTTAATCGTTAAAGCCGCTTTTGAGTAAATAAAAAAACCCCGTGAAAATGATACAAAATTTATTAAGTAAAGTCCCCCCTCCCGTAGATCAATTTTGATGAAATTTTTACAGTCATATCTCGGGCATATAAATACATCAAATACCAAGTTTGATCAAAATCGTTAAAACCGTTTTTGAGTAAATAAAAAAAACATGTGAAAATGATACAAAATTTATTAAGTAAAGTCCCCCCTCCGGTTGATCAATTTTGATGAAATTTTTACAGTCATATTTCAGGCATATAAATAGATCAAATACTCAGTTTAATCAAAATCGTTAGAGCCGTTTTTGAGAAAATCGAAAAAAACTTAAAAAGTTATTAAATAAAGTACCCCCTCCCTTTGAGCAAATTTGATGAAATTTTCGCTGTCACATCGCGGGCTGATACATACTCTAAATACCCAATTTCAGGTTCGCACGGTTTATAGTTTTTGAGCTAGTCTGTTCACACACACACACACACACACACACACACACACACACACACACACACACACACACACACACACACACACACACACACAGACCATTTCGTGGGACTTGGTTATTTTGACTCAGGGGACCCCAAAACGTGTATTTCCGTTGAAAACCGGAAGTCGAAAATTTTCACGATCGCAATACTTCCACTTACTATATATTTCATATATAGGTAAGTTAAAGTAAAAATGAAACTTTGATAAAATATTATTACTTTCATTTAACTATATATGAAATATATAGTAAGGGAAAGAATTGGGATCTTGAAAAATTTCGACTTCTGGGATCCTCTGAGTCTGAGAATAACGAAGTCTCGCGATATTGTGTGTGTGTGTATGAGAGAGAGAGAGAGATTTTTAATATTGTTATGATGAAAATGATGGCGTGGGATTACCAAAAAATTTTTTTTTTCAAAATTATATTCTGAATGGAAATTATTATTATAAAATACACCGATCACGAATATAAGAAGGATTGGTAAATATATTAGATTTTTTAGCAAAAAGTAGTTTGCTTTTTTAAAAAGTAGTTTGTGAAAGTATAATTTTTACTAGCCAATAATGATAGTACCTAGATAAAATCTTTCCATTCAACAAAGCAATAACTCTTTAAATTCGCACGAGTAAGGTTGAGATAAGTACCGTTTAATATTACCCTCAATTTCTGCTTTCTTTGTGAAGTCACCAAATGGATGCTAGTTGAGCAAAAAGAGCAATACTTAATTAAATCCCTTTGAAAGTAGCTTATTACTAAAAGGGAGAACGCTTTTGAATATATTTCTCTCGGATCAAGCTTCCAGGAAAATTGTTCGATGTATTCCTACGTTTAAACCTGCGTTAAAACAACTCATAAATAATATTTCGAAGCTTTAGTGTAATTATACATTTTGTTTTAATACTTAATGATGTTATTTTGTGTTTGTATAATAGATTAGTGCTAAATTACCTAATAAAAGCTAGATGACCGTATTACTAATTAAAACTAACCAAACATATTGTATTCTAAATTTTTCTTAAAATTAACACATATACGGCGGGCAAAATTTTTACTACAAAAGTTATAGATTTTTACTTGGTAACATTAAATCTTTGGGTAACTTGATGAATTTTCCCACTGTATAATAAAAGTTTGTGTTATTTCGTAAATGATCATTTGCATTGATAAATAGGATCTAAGTTCACAGTCAGTACTAAAAAGTTTCTTTATAAAAAGCACTTAATGATGCACTTTCCGCAGTAAACCGACTACATTAATTAATATTCATTTATTGTTCTTCTTAAACATTCATTTACTTGCTCATCTTGTCTAGATGTTGGTTATCTGAAAATAATGATATTAGATTATTAAAAATTGATGAATAAAACAGAGTTACTCAATAACATCTGAAATATTCTCTAAATTATACCTTATTAATCTTAATAAAATCTCCTAATTATACCCTTTCATGATACCTTTTTTTTCTAAATATTAAAAATTCTCTCATAAATTTGGATTTTTATTTTTATCAGTAGGGGAGAGTAGGGTAAAGTGGGAACATTTTTTTTTGTCTTCTTGTGAATCCTTCATTTTTCACTAAAAATCTAATATGAATTATAATTTTGAAACTTCCACTACTTATCTTTATGTTTTCTAAGTGTTTGGGATTAAATCGGAACGGTTCGGCTGTAATTAATAAAAATACAAAATAAAAAATATCCCCACTTTACCCGCACCTTCGGGTAAAGTGGGGTCCCCCGTCGGGTAATGTGGGGTATCCGTTTTGAATTGCATAAAAATGCTTTATTATTGCTATGAGTACTATATAAAGCATGCATTTATGTATTAAAATGTTGGAAAATTTGTATAGAACCTGCTATTATTAAAATAATTCAGCATAGGATTAATAAAAAATTGTTAAGTCGTTTATTACAAACGAAATAAAATATATCCTTACCTGAACTATAATTATTACCACAATGACCAAAATTATTCATTTTAATATAATTGATCAAAAGATAATTAATAACTAACAACTAAATATATTTTAAAACATTACGCAAGGGGAACTTTGTGATTCTTAAAAGTTCTGCAGAGCTTGCAAAGAACACCGTCAAGTTTGAATTGGCACAACTCAGAACACTTTTCGTGAAATTCTACATTTGAACATAAGCACAGTGCACACAAGCACACTGTGCAAAAATCATTTTCTTCAAATGATTTTCTTAGCTCTTTTTTTCAGTTTTCTCTTCTTGGATTTTTTTTTTATTGTACATTTGCTAACGAGCTTTCATAGATTTCTAACAGTTTTTCTTGGTTATTTTTTTCTGTAGATTTCTTTTTTTAGGTAATTTTCTTTCTTTCACGTCCTTTTTTTTTTTTTCGAGTTTTTGTTTGCAAGCTGAACAAGTTAAATTGGCCACTGCCCCAAGTTTTCCATCATTTAATTTTCTTCGATAATAAGTAACTTGCAATTTGACCAAAGGTGAAACTAGAAAATTGGATGGTGAGAATCGTGCGTTTTATTTTTGGAACTGGAAGATATGGCATGATCCGACTTGTAGGCGGTTATTGTATTTCTATTTCTATGCACTGACAATATTAAAATAAAATAGGGAAATATAGTAGGCATACAGCGTAACAACAATGAAGTAAATGAATTGGTAAATGTAAAAGTTAGGTTAAATAAGACATCGTCGGATAAAGTGGGGACGTCCCCACTATACACAGCCCTTAACGTCCCCACTTTAGCCGACAGGGTGTTTAATGAAAATAAAAATCGTAAAACGGTAATAAATATTAATAGAAACGTTAAAACAAACGGAAACACATATGAATAGAATGACCAATCCAATGAAATAATAAACTTGGCAATCAAAGAATATCTGGTTGAGTTATACCATTTTGAAGTCAGTACTAAAATGAGTGAAAATGCACTCAAAATATATATTTAACTCTCAAATTCTAACAGAACAACTTTTCACTCTAGAACCCCTTGCTAAACTAACACCACAACCAAAGGAAACAAATATACCATTCAGTTGATAAGTAGCGCCAAAAGACACCGCGATCAGATCGGTACCCCACTTTATCCAACTCTCCCCTATGTGTTTTTAATTATCCTTCTGAGTCGCTGCTTCATCCCGTTGTCAAATTAAAAGAAAAATAATTTAATACATACCTATCTTTATTGTTAATTTTATTTTTATTTAAAAAAAAATATAAATATATATTTGTAATAACAGCTGCAATTTTATCTCAGGGTTGTATTCTCTTCGACTCGATAAATTATTCCTATTTTTATTAGGGCAATGATGCAGGGATTAATTGAGGTTCAGGAGGGCGGGAAATTACTTATCACTACAAAGGGAAAAAACAAGCCGAAAATCTGAAACTTTAAATACCAATATCATTCAATTGTTTTAAAATTTTATTTGAGTGTCATCAAGTTGACTAGATCTAATATTTTCATCTGCGCGTAATGTGAGTCCAGGGAATATTTCTTGGAATTAATGACGATTGTAAAAATAAGTTTTTTTTATTTAATGCTCCCCTTTAATTTTTCATTTAAGGCAATATTTTGTCTTGCTATATCGACTCCATTGTCTAATTGTATTTTAAAAATAATAATTAAAAAATATGTAAAAATAAGATTTTTTTAAAATAATTTTTTCTTCACAAAGATGAAGAGAAGCGAGTATAAAATATGATGTTGCATATTTTAAATAAAAACACATTGATGGAAGTTTATGCTTTGGTAGCCTGTTGCAGCATATAAAAAGCACATCGTTGCTGGTTCATTGAACTTTACAAAACTGCATTATTGCCATTTCACCGGTCATAAGCTATATTTTAAATATTTAAAACTCTATAGTAAAAATAATTTCATTAGGACAAAAAAACATTCTCTGTGTTATAGAATAATTGCTAAACAGGTCTGTGGTTACATTGAGCACAAACAGTTTTTGAGAGCCGATGTTAGTCGAAAATTAAAAAATGCAGGCATGGTTTCATTTTTTATATAGTCAAATTAGTTAAAATATTTATTTAAACATTCAGTTCATATTTGTGACCTTGGGGCGGTAATTAATACTTATAATATACGGAGATAAGATCGATTTTCTTATATTTCGTGTTTTTAAGCCATCAAAATTGAAGATTATTGAAATTGAGAGTACATAAATAAATTAAATCCGTTAAGTGCTCTGTAATGGATTCCAACCTCTCAAGAAAAGTATTTTAATTTCACATTAGGAACCGTCTTATGTTAGGATTTTTAAAATTTATCTGCAAAACAATACTGTTGTAATTATAGTGAGTGAATTTACTGTTTATAGTGAGTGTATTTACACTATGCGTTATATTACATTTACACTATACGTCGAACATAAAAGACTCGAACACTGTCCAACAAGCAACATGGCTGACATAGAAGAGCTTAAAGCGATTGAATGTGGCTTATGCTTATAATTAAAAAAGAAAAGAAAAATAATAGAGAGAAAATGATACACGATGAAAATTCATCGAAATCAATCTCTAACGAAAAACTGATACTTTGGCGAACAGACAAAATACCATCGAGACATGTTCGCCAATATTAGACAACACTATAAATTTACCTTATGATATTAAGTTGGAACATGTAAAATCAAATATGCATCGTACATCATACTATCATACATGCTACTATCTTTATATTTTGCTTTGATCTGCTATTTGTATGTCCTTTGCTTCGATACTTTGTTCTTCTGGAGTAGTCCGGGATGCCTTCATTTCCTTGTTTCCTCCTTCCTTCAGTGATTTCAGTTGGGTAATATTCTTCGACAAGTTTCTTCTGGATGTCCCCTCTGCCAATAAAACAGCATGCAAGTTTCCATGTGGGCTTTTGATGGTGCGGGCAGCTGGTCTGGTTTTTGTTTTGCGCCGCCTCTTGTGTTTTTTCTACCCAGGGCCAGCTGATGAGGAAATGAAAAGTTGCAGCACAGCATGCCCCTCGCGGTACTCAATGCAACTCAGTTGGCCATTTTTCTAAACCGCTGTATTTTGTAGGCTTTTAAATGAATAATTATCACGGCCTTCGATTTTTTTTTTAGTTTACCTATATTAAGTACTAGTAATTTTATTATGGCGTGATAAACATCTTTGTTGAAGTAAAGTATTTAATAATTGAAATTCAAGAATGGTTATTTCATTTCACTTCTTACTAGCTGTATATATCCGGTTTCACCCGGAGAATATCATTTTTTAAATCTATAAAGTGAGACATTTATCGACTCAAACGGTCAATTTTGTAAAAACCAATGTAAAGCGAGGTCAAAACGATTTTTATAACAATAAAGAATATACCCAGAGATTGGCTGAAGTTATGCGATTTTAATATGGACACCTGGTATCAAAGAACCACTGAGCGAAATTTGAAAAAAATAGGACAAATAATAGGGATTTTTATAAAGAACAAACAGAATTTCATCTTTATTTCCCGGTTTCACCCGGGGAATTTCATTTTTCTAATGTAAAAAACCAATGTAAAGCGAGGTCATTACGATTTTTATAACAATAAAGAATATCAGCTGAAGATTGGCTGAGATTATACAATTTTAATATGGACAGGTGTTCGCACCTGGTATGGATTTCTATAAAAATCAAACAGAATTTCATCTTTATTTACATTGATTGTAGCTGCATATCCCGGTTTCATCCGTGGAATTTCATTTTTCTAATGAAACGGTCGATTTCGTAAAGACCCATTGTAAAGCGAGATCATTACGATTTTTATAACAACAAAGAATATCAGCTGGAGCTATGCCATTTTAATATGGACATGTGTTCGCATCTGGTATCAAATAACCACTGAGCGAAATTTGGAGAATTTAGGACAAACGGTATGGATTTCTATAAAGAACAAACAAACAGAATTTCTTCTTTATTTATACAGATTTATTATAAGCAATTTATTATATATCTACTTGAAATACCTAATTTCAGGGATGCATAATTCATCTTTTTTGAGCCAGACTGTCCACACACAAATACAACCTTTTCGCGGAACTTGGTTATTTGGATGCTGGGGACCCCAAAACGTGAAAAACAGAAGTCGGAAATTTTCACGATCGCAATACTTTTCCTTTTCTATATATTTCCTATATAAGTGAATGTAAAAAAGCTGACAGCCAGATCCAGGGGAAGGGGTGTTGTGCTGCAGCCACCCGCTTTGAGACAGCAGCATCCTTTTACAATCGGCCTTGGTATAAAACAGTTTAAAAATCTTTACTAAGTTGATAACCAAACTACCAAAGTTAGAATATTTATAATCTCATCATTTTTCTCTTATTGCTTCTTTAATTAAGGTTTCCTTAAACTTGTACCTTTATAAAGGCATACTTTGGGAAAGAAAATGTTAAGGAGTGTTTATAGAATGAGAATTGACTATAGGAATACATATGTTTCAAAATGGCGTAAAGTTTATCTTAACATAGGATCAAGTTAGGTTTTAGGCTAGGTTAAGTTTAGGCATTTTATAGAACGTTCATAAATACAGCTCTAAGACTCTAGTCCATTGCTTCTTATATTTAGCCTGAAATCAAACAATCTAGAAGAACTTATTATATAACTTAGACAGTACTTTCGAAACATGTAGAACATTGATAAAATAAATAAACTAATAAAACAGTTCTGTAACTCTTCCAGCAAAAAGTCTAGAACTCCTTTCAATGTTAAAATAAACTATTTTCTATTTGATGGATAGATCCATTGCTGTTTTAAGGGTCCATTATAGTTGAATAATTTTTATTTTTATTTCAAAGACCCTCTCAAAGCAAAGGAGCATTCTAGTTTTTCTAAAAGATTTAGTACGGAACTTTACGAATAATAATAATATTAATAAAAAAAATGTAACAGTATATGAAAGATGAATGTAGACCACTGAGTGAAGTTTCAGAGGCGATACCTTTACAGAGGAGTTTTTTTTTTTTATTTACGAGGAGTAAGCTGACGTTAAAATCGTCTGGCACTTGTGTCAAATCGACTCGTTGGAAGCATATATTAAATTAATCATTAATGTCCTTAAGCCTTCCCGAAAAAAAAAATCTTATCTCTGAGGCAATTAAGAACCATAATCAGAGGTAAGTATTATTTAAATGATCCCTATATCCTGAGGTCTCGATATCATTATGTTTTAATTGTTTCTATCTTCTTTTTAAATTAATAATAATATATTTATTAATATATATTAAGAATATATAAGAGTTACATTGTTGGAGAGACAACTTTAACCGGTGACTAATAAAAAGATAATTGAATCCACGTGTGACTAGTTACTGTTTTTGTAAGTTCGCATTTTTTAATAATTGCTGAATGTTTATTAAGAGTCACGTCCATTCTGAGAGTCTTCCTGGCATTAAAAGGAAGCTTTTTAAAAATCAGTTTCCTTATTATTAATTTTGTATTTTAGGACGTGATCATGAAATAATTCTTTGGATGAACAATGCTTAAAATGTTTAATGAAACTTTTTACGATTTTTGTTTTATTTTTAACAACCCACTTCTTTTAAGTGGGTATTTCATTATCATTATTAAGTGTTTTCTTTTTTGTTTCCCTAGAAATATCGACTTCCGGTTTTCAACGGGAATACAAGTTTTTGGGTTCTCTTACCCCAAATAACCAACTACCGCGAAATGGTAAAATTCTTTTCTTTTCACATAAAATGATTTTAAATAAATATATATTTGCTGCATTCAGATTTCATATCCATCTACTTTTCGGTCTACCAGAAATTGAGGTATACATTATCTTGTGGAGGCTTCTTTATATATTGCTTCGTGTAACATGTTCCACCCATCTTAGCTTACTTGCCTTCATTTTGTGACGTGAAACAAGAACAGATGATTATTTTTGTTACAACTAAGAGTTCCAGTTGTTGGAACCGTTACATAGCTGTATTAGTACGTAATCGCATGTTTCTGTATGCAACGAAAAAGTTCTGGGCCTTTCTGTAATGTTCAAAGCCTGACTAAAATAAGAAGCAATGTATTAGGGGCTTAGTCTTGCCTTGAACATCGAAGCATGTGGTTACTTTTATGTCTCTGTATTGTCACTAATAGTTACTTTTAGTAACGTCGTTACTAATTTGAGCTTTTATTGTTTGTTTTACGTAATTTGTTATTTGTAATTTCATGTTAATAAAATTATTTAAACCTAAATTAGTGTTAAAATATCATGAGATGTGTAAGGACAAATGTGCATCAATGATGAGTTCTTTGTTTGTAATTCTCCATTAATTGATATTAACATTAATAACAATAAATAATTATTCCCTCAAAGAACCTGAAAATTAATTGCCAAAACGCAATTTGCTTTATTGTAGGATACGTTGCACACCGCAATTAATTTATATTTAATTAAAATATGTTGTAAAATTGTAAAGATATAAAGAGTAAAGATACATATTTTGCTTTTTAGTGAGAAATTGTATAAATTTCAGAGTATTAGATTGGCCAATTAATTAAGCCTAATTAATTAAGTATGGCAGAAATAATAACCTGCAACATTTAAAAAAATAATAATAAATACTGAAAATATTGAAATTGGAGTTAGTCATTTTGTCTACAGAGGGGATCAATTAATGTACAATAATTATTTGTTTTGCTTTTATTCTGTATTTTTTAAGAGAACCGTCATATTAAATATACTACCGTTTTAATATACTTTTAACGGTAAACGAGACATTAGGTACATTTCATAACAGAATATCACTATGTGTGACATTACTATATTAATAGATTATATAATATATTAATAGATATTACTATATTAATAGATTGGCCAAATAATTAATGTACAGTAATTATGTTGTTTTTATTGTATATTTTTTAAGAGAATCATCAATATACTTTTGAATACTTTTTATTTATTTAATCTATATAAAATAAGCCAAAAGTTGTGTGTTTTCGTGTGTTGGAAGTAGTATCTACGAAAACCCTAAATCACCTATAACTCATTTTTAAGGATTTCGTAGATTGGATCCCACATGCTAAAGGTCTTTAAAACTTAGTTAGTAATTTCTTTTTTTTTTTATATTAACGGATCATTGATGAACTTTATTCTTCACTTTAGAGTTATAGTGTCATATTTACAACTATTTTTTAGTCTCATTTCCCAGTGTTATGATTCTCATAGCATGATTCTCTTATTTCGTTAAACAGAAATAAGCTAAAATGAACCATCTTTGAATAATTAACGAGAGATGCGATAGGAAGACTGTGATATGACTAAGACAGAGAAGCGGAGCGGGGCAGTCTGAAACCGGTCTGCTCGAGGTGAAATCTAGGTTTGGGGGCACATCCCCTCCCCGTTCCTCTTACTTCTTCTTTTTCTTGTTTTTTTTTTTTTCTTGTTCTTATTTTTTTTCTTTTTGGTGGTTTAAATCATCTGGGCCTGCTTTTTATCAAGATCGCCCCCCTCCCCTAACGCAACCCACCTACGGCTAAAACTCCTCTCCGTAACAGTAGCCTTGGTTTCGTTGTACCCCATTATTAAAAAAAAAGTTTTAATTGGACGATCAACTTTGAAATAAAGCTTCTTTTTTTTTTCAATGGCGTCTAGTCAATTTTGGCAATCACCGGGTTCGTGAATTGGTTCTCTTTTTTTGTTGATTTTGTAATAGATTGTAATTCATGAATCGACATGATTTTCCGATAATAAAAGAATAATGATATGCCGAATTCGTTAAAATGTTGAATCGCTTAATAATAACACACGTTTGTTTGTTTAACTCCCCTAAGACTAATCGGACGATGCTAGAGTGGGAGTCCTAAATTTTGCTGATGCAGGTATAATTAGGATAGGGATCTTTAACGATTACTCGATATCGTATTGGCTCAGCACTTCCATTTTACGTCCTCTCCGAGGGACGGCATAGGATTTTTTACTACCTTTAAATCCGAGGGCCACCGCCGGATGCGAACCCGCGACCTTTAGTGTTGTAGGCTGCTATGCTAACCACTACCACATGCAACACATGTTTTTCCTTCCATGACATCATAAACCCAGATGTAAGATTTTTACTTAGAATTGGATTAGTATCCTAAATGAAATAAATACCTTGTTAGAATAGAAAGATCAGACATGATATCCTATTGGATTAAGCATTAAAAAATTACAATCTGCTTGCTAAGAATTGCTTTGTGTAAACACAAACAGATATATTTATAGTAACATTTTTAAATATTCATTTCTCCTTGTTTTACTTCTGACTGTACAACAGCCATTATTTATCATTTTCATCTTCAGCTATGCAGCCATTAATACTCATATGAGTATGTATATACATGGAAAGGATAATTTAAAAATTTTATCTTTCCAAAAATATTAATGACTTTTTTCCCGGTTTTTCTTTAATCTGAAACAATTGAAAAGCTTCCTTTAAAATGGTCCTTAAAACTTTTTTAAAACTACCTATCGCTTGCGATGTTTGAAAACCAATTTTCAGAATGCGACACCAAAGAATGGAACCGACAAAAATCTTTTATACTTAAAATCTATTGGTTAATTTTCTTCAATCAGCCATCTTTTCTAAAGCCAGAAATATTTTCAGATAATATCCATTATAATTGTATTATTAATAGGATTCGCTAACTGGAAAATTACATGGACAATTGAAACAATGCAACAATTGTGATTTTTGAAACAATTTGACAATAGTTTTTGGGTTGGTTCTCAAAACTTTACTCCAGGACCTCCAGGAGTGGAGGGCATAGCTTTTGTATACTCAGCACACCGAAACTGGAGAAACAGTTTTTTACGCTGTGTGTGGTCCGCTGTCAGGTACAAGAAAATAGTCATCCGTGTATCCGAAGTGAGTCATCTGAAACGGCTGCCGAAAACGCCTTAGCATGACTTCTTATTTTTAAAAGAAATGTCGAGGAAACCATGTTATCATTGGAGCGAAACTACGGCTTCGGCTTGTATGAGAATATTGTTATTCAAATTATAAGGATATTGTTATTCAAATTACATGATAAAATAATAAATTTGCTACGTACACAATTTATAGGGATGGAAATCATGTATTGTGTTATCTTTTTTTATTTTCGTTGAAATGGTTGGTGAGGAACTGATATTTATTTAAGTAATCTCAAATTAATTCTATGAATACTCGGTATAAATTAATTCTCGAGATCAGATTCGACGAGAAAAAATATTAAATAGGGGAAAGTGCCCCTTTATAGGACGGTTGCCTAATATGGGATATGTGGTTTCTGGATATATTTTGTACCGCAACCTCGCTTTTATTCTATAAAATTGAAGATTAAGGTCGTATTGGCACATATTCTTCTCACATTGTTATACATTCTCATCCTGTTGGATTATTTTCAGTGAATTGTACTTTTTTCGTGATTATTTCGACCTGATATTTCAGGCCTCAAGGTAAGTCGAATTCCCTTAATCATTGTTTTATCTTAAATGTTGAACAAGCCAGTACAATATTTGCTAACTGCTTTCTTTTTTATATTACATACCGAAGCAGACTAACCTCCAAAAAAAAAGAAAAGTTAAATCCCCTAATGTGGGATACCCATTACTTCCTATTATGGGATATCCCATATTGAGGCACCTTTTTATCACTGAAATAAAAATAGCTATAAATACATTAAAATGATTGTAATGAAATATTGCTTTAAACACTGAGTTTTTGGAAACGTGCATTTTTGGTGATACAAATTTAGAAAAACTAAAGTTCAATGTGTTCCTACTGTGGAGTATCCTGCCTTGAGAGGTGTGTTGAAAGCTCCTCATTATCTACAAATTTGCTTTTTGATTTGTGCAAAAATCAATCAAATAAAGGTCTTATCAAATTTTGATTATTTGAATATTATTTAAAAATGATCAAAAAAATTAGTTTTTTTCTTTTCTTTTTTTGTAATATAATAAACATGTATTTAATTACAATATTTATTTTTGTGAATATCTTCTCTACAATAAACAAATTATCCTATATATATTTCATTTTATATCATGTAGGGACCATGATGTTTCCCATATTAGGACACCCCCTATCCCATATCAAGAGCCTACTTCAAAAGGGGATGATTTTCATTTTTTATGTGGTCTACTACTATTGCTTAATGTACAACATTTTTTGAATCGTATAAGTAATCGTGTAATAGGGCACTTTCCCCTATGTTTTTGCAAAACATTTGGAACATTCTATTCCTTTTTGGTCATAAATATTAACTATCAATCATTTTTTTTATGTTGGGGCAATTTTAAGAACTAATCTCTGGTATTCCTTTTAAGGGCACAACAATACCACTCCATGAATCAGAACTCGACATTATATCATAAAATAAAAATGTATTTTTTTTAATGTTTGATATGCCTTTCGGGACTTTTAATGGAATATATTACGTTACAGATTTTTTACTTTTGTTAGCCATGCGCGCGAAATTGCTACATAGTTCTTTTATGCACCATAACCTTTTCGACTTTGTATGCTAATTCATCATCAACTTGTTTTCGAACTTTCTAAATGTACGAAGAAAATGCTTGTCATGACCATAATAAAAAGAAAAAAAATTAAGGTCAGAATCATTGGCTCGGGACGTAAAACATTTATAATTTAGATGACTGCAGCTTAAGAAATGGAAGAGAATGAAGAAGCTTTAGCACCGTTACCTCACTCCCGGAGGCCAAAACACGTTTGGTCGGATTGGCTGTCATGAAAGTATAGTAGGAGAGCTTGGGGAGAGTCGTGAATTTATAATAAACTAACTGTTATTGTTACTGTGCTAACTGTTACTGCTAGTAACTTCTTATCTATTACTATTGTCATTTAGAGGATGAAGTGTAATTATTCTTCCATTTCCTCTTCTTTTTTTAGTAAATATCAGTAAATGGGCTCCAAAGTATTTATTTTTTTGATTTATAGCAGGAAACATTTGAGGCTTAATAAAAGTTTGTAGTCATCAAAGTGTGAGCCAGCTGGATTTATTTGTCATAGCGCGATTAAATTATAAGGAAAGCAGTGAAATATGGCTGTTATTTAGGAAAAACTTGACGAATTTCCTCGATAAGATTTTATAAATTATCTTTAACGCTACATTTTTTTTAAAAATTATTACAATATAAGGATTTCAATGAAATGTCTTTATTTTTCTTTCGATTGGGGCGTTTGAAATACCCCAATCCTGTATTTTTATTGTACGTATTTTTTGTAGATGCGTATGTATTAATACAAACATCATTCTTAATGTATCCATCACACATGTTTGAAATAAAAAAAAAACTTAATCAGATTTTTCTTAATTTTCTTTTGTCATTTTTCAGTACGTTGTTATGCCCGTTGAATTTATTATAAAAACGACAATAAAGTTTGTGTATGCGTTATTCAATAGTTGGTTGCCGTAAGTTGGTAGGTGTATACAATTTTGTAATTTACATACTATGGTAAGGGCAGGAGGTTGCTGTAAAAATTCTCACCATTTTTTACAGAAAAAATACTAATTTGTGAAAAAAAAGAAATAAACGTTTGTAGTTTTTATAAGAGCGTAATTTTTGCAATGCCGCAAATCTGTGATGCTTACGTCTTTATGGGCTGAAGTTGTCCTTATGTGTTTTGAAAAAAGTAGATTTGGCAGTAGGAAGTTAAAATGATTGTAGCCAAAGATTTTAAATTATTTTTAAATTGCTGCAGTAATTATTTTAATGATGCAGAATTTAGCAGTTGAGTTTTGAGTAAATGTCAAAACCGATGTTTCATTAATTAAATGTTTTAAAATAAATAAGTGATTTTTATCAATACTGGATATGTTTTACTTTTATATTAATTCATTCGATGGCTCATTCCCCTTTTAGAAAACATTGTTTGTTACGGTTTTTATAAAAATATTACTTGTTGAATCAGATGCCGTATGGCCTAAATCCTTCTACAGAATAAACACTTTCCTCATGACTAATTGTTTTATACTGGTTTAAGCAAAAGTATAAAATTAGAATTTAATATATGATCTGTTTGGCTCGTCTAGGAAGAACCTTTTAAGCGGTATCAAGTATATATTTATATAATCATATAAATTATTTATAACTAAGTATGCTGCTGTAAGTAAAGATAAAATAATATGAGTTTATTTTATTGTTTATTTTATTGCAAATAATAGTCCTTGATGAGTGGCCGGCGATTGGTTACTTTAATTATGGCCGTATTACCGTTTACAGTTATACAATAAACGATTGATTTTTGTATTATTTAATAAATCACTAATGAATTATTAGTGTCGTAATGGCACAATTAAAAAAAAACGTATTTAAATAATTTGATCTGAAGAATAATAAATAAAGATTGGAGATAATTAGGATTTGAATCCCCGTTGCAGTGTTCTAACCAACTGAGCTAACAAGGTATGTATCCCAGCCACGTCAACTTTCTCTCTCCAAAGGTTCATAGTTCAGGTGCAGGACATTTTCCGATGGTGGGATCTGGTCAAGATACTATCACTATCAAACATTCATTCATGTAATTACAATAATCATTATTTAAATATTTTTATCTAAAGAGAAAATATTGGTCTTTAGATAAACTTATTATTGGCCCCGTTCAAAACTGAAACAACTAAAAAGTCAAGGTTTTGAGATTAACTGAGTTCAAATTTTTTAAAAGAAACTTGGACTGAATTCCCCAAACTTTTAAGATAATTTGAATTAGTTTTTTGTTGGAATTTAAATTAAATTATTTTCAATTTTAACAATGGGAAATATCTGAGTGTTGCCGTTTTGAACTTTTATTTAAAGAAGAATAAAATATTCCATTGTAAAACACCAACTTTCATAATAATGCTGAAGGAAACCAGACATTTTGGCGTATTGAAATACAAAGAAGAGGTTACTTGCACTAAGTATCATTGGAAAAATAAAAACCATTGACTAATAATATTTGCTAGCTTTGAACTGAGCTATCGATATTTTGTTCTTTTCTATCCCAGTAACTAAATTGTTAACTGTTCACGATTTGCTATATGTAGGATTATGGACTATTCCAATACTATCCAAAAGAAAATCTGGTTTAATGCTATAGTTATTTTTCAATAAAGTTAAATGCATAGCATAATGTTTCTCGATCAGCGGTAACGCAAGGAAAAGTTTTTGCTAAGATAAAATATTAAAAAAAGTCCATAGATTTCACTTCAAACTTGAATGCGTCTTGTGTAATGATTGTTGTTCATATTTTGCTAAGGTCTAGCCCCTAGGTGATTGAACCTGGAAGCAGTAATATGTCATGATTATGATTATATATAATCAGCTGTTCGGGGTATGGGAGGGGTGTAGTTATCTACCTGGTATCCCCCTTCTACTATCTCTTTCTACCTGACCAAAGGGGTATGACGTCAATACTCTGGTCCCTATCTTTTCTTCATTACCGGATCCTAACTAAGAATTCTGTGACTTCCCATCCGGGTTGTGGTAAGTCATAGGGCACGTATTTTATGATAATTTATATCATATCATCAAGCACCTTCTCCTCGTATGTACCTAGTGGAAGGATGGGGAAGAAACATGGTGTCATATGGAGTTGCAGAAAAAATGTTGAGCTTGATTGATTTAATTATTGTGCTTGGTTTTATTGGTTCTATTAAAAAAATAATGGTGTATACATAATACATGTAAATAACACGTGCTTTACCAACCTACTCAAGCAGCGAAAAAAAAAAAAAAAAAAACTTATCCACCATTGATATATAGATAAGGGTACACAAAAGATTCAATGAAAACGAACTACTTTTTCAACCGTCCTTTCAATTTCATATATTGATACTGGCCACGAAGGTTTGTTTTAATTCGGAGAGTAAAGTGGAGTTTAAAGTGAAGTATGAGTTCCTCAATTTTTTTGAAAAAGCAAAAATGATTGCACTCGGTTGAAATCTTCCAACAAAATGATAGTAGTGATCTTTTGATAATTTGTCTCACAGAAAAGAACAACCAAAAATCAAATTGGATAAAGTGCAATGCACAAAATAATGGACTCGGAAAAACTGCTGCCGTTCCAGAAGAGTGGCTTATAGCCAACAAAAAAAAAGCCTTGATCCCCTAGAGGGCGGGAGGGGTTACACCCTTCGGATTGATTGGACACCCCAGCAAAACGGAACGCCCTCCCCTCTGCCTACCCTTGTTTCCGCAATAGCTTTAGTAATTAACGTCACACACACTCACCCTCACACACACACACACACACACACACACACACACACAACTAAAATATTTTTATAATATTGATATTTTTCACACGCACTCTCCTGTTTCTCTCACTCCCACTCTATGTCATATTTTAAGAAAGAGTGATTGTTTATCTATAGAATTCTTCTAGTTTTCATTTCTTCTTTTTTTTCCTTTTTGTTATCATTATATATAAAAATAAAATAATACACTAAAGTTCTAAAATAACTATTTAAAAAAAAAGTAATAATATTAATATTATAATAAATTAATAATTAATTAACATGAGAATGATTATAATAAAGGATGAATCCGAATGGAAAAAGGATTAAAGGAAGAGAGAGAGTGTGTATTTGATGAATATCACTAACACAAATATACTTTTGTTTCTTGTTTATTTTGCCAGAATAATAAAAATTCTTTTCTAATTTTAGTTTAACAATAATTGAATCGCTCAATTCGAAAAGGTTTCATCTTAATTTTTTTTTATTTTTAGCATTGAACCTAATACAAAACCTTTATTTTATTAAGTTGGCACCATAAAAAAACTTTTCTTAATTTCTCTTGATGAGATGACCCTTTTTCGAAATGACCGATTTGGAATGATTTGGAAGTATGTAGTAGGTACCTCCAAATTGAAAGCACCGAAATTAAATATATATTTTCCTCAAAAAATATGTGTCTCTGTCTGGCCCTTCTACTATTAAACTCCCAAATTGTGATTTAATTAAATGAAAGAAAAAACCCTTAAATTATTTGAAAGTATTGTTTTCCACATAAAATTTAACTATTTATATATTTATATTTATATTAAGATTTAACTGAAGCATTTATATTTCTCCACAATATTTATGTAATATTTGAAGTGTTAAGAAGGCATTTATTAAGACTGAATCGATAGGTTATGTCCAATTGCGGATAGGAGTGATAATCATCAGGAATGATTTAATAATTTAATAACATTTTATTATTAACTCTTTCTCAAATATAGTGAATATACAACATGTGAAAGTTTATTTTTAACACGATAGTGTAAGGTTTAGACACGATTAAGGAGAAATTACAATGATTAGTTTGTGAGCAGAAATTAAAATAATCATTTTTTTGTTGTGTCAATTCGAAGTGTTACAATTTGCTTTTTCTCATAAAAAATGGAAAGTAAAATAAATTAAAAGAACCAGGCTTCCTTGAAGGACCTGTTCATCAAGATATTTAGTATATCAGCATCAAAATGAAGGCTCTGCTGAAAAAAGAGCTTACTGCATGGACCAGAACAGGCTCTAATTTCCATTCGTACTGGCCCGTGGCAGTCGTTTTCCTGGAATATTTCCTTTTCAGATTATAATCTGGAAGAATAATATTTGCAGAACGGGGGCGCGGGTAAGCTAGAATTATCCGCTTCACTCCCTGCAAAAGTTATGGAAAAATTTTCTTTAGAATTTCTTTCAACAATGCCTTTGCATATATTTTCTTATACTTCGCTAAGATGAGCTTTGGAAGTTAATCATTAATCAGAGAATTTTTACATATTAACTGTCAAAACGTATTTTTGTTACGACATGTCAATTTATACTTAATCAATTAACATCGATAAACCATCTCGTTAAAGGGGAACTTCTGAAAATTCCAAAAATCCATATCCACAGATAAAAGTTCAATAATTTTTTTTTTTTTTTTTTAAATACCGCAGGCTGAAGTGATTCCCAATGCTCTAACAGTTATTAATAAAGCTAATATAGTTAAATTGGTTTTCCGTATATATCTACCCTGATCTTTTATTTCAAGAGGGGGGGAGGTCGTAATTAAAAATTCTCTACAATTAAAAGGCCTGTTTACAAGTTTAGAACTTTGGTACGAAATTTGGAACCATACGTTCCTAAGATTTTTGACGGCGTGGTGTAGCAAATAGACCTTTTTATATGGTTGGTTTTTTTTTTATGTTATGTTATTTAACCTACGTTATTTTTAATGCAAATTTTATTGTTCATTTATTAACTGGTTAATTATTAAAATGCAACATTTTCATCCCAAGATGGATCAAACTATTTGAACGTGTAAACGGATTTATACATATGTTCAATTGTAAATCTCTCTGGGGTCAGAAAGGGAAGCTGTTTGGTTCAAACAGTTTTCTAAAAAACGTATTAACAGGCTTAAAACGCGCAGGGAAACTGTACAATTATGTTAGCTTATATGATATATATTTTATGAAAACTATGGGGTATATGAAATAATATTTCTTACAATCAAATAATTGATTTAATTTTTACCGCTAAAGTGTCATCATTCTATTTTTTACTTAACTTAACTTATCTGTTGTTATTATGTATAACTCAAGTCTATAATACATATCCAACAACAAATTCCAAAATAATGATTCAGTCCAGTAAGTGAAATGTGTGTGTTGCGCGCATCGCATCAGATTTTTTGATTTTTTTTTGTTGTGGGGGTCGTTGAGTTCAGGTATGAGCAGCAGCGTGCTTGCCTTATAATCTATTTAGTATTTTCCAACTCGCCGTTAAAAAATTAATGCAGATAATCGTCACATTATATTGCAATTAAGGGGCATTTGCAATGTAAGAGTTGCATCCATTTTAAAAATGGAGGAGTTCATACAATTTTAATCCGTTTATTACAAATAATATTATAATAATTTTTTAGAAGGCAAAGCAATTTTACTAAAAAATCAATAAATCTTAGTGATTGGATCCAATGGACCCGCATTGCGGAGGGACCCATCAAGAAAACGGGAAGTGCGTTACAACACTCCTTTCCCTTCTATGTTATCGCTAAAAAGAATGATAGTAATATATTACAATAATATCTTGTAATAATTTGTGTTAATATAATGTCTGAACAAATGTGATATCATGACAGTAAATTGTTCTGTAATAACGAGAAAAAAAATCTTTATTATTTATAACTGCTATAAAAGCTTTTACCATATTTAATTACTTAATTTTTAACTAAAAATATTTAAATTTAGTAAATAACTGGTTACAAATTGATGTTTTTTTAGATAGATAATATGAATGAAATAAAAAAGTAACTCAATGAAAACAAAAAGCATAATTCAAGGATCTAAAAAAACAGAAATGTATAAAAGGGATTGGGAGAAAGGCACAACTAACGCAGTCAAAATCGTTTATAACGACACCGGCTTAAACGAACAAAATAGTCGGCCCCATGAAATAACAGACTGAAAAAATCATTAATATCGCTTACAACGGACATCGGTTATAGTGAACAGGTCGGTTAGAGCCAACACTTTTCTTGAAACAGTAGCAGTTGAAATGTCGCTTACAGCGTACGTCAAGACTAAGTTCTACGAAAAGAAGAAAGAAATTTTTTTTTACTTTACATCAATGCACTCGACAGTATCTCGATTCAGTTCTCTCTTGTCTTTATACATGGAAACATGCCATGACAACAATATATGTACGATTGAGGAACAGTTTGGGATAGCCGAGTCGATTCCGCGACTACGATTGTCCGTGAATTAAAAACATCTCGTTCAACTGGATATGAAACTCCAGTAATTTTCAAAGAATCTTTCTCGGTTGTCTCCGCTTCAATCGAAAATTTTTTTTTTGCCGAACTACGAGGAAGGCGACAGGCAAGAATCACAGATTTTTTTATTTAACTTACTTATTTATATTTAATTTTGGATTTGATAATATGTATTTTCACCCTTTTTTCATTATATATTTTTTAATTTAATTTTTTATAAAATTTTAAATGTATATTTTTAGAGTACCAAGATTTTGCATTATGAGTATTGTTTATTTAGTACCATATTATGTACTTTAATTGTTATTAGTTATTATGTACTTAAATTGACGTAAGATTAATTATGTACTTAAATTACGTAAGATGAAAATATGTATCGATAATGCTCAATATTTAACAGACTCAAAATTAAGACGAAGTGACTATAGGGACCAGTTTAACACCGTTTACAGCGAACTGTTCGTTATGACCGATAATACCGCTTAAAGAGAACATCGGCTACAACGTACAAAAACCTCGAGTCCCTTGAAGTTCGTTATAAACGATTTTGACTGTATTATGTTTAACCAAAAAAATATTTCAGTGACTATTGAGCTCAAATAACATAACCATGAACAAAAATTATCACAGGTCTTATGTTATGTTCGTTATAAAGTCTGAGCAAAAAAATAAAAGTGATGAGACCCAACTCATTTTGAAGCTTCGTTGATGACCGATTTAAATGAAGAATTTAAGAAAAATTAGAACACAGCGTACAACAATAGCCAGTTTTATTGTTTGCTTTTTTGTTTATTTAGTAATGTTCTAATAAGCGTTAACAACCAGTTATCAGCTGTTTTTTTTTTTTTTTTACAGACTGCGCATGTTTTTCGCCGACGTTTTTCTATCCACGAATCGAATGGAAAAATCAATCAAGCAAATTGAGAATTAAAAGAGGTGAAAAACATGCATAGCCTGTGTAACTTGATAACAGGTTATTAAGCACTTATCATATTTCACTTTTAACTTTAACGAGTTCAAATATATCATATATATACTACGTGTACCTACTACTATCACTGTAGTTCATAATTACATTTGAGTAGAAACGGCAGCAGTAAAAGGATCATTTTAAAATATCGCTTATTAGGACAATATGGACCAATCAATTCTGAATGCTTTTAAAATTATTTTTTATGAATCCTTTTAGAATTCTTTATATGATGCCTGGTAAAATTTGATTTCAAATAAACGAGTAAAAAAATATCAGTGCAATGCTGATTTTTCCACGATCTAGTGCATTCATGACACAGAGGAATTACCGCAGTGGCTTTACACGGTGAACTGTTTTCTAACGGGGATCGATCCCCTAAACATTAACACTATCTTGTCAAATTATCGCTTTAATTAATATTATTATATATTTTACTTAAATGAGCTAAGTGCGAAATTCCTGCATTAGCATAATGTATATATAAACATGATAAAAGACATTAAGTAACAAAGAAAAACAAAAGAGCAATTACAAAAGAGAAACATCACCCCATTACCGGCTTAGAAGCACCGCAGCTTAAAAGGCCTATTGGGAGCCTTCCAAAATAACCGGTTGTTAGGGAACTATTACCGGAATACATCAATTTAACAAATTAGACTCGATTATATTTATTTAAAAAATACAAAATAAATCAAAGTGAATAGTTAATCGCTAAATTTATCAAAATTAATATATTATAACTTAAAATTAAATTATTAAATTTATTACTGTATTGTTATTAGATATTATTTTTATGCATTGATATTACGTATATATATATATGTATATATATATATATATATATATATATATATATATATATATATATAAGTACGCACTGTATTTAGGTCTTCTTAATGTAATAATAATGTATTACGGGCGATGATGAAAATTTTACCATACAATGTTGGCCGACTATATCGACATATTTAAATTTTCTTGTAATTCGAATAATATTTTAGTTATCACGACGTAGTCCTACAATATTAATTAATGTTTAATTTAAATATTATTTAAATTATTTATTTTATTTAATTAATTTTATCAATTCACTTAAGCATACAGCAATACTATAATATGTAATCTCTAATTTATTTATTTACATAAAATATAAATTATAAACTAGAGCACCACATGTGTATATTGACATAGTTTGTATGAAATCAAAGGCAAAATATATTTTATTAATCTACAAAATGTTGATTTAATTTCACGTAAGTAATGGGGACAAAAACTATTAACTTTTAACAAAAGCACTAACTCTTCTAATATATTTATTTTTTACCATAAAACTATTGGCAATAATTGCTAAAATCGAAACGTCCCATTTTTTGTTTTTTAGATATTACAAAATAATTATTGAAACTGATAGAAATTTTTTTTTTCTTTAACAAAAGGCCTAACTGGTCTTTGACAATAACTTACAATCCGTTAGACGGCTAACACGACGTTTGTGGAAAGCTGCTGCTACCGGGGGCCCGTTAGACGGAACAGTTAACAGAGTGGGTCATAAAGTAATAAATCGCAATTAAACCTTCCATCAGTTCCACGCTGCCCGCTAATTAAAATATAATTTCCATGATTGTAAAAACGGGGATTGAGGACACACCACGATCTTTACATCTTAAACATATAATTAACTAGCTAGGGTGCCCGGCTTCGCTCCGGTAGTTGTGTTGTAGTTTTAATAACAGAAAAACTTTAAAATTAAAAGAAATATAGAACAAAATTAGAACTTCACTAGAAACTTCGGTTTTAACTTAGTATTAATAGACAATGTGGCTATTAACTTCAAATTGATCATTTATCTATGATAGTATTTATTGATTGAATGATGTATATATGAAGTTTTTAACAAATTAAAACCTGTCCATTGATTCGTAATGTTTCTTAACTTTCTTGTAGGTTTTGTGATTATCTTATTACATTTTACTCATATTTAGCTCAAGATTGAAATAATAGTTACGTAGATATCAGACCCACATTTAACAGAGATATCCGCAATCAACTTATTTATGATTAATTGACTTATACTAGTATATATTTGTATATCGCCCGTCGGATTGTTACAACTCAAAAATATCAATTTTGATTTATAAATATCGCTTGAATCAGAATGAAAAAACCTGCAATGCCATAATATTCACAATATTATTAATAATATCTTTAGCTTCAGGCGCAATTGACCATATTCTTTTACGGTGGGGATGATCGTTTTAACGCAAGTAGATGGCTACTTTTGAGTTATAGTTAGTACCGCAGGTACTAAACGCCGCAATGGTACAGTATTTTCCCTAGTCGCTGTCTGTAGGTACTTAATAACAATGATAAATCACTTGAAACATCATATGTGATTATCCAAAAAAAAAATATTTTGTACGAGTTTTAACCAACTTCTTGCCGACCTGCGATATGTGCGTTAAATGTAATGTCATATAAATGGTCCTATTGGATCCAGAAGAATAAGAACTACCGAAGATTCAAAGCAACTTTTTTTTTAAAGATCTTTCTTCCATTCCAATCTCCCTTAAAATATCACCTTAATTCTGCAGATCTCGATTCTGACTACTATTACAAAGTAATAATAAAAATTTGATGAAGGCACAATTTTTTTACCATATTTCTTTTTATCCTGAACTATGAGGGATGATAAAATTAAATAAATGTTGAAATTGAAGTTAGTCATTTTGTCAACTGGAAAGCTCAACATAAATGGTAATCAAACCAACTTCTTTTTCAAAACTACAATAAGAAAACTACAAACTTTTTATTTCCGATTTATATTCACTCATTATCTCTTTTTTTTCACTGTACTACTAAGAAATAGTCACTCATATTGCATTAAATTTACTTATATATTATATATTGATTAAATGTCATGTGTTGATCAATTAGCCTTCTTATGCTAAATTAATTTGTTAAGGAATCCAATTGGTTTTCTCATTTATTGCAGAGATGTAAAATCATTATTTCATTTTGAAACGCAAAGGAGAAACTAATTATTTTCGCTTAATTTTTTAGTAATGAACAAAGAACAGCTGAAAAAATATATAATCATTACAAAACGAATGAATGGACAATAACCATTGAGGAAACGCACCCTAGCGCTTCCTGGTAGGCTGCAGCTCGAACTAAATTTTTCATCACTAACCCGAAAAGATAGGCTATTACATAGTGCGAGAGGCTTAAAATTCTCGCCCTTTTCTCTTCAATTTTACACCCTAAATATAAAAACGGAAACCTTCTTCACCGTTAGGGGCCATAGGGGCACACGACGGCATAAATTTCTTGATCGTACGTGGAGTTTTTGAGCCTTATCGGCACGCACTTAGTACACTTTGCTTTATAATATATATTGATTATAATCAAAGCATAGTGGTGCAAATGATATCTAAACCAAGGGCGTTTGCCTGTTGGTGGGCGATGTAAATAAATAAACCTACTTTATAATTATTAATTTTTCTTCTTTTTTTCCCCTAATTTTGTTTGTTTGGATGATTCTTAATTTCCTTCATTTGTTTTTTATTTCGGGTGATAAGCCTTCAACTTACTATCTTTGAAACCTTTTTTCTTTATTTTTTTCTTCTTTCTCCTTTTCTCTCTTTTCTTTATTTATTTCATAATGTACTGCGACGTTCAAATCTTACTGTCCTTAAACAAGCATCTAAAAATTCAGAAATAAACACACATAAAAATAACGTTTTATCCTACCATTCTCCATATCTTATAAAATGGTATTATATTGTAACGTTAAATCGATAAGCAAAGAATAAAAAGGTATGGCGTAAACTCCCAGACCGTTTGTTGGAACAAAATAAGCGGTTGGAACCAGCTTGTTGGGTCTAGATCTTTCCGGGGCCTAGTCCACGAAGGCGTAGAACTGCCCACATTGTTCTGGAACATTCCAGGCCAGACCATTTACGATCATATATAAGGAGCGGGTGACTGAACGAGTTAGTCTGAGTCTAAGTCTGTGCCTTGACTTTGAAGTTCAAGTCATATGATTAGTGTGATATAACATTATCATTTTTGTAACCTGCTCGGAAATTCAAGTTGTATTAATTCGTTGACATTATTAATTGTATATTCCGTTTAATAAATATTCTTTGTTACCCACATAAGTGTTACAATATTATTTGAAAAATAACCTAATACTAAAAAGTTAAAAAACATCACTAATATATACCTTATTATTTGTGTATCGAACATTATACAAAATTTTCTTTCTTCTAATTTTTTATTTTTTGCATTTTTATTGCTTGTAAAACAAAAAAAGACGCATTATTATTATTCACTGGCTTCCTATGGACTAGGCCCATTTTCCCCCTCCCTCTAATCCTAGACGCCCTCATTAATCCCCTTTTTCCTAAATTTTCAATTTGTTATCAATGTTTTATATTTTATAACAATGTTAACATTTTAGATGCTTGATAATGAAAAAAAAAATTGTAACGTCGCAACACATTAGGAAATAAATAAAGGAAAAAGGATTTTAAAGAAAGTGAGTTTAGTAAGAAAACCGGTTTTAGCTTTTAGGAACTCATTTGACGTAAAATTTTATGCTCTTTTATTTTAAGGGACATACATTTTTGTGTGATGCATTGTTTCTGAGTTATAAGCAAGAAAAAATCCAAAATTTTACGTATTCCCAAGGCCGAATTTGGGTTTCCATCGTCTTTAAGATGGTAGACAAGCATTAGTCACATCAGGGCAATGGAATTATCGATTTTATAAGCTCAACATTTAGTATGAAATGACATATTTTGCCACGGGGACCTGGATTACCACGAGAGTGACCTGACGATAATTGGCACAATACAGAACTACCCAGGAATAACCAACCAAATTCGTAATCGGGAACTTGAGCACAGTAGTTCACCGCACTACCACTGAGTTACCCCGTTCCTTTTATAATGATCAAAGAAGAAGTTATTTAGTAATAACAACTGTTTTAAATTCTTTATTAGAAAGGAAGAGGGATTTCGACGGAATCCAAGGTCGACTCACATTTCACTTCTTGTTAGCGCCGGCTAATCCCTCTTTGTTATCAAAGCGGAGATAATTGCCACACCGCATGTTGTAGTTGATATTAAGCCCCTAATCCTCGAGGCAAAGTCCGTTACAAGTTTGAAGTCGAGCTGTCTAGTTCGCTATTGACTTTGGGCTGCCCTAGTTGCTCAGCGCCTTTGTAGGAATTAAATGGTGTTAGCTTGTCTGTGCCCATTAAAACCCCCATTTAACAGTCTTAAAAATAGCGGATATTTTAATAATAAATGCACATGAGATATATGACAAAATTATTTTTTCTTAAACGACTTTTGCATCTGATTTCCGGCGCATCTTAAATGATCTTGTTGAATGATGACTAACTTAAAATTGGCCTTCATTTTTTTACTGTCGAGAAGGGAGATCTTTGGATCCTTTTTTTTTTAATCTTCTTCCACTGTCTGTTAGATTGGAATAAACTGATAGAATATGTAAATTCATCTCATTGATAATTGAATAACGATCGATAGTTAGCGTGTTTTCGAGATATATTAGTGTTTCGACGTTGATAATAACGTGTAGGGTTTGATTTGAAATACGTGAATATATTTTTGAAGAATATTTAAGAAATTTAATCTAATATATGAAACAGTTTTCTTATATAAGTCAACGCCCTCTATGTGCTTTTAGAAAGAAGTTTGGCGTTTCTAAAAATCCGTGGTAGGCATACTGCTGAGTCCATTAAAGGGAAAAGGTTATACGACTGCAGTTGGCACCAGTCGCTACTAATAAATCTATAGTAAGGAAGTAATTTTCACCATATTCCAAAAGAGATGAAAGACTCATCTGGGATCCATATAACAACTCCAATGAAGAATCGCATAGTAATAAAATGCGCCCACAACTGCTTTCAAATATTGTTTATTTACATGCAGTAATTAATACATTATCAAACTTTTGGATCTTTATTTTTCTTATACAGATCTGTATATTCCATTTCTTGAATATGTTGCCCGAGATTATTTTATTTTTAAATTTCTTGGCGACCGAAACCCACTATCTAAGATCCTTCCCTACCAAATTCTGCCAGAAAGTGTTATATATGCTTCTAAAAAAAAAATTATAATTATAATTGAACTGCAGCTAATGGGCAAATATTTATCATGTAATTGGTCTTGATAAAAAGCTCTGCAGCATCTTTTTTGTTAATAAGTATGTATTTGGTCACTGCTTTTTAGTAAATTATAATACATTAAGCAAACTATAGATTCTTTCATTATGGAAGCTTAAGCTTCCGAATGAATAACTCCGAGCTACATGTCCCGCCTATCTTAATCTCTTAGCCTTCAAGTGATGAATTCATTAATATTAAATTCGTTGATATTCTGATTCCAAATCCTTCCAATTCTTTGGAGGACCTTTGTCTCAAATATTTCGATACTCGCAGGAGTCTATTACAAATGGTTCTACATACCAGAAATTTTTCTGCTTTATTACACTATATACCGACTCCTTGTTGCCTTCTGCAGTTGCTTCGTTACCCATAAGAAAGGCAGAGACTGCAGACGCATGTTCTCACATAACAACCACCAGCTACCTGTGAGTGATCGTAACGGCTCGGTAATTAGTCGAAGCTAACCGAAGTCACGAACTGCCGGGCTCCGCTCCTCGCCATATCGCGCTTTATCTCTTTTTATCCTCCTCTTTCCTTATCCGCTCCTGTCTGCCTCGTAAAAGTCTTACTCCTCGGTAGTTTATCGCCCGTTGTACTTATGCCATATTACCACGCCTCTCCCTACTTCTGCTCTATGTAATATAAGGTGCTATTGAATGTTATGATATTTTTCACAGAATTAGGCCTAATTGAGAAGAGGTTAGACCACCTGGAAATTATAAACTATAAAAAAAGGATTAGCGAATAGCTAAGCAATTAATAATTACCTTAATACGTCAGCTGCTGCTTTAGCTTTGCATAATTAATTTCAATTACTGGCAGTTAATAAACACGTGAGATCTCACGAATACATTCAAGGTCGTACAAATAGATGTGTGTATGTGTCATGGCCAGAAGTCGCAGACCGGGAAAAATCCGAAGGAAGCTAAAAAGAATCTCGATGAGGGCTTTCTATGTCTTAGAGTGATCTTTTGAGATTTTAAAAGTAATTACTAAAAAATCGGATACAGCGCTGATAATCTAGAACTTCATACCGAATACAAAGAAACATGTGGTTGGATCCAAAATGATCAGTCTCTACGGGGATAATTAGTACGTAAATTATTATTAAGCGGTGGTGTGGCTGCACATACAAGAGGCTCCACATACAATTATTAATATTTTTAAATTAAAAAAAAATTAAAATCGTTTTTATGTGGTTTCATTAAAAAGTTTCTCTTTTATAGAGACCAAGCCCCTAGTCTATCCTTTATGTTTAGTCCGAAACGGAACAACCCAGAAAGATTTAGATGATTCCAAAACATGTAACTACGTACTAAAAATATGGGTTGTAGGAAACACTTTTCACTTCTAGAACACTTTTTAATGTAACAGAATTAATCATCTGTTTTTTTTTTTCACGTCAAAATATATAAAATAAAATCTTTTCATCTGGAATAAAAAAAAAAAAGATGTAAGTAGGTTTTTTTTTTATGGATCGTTAAAAAATGTTAGACTTGCTACTTTAAATACATTTAAAATAGCTGTATATACCTGTTTCAACCGGGGAATTTCATTTTTTAAATCTATAAAATGAGACTTTTTTCGAATCAAACGGTCGAATTCGTAAAAAACCAATGTAAAGCGAGATCTTAACGATTTTTATAACAATAAAAAATACCCAGAGATCGGCCGAAGTTATGCAGTTTTGATATGGACAGGTGTTCACACCTGATCTGAAAGAACCACTGAGCGAAATTTGGAGAATTTAGAACAAACGGTATGGATTTCTATAAAGAACAAACAAACAGAATTTCAGAACTTTATTCATATAGACTAGCTGTATATCCCGGTTTCACCCGGGAAATTTCATTTTTCTAATAAACATGAACAATTCTATAAACAAAAAATACAACAAAGCACTAATAGATTATTATCCTAAAGCTTTAAGTTAAGATATACTGTATTTTTAGTTTTATTCTTTGCAGAGCTTGCAACGTAAAGCTGACCATGAGAAACACATGGGGCTGCCAAAAAAACAATTTAAAGCAAGATCATAACAATTTTTATAACAATAAAGAATATATCCAGAGTTCGGCTTAAGTCATGTAATTTTAATAAGGACATGTGTTCGCACCTGGTATGAAACAACCACTGAGCGAAATTTAGAGATTTTAGGACAAACGGTATAAATTTCTATAAAGAACAAACAAACAAACAGAATATCATCTTTATTTATATATATTATATCATAACCACTATAAATATACAAATAGGCTTTATACACTTTGTACTTTATAGTTGTAATATTTATAGGATTAATACATTAACGATTTGTTGAGCACAAACCATAGATCAGAAAGAATTGTTTCTGAAATGCATTATCGGACGTATATTGCAAGTCATCATTTTTGGAAAAAATACACCTTAGTGGTTTTTGTTATTCAAGGAGAATATCGAACATTTTTTTCTTACAATAAATTATAAAAAAAAAAATCAAAGGGATTAAATGATATGCATTTCTAAATTAAGGATAGTATTTGATTCTGAAGATCAATAAAATGATGTCTTACTCTGCAATGATTAAGACTTCTCTGCACCTATTTTACAATTTTTGTTGTTACCTATTTTAAGTACTAAGATAGGATTCGGTGTCATTCTTTCATTTTTTAGGACTTGATCGACCTGTTAAATATTTCTGTGATGAATGACGGTAGTATGTTACAAGAGTATATTTGTCATCGAGGTAGCAACAACACACATCTGAATGTTTTTAAGTGGGTTGAGATGTAAAAATAGTCGTAAATTTACATACAATGTACACGATCCGCCCATTAAAGTTAATTTTAAACGTTTCTTTTTTTTTCTTCTCCCTCCCTCTATTTGAAACACAAATTTCTTTGTTGTAAATGTTCGTGGAGGTAATTAATTGACACGACGTTGTTTACTTCTTTAATGTTTTCATTGTATCGTTTCCTACTAGTGAAAAATATCTTAAATTTTACTAAAGAAAACTACTGGGATAATTTGCCTCATATATGCCACACACACATGAGTTCGCCCAGAAGTTTTGCAGGTTTAGGAATCTTTGTATTTAGAAGGAGCTACGAATGATGTATTTCACGTGTAATGTACTGAAAAATCACTCTTGATGGTTTCGGGATATCTCAAGCTAAAATCAAAACAGAAGGATTCACATCCTGGAATTCAAATTTTCCATTTTTTTTTAATTATGTTTTCTCATTTTGAGGTATTACTCTATAAGAACTAACCTGAGTTGATTAACCTATAATTAAATCTATAAAATAAAATTTATAATTAAATTCATTCTTTTTGACTAAACGTAGTTTGTAATTAAAGCTAATTATGTGAACTATTTTTTTAACAAGTGATTTGTAAACTAATACATTTTAATACATATCAGGGTATTTTAATACATATCATAGTACATAGCAAGTTCAGTTAGAATTATAGGTGCATGTTTATATTTTTGATACTTTAAAATATTCGAACAAAATTAACCGTAAATATTTTATTTAAATTGTATCTATTTTAAAAGATATTGTGTCCAATAACTTAGATGGATGGAAAATGATGCTCCAAAATATTTTAAATCTTAATTTGATCTACTTTCTGAAAAATAAAATAATTTTACGATGTAATGCTAACTAGTAGGTAGAATTTTTAATGATAAAAAAAAAATAAATAAAAATAAGGTGATGAATGTATTTTTTAAATATGTAATAAATTCATTAATTTGTCATACTCTGTCACAATTATAAGATTTGACAAAATATTTGTCGAACTATGAAAAAAATTTCATAAATCTCCATAATTTTTTTAAAATGTATTCATACTTTCAGCATATAGAAAGCATAAATGTTGCTTCACTCAAGCAAATTTTATTGAACAGTGTTATGTAAATCATATATTTTATTCTTTATACACATAGTTTTTGTTGTTTTTTTTTTCTTTATATCTGATAATTGTTTTTATCCTTTTATAGTTTTTTTCTGTAATTTTGCTACGACTCTGATAACCTGAAAAGTGATTTGATAGCTAGGGAAAACTTTCTTTTTTGTTTATAGAACTATCTAAATTTCGCTACTCTCTCTATTGTCCTCTATGTATAAAAAAAACTATAATTCGACTCTCCTGTATAAAAAATATTAGAAGAAGTCCATTGTAGTTGTGAGAATCTTAAGGGAAAAAACCTTCAACTTATTTTTTTTCAGTTTATTACAATAGCTGCTAGAGCGACAAGTCAGCAATGACTCGCATGGATTTGGAAGAACTATTTTGTAAATTCATGATTTGATTGGGGAAAAGGTTGGTCTTGATATGTTAGGAAAGTTTTCATGCCAGGGTTTTTGGTGTTTTCTTTATTTCCAAAAAAACGTGTTTTACGTAATTACTAAGAATAATTGATACAAAATAAATTATTCATTAGTGTAATAAAAGTTGAAATTAAAAAGAAAATATTATTATTAATTTATTTATTAATGTGGCAGGTTCATCTAAAAAATAAAATCATTAAAATTATTATTAAAAAAGAAAAGAAAATATCCTAAGGGAAAAGTACTCACGTACTTCTCAATACTTGGCTTTTAATATATATATTATGTTTAAGAATGGAATAAGTTATTTAACAAAAAATATAATAAAATAATTTTCTAATGATAAACATTAATTAAATAAATGATTGTGGCATAAATAAATTTGAGGATACAGAAAACCTAAAAAAAAATGTATTCCAATTTATCGAGAAACTGTTAAGCAACAGTTATTTTAAACGTACCTATGATATAGGAACCGTTAATGAATAAGAGAGTTAATGAAAAAGTGTGTGGCCTAATGAAATGGTCGTAAACTTATTATAATTACTTTTACCTCTATCCAGCACTTGCATTTAAAATATATGGAGCATAAAAATTCCTAGCATAGAAAATAGTTTGATATCATATATTTAATCAATTATTTTAAATTTAGCATTTTTCGATTTTGAGTTTATGCCGGAGCCTTACATTATTTAAACTGATCGATCACTCGGATCCATTTTCGGGTTGATTTGTTTTTGGGATTCCACCCAGATGTAATCACAAAATATATTGGAAACCCATCCTTAAAGATAGGCGTGAGACTTGTTAAGTACTATCCTTGTTTTCAATATGGAATTATAAAACTTGATCTATTAATCTCTATTATTAGGAACTCTTTATTCAAACAGTTCATTCCTGTAAACTCTTAATGAACTTAATTATGTTATACAATATTCGGACTGGCGATGTCTTATTCAGGAAAATAATTATATTTTTTCCTCATGCTTATTATTCTTTTGCCTTGAAACATAGCTAAAATAATTTGGTGTTGTAATAAGCGTAAAGATTTCATGTCGTAACATTTTACTTCCCAAACATCTGTTTGCAGCCCCTCCCTCCCCCAAGTTATCAATGCTTCCACTCTGCAAGTCTTCTTCACACTCTAAGGTTTCTGTCGTACGAGGTTTTTGTCGGGTATCTGGTCTGTGTAAGACAGTTTAGCGACTTCTCGTAAAACTAGCCAATTCATGATGAGAAAGGATGGTCTCAGATTACTAAAAATTCAAAATTTATCAAAATCGCCTGTTCTATCCGAATGTCATAATAATTAGATGGCTTCATATTTCAAAGCTTAAATGTATGCGTGATTGTCGACAAGCATAGTTACAATATTTTCTCCATTGACGTTTAACCATTGCAACAATCAAATTTTGTAAAATAAATACTCAATCTCCGGCAATCAATACGAATTAACACATTATATCGTAAACTGTGTGTGTCATAACGTTTATATGAATTATGAATTTGTGATGTAAGAATTCGGAAGGAAATCCTAGAGCTGCTATTAGGCAAGACCAAACAGGTTATGTAAAATGTTTAAAACAAATAATAAAAACTTATTTAATCTATTATGTGTCTTTTATTTCGGGTTATTATACATCCAACATTATTCATCTATTCTTTTTATTATTCATTAGTACAACGTTTCGGAAACAATGCCCATTTTCAAATACCTAATTTTTTTTTGCAGTTTCAATTAATAGGTATATAAATATACATATTGAATACCTCATATAAATAAATACATATATTCACACAAATAAATCTATACGCATAAAAACAAAAATAACAGCACATAAAAGCTTTCTTATATCTAAGTGAACTATTTTATATAATTTTGAAAAAATAAGCCAATATCATAAAATTAATTTGATATACCTTATAATTTTTTATTGATCATTTTTTTGAAAATGTTACGTCTTCATTTTTAATATTGTGTTATACTGTTCATTAGTTTCCTATGGACTAGTCCTAATTTTCCCCTTCTCTTTATCTTAAGACTGTCTCATGTATCCCAACTATTTTCTATATTTATAATTTTGTATATGGATAATGTGTCTGAAACGTTGTACTAATGAATAAGAAAAAAATATATGAATGCAGTTGGATGTATAATAACTCGAAATAAAAGACACATAATAGAATAAATAGGAAGCATCCAAAGAAAAGTTAGTGAGAAAAGGAAAAAGAAGAAAGAAATATTAACGTATTTAATTTTTCGTGGTTTAGTCGTGATGCCTCTTTAGATGACACTGTTTGTAATTAGTAATGGAAAATATATGAAAAGGTGTGAGCTTCATTAAATCTTGTTGTATCAGTAAATCTTAAATCTTAAAGTAATAAAATAAATTAGAAGTTTATTCTTTTAAGTTAATATCAATATAACTTAAGTACTGTAGTTTATACCTATATATATTTATATATCTAAGAATAAACAAAGAACTTTTTGCGATAACTAGTAATATATTAGTATAATTTTTTTGGAAATTATCTATGAGTCAGCGCGACCTCCAGAACATTTTATAATTTGTTTTTATTATTATTTTTTGGGGGTTCATGAAGGGTGAAAAACAGCAATGGATGTCAACTCCCATGGTTTGGTTCTGCATTCTTCATTTATGATTGTTGTTGAGAAAGTTTTAAAAAAATATTACTTTATCGATGCTCCTCTGAGCGTCATCTATGGCTCTAACTTAAATTAGTGAATACTTACAATAATAAAAAATATATATAAATTAATTAATATTTTAGTAATTTGATACATAAAAATATTTTCTGTGTAGAGTCTATGTTAATAAGGGTATTTTAATACATATCATAGTACATAGTAAGTTCAGTTAGAATTGTAGGTGCATGTTTATATTTTCGATACTTTAAAATATTCGAACAAAATTAGTCGTAAATACTGTATTTAAATTGGGTCTATTTTAAAAGATATTGTGTCCAATAACTTAGATGGATGGAAAAAGATGCTCCAAAATATTTTAAATCTTAATTTGATCTACTTTCTGAAAAATAAAATAATTTTACGATGTAATCCTAACTGCAAAAAAATAAATTTAATAGAAAAAATAGTTATTTGACGGTTTCAATACTTGTCAACAATTGCTGGATCTGATATAACACTCCGTTCCGTTATATATTAAAATGAAATACATAAGCATATGAGAAACTTATCGAATAGGAAAACATATAGTGCTGCTTACATGACTAGCTTTCAAGGTGAATAGCGTCAGCATTTTCTTGACTGACATATGTTGATTTTATCTGGATCAATCGGCCGTTGGGAATTTAATGTTTATTAAATTGACTTCCATTTTTTTTCTTAATTTATTGCTCTGGTGTCTTGGTGTAGACGGATTTTTTTTTCATTAATGGTGTTTAATTATTTAAAAGTTTCTTTATTTTTTTCCATGACGATGGCGGTTATAATCGTTGAAAGATGGCATGGGTTAAATACTCCATCTTTTATATATATTTTTTCTCATTATTTAAAATGTTTACCTATCTATCTTTTTCTCTATTTCTTTTTTTACATAGCAAAGAACGTTCAAGTATAAATAAAGTGTTTGCGTTTTTTGTTTTTTTTAGGATAGAGTGAAGTAAACTGTTTCAATATCTAATATTGGAATAGTTTATTCTCGTTTTAATGTTATGGTTTCAGTTCTATCCACACCCCTGTTTTAATTCTTACGTTTTTTTTTTAAATCAGTAAGTTACGGTATTCATTCTTTTTGTATCCTTGCATCCAGTGATGGTGTCTGAAAACAAAATTAAGGGGGCGATTGATAAAAAAAACCCCAGAAAAAAAAAATAAAGCGAAAGATCATTCTTATTAAACAATAAGAACTTTTCATTTAATTCTTATAAATAAATTTCGTTTCGTCTTATAAATTAGCAATTTTGAGAAACAAAAACTACAAGTTAAGTAAATTCTTATCCAATTACTATAGTACCATAGTTTAGAGTTACCATAGTACCGTAGTTTAGAGTTAGTTACCGTAACACCATAGTTACCATAATATCATAGTTTAGAGTTATTTGAAATAAAAACTTTTGTTTGGGTGTAAAATAAAAACTAATTGCTGGAGGCGTCATTCTAATATGTAAAAGAACTATTAAATAAAAATATATTATCTTACGTTGTGTTTAATTCAGTTATTTGTTTATTTCAATAAATTGATATAAATTAAATAAATATATACATATATATTCATTATATTATTCAAATATATTCATATATATGATAATGTTGACCGAACTAAACTAAAAATAAACTAACTAATCTTCACATACTAATTCTTCTTGGCATAAGAATTCATATAGAAAAAGTTGATGTTGTAGATACATACTTTGATGATAATGATTTTTGAATAACAGAAATTAAATTTCACTAGGGCACAATTTTGTTTGGTGCTTGGTGATCCTGATTTTATTCGTTAAGAGCCATTTTTCATTTTCTCCTGGTTTTGGCGTTAACTCTATTGAATTGTTCAGCAGATAAGGTTAAGACCTTATGAACTTTTTAAACACACACACACACACATATATATATGTGTGTGTGTGTGTGTATGTAAATAATATATTGTTACGAATTGGAAGGGTACTTATGTAAGAATAGCGAGCCCACTACTGAAGTTGCGCATGTGCCGGCCTAACGATTTCCAAGACAGCTGATGTCAAGGCCAGCATTACCTGGTAACAGTGCACTTTCAAGGTCTCCCCTATCTCCACCTTTTATCCCCGCTTTGCTTAGTCATATAGTTTTATCTTTACTGCTTCTTCTTTATTACCCACTGCTCAACAGTTTATATTATTATTCTTATGGGCATTTAATGTGACGGTTGTAATAGAGATCGGCTGTAGTTATAAGTTGACTGCTCGATGAATACCTCACTTTAAATAGGAAATTACAACGTAAATTAATGCTAATGTCATGACCCACATACAAAAAAAGAACATGCTTTTTATCATTTCCAGTCGATGGTCGTATTATTATGGGAAAGTATATTTATGTAACTATTGAAACAAATTAGATTATAGTTTATTTTTTGCTTAAAAATATATTTGCTTATATGTCAACATATTCCTGGCGAATGGCCGTCTCTCGACTTTTTGAATTAAACTTCGTGCGGAACAAATTAAGGCGGATAAAAATTTTGCCTTAATTAAAAAAAATCGGATAAAAAAATAACCGGGATAATTCTGTAACCAAAAAAATATATTTTTTTAGATATGACCTTTCGTTTAGAACGTGACTCTGCACGCAAATGACAAACGAATAATACTCAATTTTAAATTTTAGACTAATGCAAATTAAAATTTCCATTAATGGAGACTATCTGACCTATGCGAAGCATTCTTAAATCCCACTTAATTAAAATAGACACCGTATATTTAGTATCGTATAGTGCGACATGGGCATAGGTGAGGGATGAAGTAAAGAATAGATTTGTTTAAATTGTAGATTATTTATTTTTTGAAACATATTGGTTTCGCGGAAAACGGATTCTATTGAAAGAAATCGCATGCTTTGGCTCATAACTCGCAAACGACGGCGACAATCGAAAAAGTGTATATAACCAAAAATGTTCGTCTCGACAAACTGAAAAAAAATGTCCAATCGAAAAAGCTCTCCGATTATTTTGAAATTTTTCTCTGAGAATTGCAGTTTATCGCATCCAACTCGCAAACGAAGGAGTTATTCGAAAACATGTATAGGATCGAAAATGTTCTCCTTGAAGATCTGAAAAGATTGACACCATTTAGAAAACTCCACGAACATTTTTCTCGCAATAACCTCGGTTTTGGGCTTATAACTCGCAATCGAAGGCGAAATGAGTGATTTTTTTATATTTTCCAGTGTAGTGGTTAAGGGAAGCTTTAAAAAGATTCCTCATCCATGAATTTTGATGAAGTATTAAGAAAGTTATGGCGTACCGACAAAAAAAAAAAGTTTTCCTTACCTTTTTTTTATATATATACCCAGAAATAGTATTGTCATACATAATTTATATATGCGTACACTGTAGCATATTCCTCTTCAACCCCTTGGGCATTTTAAGGGATGAATAGAAAAAAACTAAACAAACTAATATCGTAATATAATTCTTTATTGAATTCAGTTATCAAGACAAATAATGAATAAAGTTTACAGCATAAGGGTCCTCGTATCCAGATCTAAGTAAGTTCATATTTTTGAACTGGTTAGATTATATGAAATAACTTTAATTTTTAGTAATCCTCTAATCAGCAGATAAGCTATGCAATTAGTGCGATAGGTCAGAGTCAGTTAGGAATGCAACAGATTCTTCAACTTATGAGTTAAAAAACATGTTTAGATATTAAATATTATATTAATTTCTCATATGCATTTATCGGAAAATGTTCTCTTGTTTTATTAACATTCGAAGAATTCAAATGTTCGAAATGCCTTCTTTGATTATCATTTCTTTAAATCTTTTTTTATTGTAACATAGAGTCAATATATCTACTTTTTCCTCAGAATTTCTATATATATTCTTTGCCATTTATTTATATATTTCCAGGTGAATGATTTGCACTGAGAAAATATTCCCCGGGATAAATTCTTTTAAAAATAATACTTACTTAAAATTAACGCGTGATGGGATTTAATGAAATTTATATTCTGATATGAATTATTTATAGCTATTACCTGGTATTTTTTATGAGAATCAGACGAGCTATTTCGGAATAAGCGACTTTCTACGAAAATAATTTCATTCATGCATAGTGGATTTGTATTGAACGAAATTCGATAAAAATTTGATTGGACTATTTATACATTAAACCGCAACTTTCTATAATTTTGAGTACAACGTCAATTAACAAGGAAAAAATTGGTCAACGATTGTTTGAAACTATCTTATTTTTAGTCTTGGCTACAGGGACTATGTTAGAGGGCTATATATTTGTTCGTGCCCTAATGCACTGGCCATATAATCAATAGCATACGATGGTTTTATGGATCCATGTATAATATTCTATCGAGATTATATTGTTATTTTATAAAAAAATAGAAATTTAAATTTTTGTGACTCTAATCGATATAAGACTCACGACTAAAAATTTAATGAAAAATTAATCAAAAATAAAATAATACAGGTTTTATAAAAATCCCTAATAAAACCCAAGGGGAATAGCATTATAAATGAACAAAAAAGAAAACGTTAAAGAAAATAGAATAATAAAAATAGTTATAGCATAGAAAAAATAAATAAAAAAACTCGAAGCTAAAATATTTTAGCTACTATTAGTTTCTTAGTCCTAACTGGAGTTATTGAAGTATTTGTATGTTGTAGTTTCTAGTATGAATGAAATTAAGTTGAATTTCCCCAAATCCTGGTTATACCTGTTTCCTGAAAAATCCATCTCCTGCAATGGGGGCCTCTATTTAATTAAAAACTTCCTTTTTAGGCAATTTTATCGTTTATTATGGGCTGTCATATTGATTATAAAGAATAATTCATTAAAAAAGCATTTTGAAATATTAAGAGTAATTCGAAACTTCAGGGTGCTTCACAAGGTACCGACACAGTTTTATGATAGTACCTAATAAATTATATTCATTAAACTTTCAATCCCAAGAGGACCAAATTCGTATTTCGAGAGAGTTAAAAAAAATATAGGCTAGAGTTGAACGACCAATTATTAATTCTAGTTAAGGATTTCCTTGAGGGGAACACGCAAGCTAAGATTTCTCGATAAGGTTACAATTTATTGCCGAGTCCGGAGTTGGGGGGGGGAGGTTCATGGAGGTAAACAACCAGCTGTTTATGCACAATGCTAAGGTTCAGTGAAAGTTATCGCGGTGAGTTAAAGGAGGTCGCAAGGCAAACATTTTTCGTATACAAAATATTCGGTTAAATAATACTTGGGGGGGGGGGGATCAAAAGCCAAAGGGTTCCAGTCGATTTTTTATTTATTTACGTTGGCCATATAATTTCAAATTCAGGACTATTGGTTTTATATGAATGCACAATCAACATGTATTAGATAATACATATAAGTAGAATATGCGTAGATGATTTTAGTTTTTCATGATTAATGGATTCAAAAAAGCAGATATTAATCTTATAACAACATATATTTTACTTCATTTACTATCAATGAATATAATTTTAAACATTAGCAAAATGATTAATATCAAAAAATAAAATGAAAACCTGTACCACTACAGCCCATGGAGTTTATTGGTTAATTTGTAAGGAAGTACCGCTTCTTGATGATAGGTTATAATAGGAGGCGATCCGATCAAATCACGTCTAACCTCCTAATTTATTTCCTTAATTAATAATTTAATTAAAATTACCTCCTTTGCTCCTTTGAATTAGTAGGGGCTCCTTACCTCTAGCTCGATGTACCACTATGTAGCAAAAGATGAAAGTATCTTAAACCTCCCAACTCGAGCCCTTCAACCAAAGCACCTTACTCTAAGCTTATTGAGCTACTGTAATCCTAGAAAGACCTATACTTTTAAAAATTATTAAGAATAACTCTAAGTAATGACACTACTGAAAATAAAATAAATAAATAGAAATTAGTTTCGAATAGCTTCTCCAAGATGGAAACGAATACATAACTTTCAGCCACTGAAATAAAACAACTGGAATGCGCAAGAAAATAAAGAAAAAAAGTTACAGTTGCTAAGAGGTCACTTAAAACTCAAATTTAAAAATAAATAACATTCTGTATTGTAACAAAATGTAGCCTATCCTCTGACTCCAGAACAAGACACAATAATCCCTGAACCACTATCAGACGACTAAAAAAAATACAAGAAAATTGTTCATTTAGTTTAACCAATGTTTACAAAACTGTAAAAAATAATAATAATAGTAATAAAAAGTAGAGAATTAAAAGTAATATAAACGACGTGTAAATTATAAAATATATGGCAGGCAAACAAGTAATATTGTAATAGTTATGACACCGCTAATGGCCCCGCTTGATTTTGGATAGATGTGGAAAAAAAAGAAAAGAAAGGAAGGTAGGTTGCCAAATGCACTCCATATTTTAGGTATTGTTATTTAAAAAAATAATATTTTCATTATGAGACTTAGGCTTAATATTAAAAACAATGTAACCACATCCAGAGCCCAAGTGCGGTACTTAATCAGTAAATACTGGTTTTTATTGAATGCTAGTTTTTGAATGTACTATTAATTAGGTACTTTAATTAAATTTTTAATTTATAATTTAATTTTAATTTTATAATAAATAAAATATTTTATTTATTATAATTACAATAAATAAAATAATTTAATTTTAATATTTGGTACTTTAATGGCTCTTCATTTATATCAAATAAACTACCTTCTGCGTGGGTAACCTGTGGTGTAGTGGTTAGCATGGCAACCTACAATACTAAAGGTCGCGGGTTCGCGCCCCGTGGTGGCCCTAGGATTTTTTAAAGGAAGTAAAAAATCCTTAGCTATGCCGTCCCTCGTATAGAACGTAAAATGGAGGTCCCGAGCCTGTACGATGTCAGTTACTCGTTAAAGGTCCCTATCCTAATTATACCTGGATACTATTACTTTTTTTTTTTTTTTTTTTTTTACTGCTTTTGAATTCTCCCGATCAGAAAGCTGGTATTATGATACTGTATAATTGCTTTCTTGTTGTTTGCGATAACTTACATATTTTAAACAGTTGGTAAATGGTCGCCACGGCTTGACGACCCAAGCATAAACTTAACACCGATCGGAATACATTTCACTTCTCTATGATAATGTAGTAGGGTGATGCGATTAAAAAAAAAAAAAAAATCGTGATGGAGATAATGTCAGGTTCGTGTTCCGCCTCCGTCTGGAAAAGTTGGTCGTGTGAGGTCGTCGTGTCGTTAATGTTACGAAGTTCGGGTTCCTTTATACCGACTGTTGTTAGGTTTATAGTTTCCATTATTTTTGTTAATTATGTTGGTTATTATTTATCATGTTATAATACATTTAAGGACGCCCACACGATTTTTTTTTTCTTCAACAAACCGTCAGCAGTGAGCGCAGAAGGTTTTTCTTTTCAAAACCCTTACTCAGCACTAGTCCAATACGGACTAACCGTGCGTGTGCCTGTTTGATGACAGCCAAAACTTACTTCGGATCTGGCCTAGACTCTTGTCAAGCAATAAGGAGTAACTCCATTTTAAGATGATTTTTGAGTCAGATACAGTTTCTTTAAACTAAAATCAATCTTTCATGCGATACAGTAAAGCAATAGCTCATGGTATTATTTGCGTAGTTTCTCGCTAAATCGCATTACCACGTACAAAGTATGTGAATCTAAAAGGGGACAGTTCACGAAGCTACCTCCGTTACACCACAACAGAGCACGTTTACCTTTTGCTTTGATGGTAATAAATCCGTCCTTAATTAACGGTAATATAATTGGATATACGGGAAAGCAGCTAATATCCACTGCTGTCAGCGGATATGTTGTCAGTCCTGGTTGGGGGGGAGGGGGGTTTACATCATTGGTTCGCATCCAGAACTTTAACGTTACCGTTTGCATTATTCCATTATTATTTGATTTATGAGAGTTTTAGTTATTTTAAATCAGTTCATCACCAGTATTGCTCAATTTGCGAATATCGAATTTAAATTGTAATAATATTTATGTTACATACGTTTTCCGCTCTCGTAACTAAAAGAAGACTTTCCTCAAGCTTTAATGAGCCCTTTTTCTTCTGAATTTTTAATGGGGGGTTTTATACAACTCATTATCAAAATTACATACCGATACTATGATATAGAATAACCAAAACATTTATTTTATGTTAAATTAAATTAAAAATAAATATTATAACTGAAAAAAAAAATAACACATTTTTATTTCTGTTAGGAACGGTTATTATTGTATTTACCATGTGGCCACATGTTTGGAACGTCCTAGGTGATTCTGGATCATTTCATTGCAAATTATATATAAGTAAATGATCGACTTGTGAGTCGGTCTAACCTCGACTATCGAAACAATACAGTACTTTTAGACACGGTTACATTTAACTGTTTCGTCAAGTCGTTTTGTATTCTCACTGTTCGCATGACTTTTATAATTTTTTATATAGTTTTTTTAATTTAACGTCAATGAATATTTTTCAAATCTGTTGTTACATCATCAAAATGCTTGAGAGTTTTATGTAAATTCGACACAAAACATTTTCAACTGACGTGTTATTAATTATCTTGTGTTATGTTTTCTTGAATGTTCACTTAATCTTTAACGCTAGAATTAATTTAAACCATCCCCAGTTTTGTCTTTTAATTTTAATTGATAAAAATTATTGAAATATACAAATTAAGATTTATTTATATCAGGAACATTGTTACTCTTTATCTACTTTTTATCAATTGCTCTTTATCAGTGTTTCATATTACTAATGCCAATAACACAATCGGATAATGAATAACGTAAAAAATCTTAAATAAAGGAAATCCTTATCTAATGCTATTACAAAAAAAAAATCATAATGTTATCGTGTTATGAGATCATTTTCCATTTTATTTCCTTCTCTTCTTTTGTTTTTTTGTTTGTTTAATGTCCCTTTATGCTACTAAGGCTAATCGGACGATGCTACAGTGGGAGTCCTAAATTTCTCCTATTTAGGTATAGTTAGGATAGGGATCTTTAACGAGTACCAGACATCGTACAGGCTCGGGACTTCCATTTTACGTCCAATCCGAGGTACGGCATAGCCAAGGATTTTTTACCATCATTAAAAAATCCTAGGGCCACCTTTAGTACCTGGTAGCCGCGAACCAGCGACCTTTGGTATTGTAGGTTGCCATTCTTCTCTTATTTTATTTCTGTGAAAACTTCAATGGATGGATAAATTGTAAAAAGTTCATAGCGAAATTGGAAATGCTAAAAGTTATTATAATGTATCAGGTTAATGTGCAGGAATAACTTGGTAAAGATATAATTAAGTTTTTTAATTATTTAGCCATTATTTATTATCTTATTACCCTCGTTAGGAGGCGGGGAGTGATCAAGGTAATTAGTAAACCAGTAATTATGTAATTGAATTTATATTTCATTAACCAATCACGGAAGAGCAATGTACTCAAGAAGATTGTTTACAATGTGATTAATTATCTAACTCTGAAATTTGATTATTAAATACGCATGTGTTACAGTAAGCATTTGTGAAAACTAATTAATCAACTACTTGCATTAAATCCTACAGGTACTTTTTGCTTTCACTTACCTATATATGAAATATATAGTAAGTGGAAGTATTGCGATCGTGAAAATTTTCGACTTCCGGTATAATAACCAAGTCCCGCGAAATAGTCTTCGTGTGTGTGTGTGTGTGTGTGTGTGTGTGTGTGTGTGTGTGTGTGTGTGTGTGTGTGTGTGTGTGTATGTGAACAGACTAGCTCAAAAACTATAAACCGTGGGAACCTGAAATTAGGTATTTAGTGTAGGTATATGCCCGCGATGTGACAGCAAAAATTTCATCAAAATTGCTCAAAGGGAGGGGGTACTTTATTTAATAACTTTTTACGTTTTTTTCGATTTTCTCAAAAACTGTTTTAACGATTTTGATCAAACTTGGTATTTGATGTATTTATATGCCCGAGATGTGACTGTAAAAATTTCATCAAAATTGATCTACGGGAGGGGGGACTTTACTTAATAAATTTTGTACCATTTTCACATGTTTTTTTTATTTACTCAAAAACGGTTTTAACGATTTTGATCAAACTTGGTATTTAATGTATTCATATGCCTGAAATATGACTGTAAAAATTTCATCAAAATTGATCTACGGGAGGGGGGACTTTACTTAATAAATTTTGTCATTACTTTGTAAATTTAATCATTTTCACGGGTTTTTTATTTACTCAAAAACGGCTTTAACGATTAACAAAAATAAGATATGAATGTAGAAAAATGTGTGACTTTGGGAAATGATAATTAGCAAAACACGTCAATTTCTAATCTAAGTAAGTTGGTAAGTGAAAGTTGTGTGTTGCGCGCACGCACCAGATTTTTCTGAAATGGAAAATTAGTAGCATTGAGTGTGTACAGGATGTTTCAACATAAAAAAAAAACCTATGATTCTACATCCCATTTCCCTACCATAAAGTTCATATAAAAACATCGCCTCTTTCCCACTCTTTTCGGTTGTTCACAGTTTTTGTGATTTTTCAAGGAGCAGTTGGTTTTTCATTGAAAATATCTTATAGAGCATAAATAAAAAGAGATAGAAATTTTAGTTTTTTGCCATTTAAAGGAGTACTAAATTTTAATTAGTACTGGGTGTCTACTTTGTTAAAGAAATTATATTAAGTGCTGAATAATTATCGTACATGGCACTTTTTGTTTTGGGAGATAAATACAGTTTATCAAAATTACAATTTGATTTCATGTTTCCTCTCAATGTTTATCTTTTTCCTTTTTCACCCGTTACTCGTTGGTTATTTAGTCGAGCGATGGATCCGAGAAATAGACGATTTACATTATATTGTAACGTTAAATCCTTAAATAAAAAAAACAAAACATAAGATTTGAAATCCCGTTTCAATACTTACGTTTATTGGAACAAACTAAGCGGTTGGAGCAAACTGTTTGGATCTAGGTTGTTCGAGCTCCATCTACTCCGTTCCACCAGCTTCCACGAGATTCTACAACCTTCTAGACCCTCCTTATAACTATATACATATAAGGAGCGATTGACTGAACAGTCTTAGTCTTTGTCTTGATTGTGATTGTATGATTTTGTATGATTTGTGTGCTATAAAATTATAATTTTTGTAACCTGCTCGAATATTTATGTTGTTATAATTCGTTGGGCATTGATATTGTTATATTTTCGTTAATAAATATTTGTTAACCCACAGAAGTGTTAAAATATAAATATGAGGCATATTTAAATGAAGTAAAGTCCGTGGATGGCCAAAAGTGAATTTTTAGGTATCATCAAAAAATGGCGGACATTGATGTTGGTTCTAAAATTTCAAATTCAGGTCTATCGGCTTTATATGTATGTAAAATCAATATGTAGAGGTGTAAAACATATGTGGATGATTTTAGTTCCAATGTTGGGTTCATTTTTCCCATTTTCATGCAGACAAGTCGAATGATAACCTTGATAAGTCGACATTCATTAAGTCGAACGATATATCATGGTATCTTTCTAGAGTTGGCTGAGTAAATTAATTCTGAATATATATGAATATTACTTACCGCAGCGTGACAACCCGTTGCCGATTCAAGGCCTCCTTTATTAGCATTCGCCAGTTGTCGATCTTGAGTGTCTTCCAGTTCCGGACCACAAAGTAGTTCTTGTGCATCACATGCCACACCTTCCAAACGAAGCCTAGGACAACCATCATGCCCCGTCCCATTTAAGCGCTCAATCAATATTTTTTGGGGGATTGCGCTATTTTCCATACTCATTAGATGCCCGGCCCACCTAAGCAATATCTGCCCCATTTAGGAAAGAACTTAGTTCATTATTGCTCCTTCTTCTCCATCTCCCGGCAACATAGATTGGTCCATAAATGTTTCGGAAGATTTTGCGCTCATGGACAGAAGGTCTTGCTCATTTTTCTTAGAAAAGGTCCAAATCTCTGACCCACAAATCAGGATTGAGCATATTAGTGTTTAATATAGGAGATTGTTACTTGGGCTATGGGATCCCTCCTAAAATGCCTTCGGATTCTGTTGGTTTGAAGCAGCGATTCTTCTCTTAATTTCTGGTGTTACATTCGCATTCACTTGACTTTCTAGGTAAATGAATTAATTCACCTTATCAAATGGGAATGGTTCCTATTTGAATCTTTTCATTTTGGGTTGCATTCTGTCCTGTTGCCATGTAATTCGTTTTTCCTTCATTGACCACAAGTCCAAATCTTCTTGCTAGGCCTTTTCGTGCAAGAAAAGCATCTGTGACATCTCCGAGGTATCTTCCAACTATATCCAGATCATCAGCTTATCCTAGTATCTGAACATTCCTATTAAACATCGTCCCAGTTGAGTGAGGTATGATATTAATTTTGTTAATATTAATTTTTAGGTTATATAGGATTCGTGATTAGATTTGACGTAACGGTTAACATTAATCGATAAATATTGATTAACAAAGCATATAAGTCAATACGATCTTGGCTAATATAGTAACACATGATCTCTACTTAGCTCTTCTCAAACGTAACCAACTCTTGGTTAGTACAAAGCCCAGTAATAGGGTTCCATAATATGAGTATATCTAAGGTAACTGGAACTTCTGAAGACGAGGATAGCTTATCAAAGGCCAAGAGTGCATTGGGTTTCCTGTGATCGGGCTATTAGACTATTTGATCATGTTCGCATGTTATAATAAATACAGATATTTTTTTTTAATATTTCAATTGTATAATAAAAATTATTTGTTCTCATTATATTCTTAGTTATTTTATCAATAATTATAGGGTCCAATGTCGTCATATAAATAGATATTGAGACTATATTAATTGAAGGAATATAGACATTTAATAATTGGTGCGCTTGTTAATGTTAATTCTTTTTCCTTATTTTATTTATTTACTTCTTTAATACATAATTATGCACAATCTTTAGCTTCAGCAAAAACATGTTATCGATGATCATTTTTATATAAATATATTTTACTTAGTTCCTTTATTTATATACAGTTATTACGCTTTTGGTCTTTTGAATTTTTTTAAGTAAACATTATTGCCTATGAACAAAAACACAAAATCGAAGCTATGAGAAATATACAGTTTTTAAAATTAAGTGCGAAAAACAAAAAGATTTTAAAACCGGAACCAGATATTAAAATCAGAATATTAAAATAACGAGAGACACAATTTTCAAACATCAGATGATAAAATGTGTTTTAAAAAAACTGCGCTTCACTCGATCACCCAAACGTTGCCTTTTTAGTATAATTCAATGTTTGCTCTAAAAGGTATAAAACGGCTCCTAGTCTCTGATATCTTAGTTCTATTTCCAAGAGTGAATAATGATTCACCATAAATATTTAAAGTATTATTAACATGAGGTGATTTCTATATCAGTAAATTAATAAATATAAAAAATAGTCGTGTTAATTACACAATTTATAAATCAAGAACGGCTGGTCCGATTTTTATGATCTTCGATTTTTCGGATTTGTCTGTGCCACTAATCGTAGAAAAATTGCTGCCAATTTAATTCGATTCATTTCAATGCAATAAAAAAAACAAAAACATTTTAAGTAATTATGCTTTTTGTACATCTGTTGAACTTAATAAAAAAAATTAATTTAATTTAACTCGAGCCTCACCATATCAGATTTTCTTGAAATTTGGTACATGTGTACTACTTGTATCAACTAGAACAATGGTGAAATATTACTGAGATATGTCTACCCGTTTTTGAATTATTGGTCTCTAAAGCCCTCAAAAATAGATCCAGAAACAGAAAAAATCATGATTAAAAATAGCTGTAGATGTTTTCCAAATTTGACTAGGTTATGAGATTGGCGACGTTTAACAGCGCATTCCATGCCGTTTCATATTATATACAACTATGTATAGGTTGGTACTAAAGACATTTTCTTAAAACTAAATGTAAAATTTTAATTTCAATTTTCTCAAAAAGGGCATTTTTTAAAAAATTTATATTTTTTTGAAAAATAGGTAGTATTATTTCTATTCATACAGCAAAATATAAAAGTGGGATGAAAATTTCTTCATTACTAAAAAAATTGAAAACAAGTAATAAAATTTCATAAATCTAGCATTTTATGGTTAAAAATAGTTGCAGGTGTTTTCCAAATTGGACTAGGACTATGAGATTGGTGTTTTTTAAGAGCGCATTTCATGCCATTTCATATGATATGCAGCAATGTATAGGTTGGTACTAAAGAAACTTTCTTAAAACCTAGTTTAAAATTTTAATTTCAATTATCTCGAAAAGGGCATATCTTAAAATTTTTATATATTTTTAAAAAATATGCAGTATTATATCTATTGATACAACAAAATATGAAAGTGGGATGAAAATTTCTTCATTGCTAAAAAAATTTAAAACTATTGATAAAATTCAATAAGACTAGCTAGCTTTGGAGACCAGTAATTCAAAAGCGGGTAGACATATCTCAGTAATATTTCACAATTGTTCTAGTAGGTACAAGTAGTACACATATACCAAATTTCAAGAAAAGCTGAAATGGTGAGGTTCAAAATGATATATTTTTGTGTTGATTTGATGTGGAACTGCCCTAACTAATAATTTACCACAAATTGATTCTTCGGCTGTGCGAGTTTCGCCGGTTCAACTAGTTTCTTATAATTACAAATTGCGATGTAAAAAAAAAAAGTACTAGAAAAAAAAAATGCTCAATCTATTGTAACACTCGACTGTCTGTCACCCCAAATTGAATCCTCCTTCGACCTACGAATGTCAGCCCTGATGATGACCTAAAGATTGATCGAAAGGTTGGCCAAAAGTAAATAACCAACTTTATTTATTAATTCTAGCTTTATCTTAACGTGACACAGGAAAACCTGACATAGAAATGTTATTTCTTTAAACTGAATCCAATCGCTTATAAAATTATTTATGATATATTTTTTCCTTTTTTATGACTAAACAGCATCTTTCGGATCTCTTGTCCAGTAAAGATAACGTTATTTAATAACCGGGACATATCTAGTTACTACCTTCTACCTTTACTTGTTTGTGAGTTAAAGGGTTGTTTTGACGACCCCTTGACTCCGCCAGTTATTGTGTCGGTTTAACGACTTTCCCTTACTGTCATTGTCTCATTTGGTTGAATTAATTGTACAAACACAGATGGCTCATTGTTAGAGAACGCTAGAAGTAGGCGCGTGTATATTGAGGAAGGTTCATTCCTCTTTATGGTCTTATTATATGTTGCCAGACAAAGGTCTCGCCTACTATTCTTCTATAATTAAGGTTCCAGCTCTAGCTTCTTTCAGGCATCTATCCTGTTTTTCTTTTCTTCTATTAGAAATCGGATTCAGTATAAATTCTTATATTTCAATATAAACACCCAAGGATACCGAATTTCGGAATAATGTAATTTATTCCTATGTAACTTGATTAAAAAATTTTTTTTTAAAGAATAAGCATTTTTTTTTCCTCATAAGTTTATCATTGGCTTAAACTTGTAACCTTTATAGATAAATTAAAAAAAAAATATTTAGTTAGTAAAATTCAGTCACAATTCTTTACTCTCCATCAATCTAGTGGGACCGCTTATATCATATTTTTATCAGGTCTATTTCTGTAGTAAACAGGGACCTCCTAGATCAATACAAGATTTTTTTCTTAATTTTATTCACAAAAAAATATTTTTTTAAATGTCACTATGAGGTGTCAAGATTAGGAATATGGTGTTACTCTTAGCGCTAAATTATTTCTAGATAACATTAAAAAGTTGAAGTACGATTTCAATATTCTTAGACATTATTTTTCTGCAACCTAGCACGTTAAGCTACAAGGGAGAGTGACCTTAATCTCTTGTGAGACGATTAAATAAATTGTAGCATAGTGTAAATTAGAATTTCTACTATTATTAACTTTCAAATTGACAAATTTAAAATATTCGAACTTTTCATTCACCAACACATCAACTGAACAGAGTCAATGACTTAATATCTGGAGTTCTAGAGCAGAAATAGTATGGTACTGATGTATTTCTGGATGTCGCCCAGGCATTTGAAAAAGTTTGGCGTCAGGGGTTTTTCTTTAAAATTAAGACCATTTCACCTCACACATACTGCCTTATACTACAATCCTGTCTCTTCGAAACATTTTTCTGTATCCGTCAAGGTTTAGAGACTTTGTTAGTCCGACCAATATCGGCCGGAATTCCACAAGGGTTAGTACTTACTATATATTATACACACATACTCCAACTCAGAGAATTTAACTGCAACGTTAGCAGATGACACAGCGATTTTAACAAAAATTAAATACCCCAGATTGGCATTGCTAAATTTACAAAACCACAGTAAATCTAAAAAGTTGGTACTTATTTTGGAAAATGAAATTTAACCGTGAAAAATTTTAATATATAACATTCATACTTCGAGGCGACATGTTCCCATCAGTTTATCGGTGACAATCAAATTTCTCTAACTGAATCAGTACGCTATTTGGGATTAATATTCGATAGAAGGGTGACTTTTTATTTATTAACGGGGCCCACATGTCAAAATGAAAATACAGACTGACAATTGAAAATGAATCAGAACTGAATACATTCACTTACTAAATCAAACCTATTTGGACATTCACCGCACAGATTTTTGGCTCAGCAAAGAGGGACGCACTTACGAAAATTATACACTTCATTAGTTAACTAAATTTTAAGATTATTAACTTCCTTTTACGGAAGTAACAAGACTCTACAAGCAGACTTAAAATAACTTACTATTAAACAACACATATCTCTTTATTCACACTTTCATGTTAAATAGCACAGATATAACAATAGACTAATTAGCTAATGGCCACGCAGATATGCCTGTTAGAAGGCAGCTGAATGAGAAAGAAGCTGAATGAGAGACCTTCTCTCCTGCTGCTGAATACTTTCCTTTTCACATGCCAAAAATGCCTGATATGTTAATTCGTACTTTGCAGACAGGTGTGAAGAATAGACGTTTGCAGAGAAAAAATAAAAAAAAGATATTTATATATTTTAAGTGAGTAATATTTTTTCATGCCTGTGTTAGACCCTTAGGAGTACCTGATTATGAATTTTCTCATTGAATAAATATAGATTCTGTTCATCTAATAAATACTGTTTGCAAGTAGCTGAAATACATTTTTTATAAAAGATTAAGAGGCATAAATACTAGTCAAAGTTAACAATTTTTAGGGACAGTATTCTTCCGAGTTATTTAAAATTCATTATTTGCACAGAAACTACCTACTACCTAATAATAAACAAATAGAAAAAGAAAACCTTTATAATAAAAATAAAGAAGAAGAAATTTTTATTAATTACTAAATGCATTTAATAACTTCTTACATTCTTACGACATTCTATTCCAGTTTTTATACAAACAAAAAAAAATCTGGTGCGTGCGCGCAACACACAACTTTCACTTACCAACTTAAATTAGAAATTGATGTGTTTTGTTAAATGCCATTTCTCAAAGACACATTTTTCCACATTTATTTCTTTTTTTTGTTTTTAATCTCTCTATAAAAAACACCAATTTTTTTTATTATTACATAAAAGTTTTTACTTGTGGTAATTCGGCAATTCAAGCATAATACTCCAAGTCGTCTGATTTTATAATTCTCTATGTAGTTGTTGAAAACTTCATTTACCATGAAACAAATAATTTCCATTAAATTAACAGAACGGCTGTAATTATGAGCAATGGTCTGTCATTAAAGGTGTACTCCACCGCATGCGTGTGCTCAACGTATTTTATAAGTTGACGGAATATTTTTCTTTTTTTCTCCTCTATATTTTTACTTGATTTTTTTCACATTTCATATTTAGCCATTTCTTATTTTTAGGCGTAAAGAGTGACGGTTAATTTTTCGATATAAAAAAAAAAAACAAGGGTACTTTACAGGAAAACAAAAAAGGCCCCTTCCCCATTTAAGCCCCCTCAGAACATTTTAATAACGATAAAGCTTACCTGATATTAAAGAACACCTTATTTTCATTTAACATGGCGTATTTGATCAAAATCATTAAAGCCGTTTTTGAGATAATCGAAAGAATGTTATAAATTGGAAAAAACGTTATGAAATAAAGTTCCCCCTCCGTTTGACCGATTTTGATTAAATGTTGGCTGTCACATCTTTGGCATATACATACATCAAATACCCAGTTTGATCACAATCATTAAAGCCGTTTTTGAGAAAATAAAAAAAATACGTGAAAAGGATACAAAATTGGCAAAAGTGGCCCCTGCGGTTGATCAATTTTGATGAAATTTTTACAGTCATATCTCGGGCATATTAATAGATCAAATACTAAGTTTAATCAAAATAGTTAGAGCTATTTTTGGGAAAATCGAAAAAAACGTAAAAAGTTATTAAATAAAGTACCCCCTCCCTTTGACCAATTTTGATGAAATTTTCGCTGTCACATTGCGGGCATATAAATACACTAAATATCCAATTTTAGGTTCGCACGGTTTATGGTTTTTGAGCTAGTCTGTTCACACACACACAGACCATTTTTTGGACTCAGGGGACCCCAAAACGTATATTTCCGTTGAAAACCGGAAGTCGAAATTTTTCACGATCGCAATACTTCCACTTACTATATATTTCATATATAGGTAAGTGAAAGTAAAAAAACGCTGACTTTTTCTCTGGGTTTCTTATAGTTCTTTTTTTTATTCCAATTTGCCTTAATGTATTTTTAATGAACATATTGCCTAAGGATAGAGAGTCTTAACAATAGTATACATTTAAAATAAGTCAATGGAATCAATTTAATTAAATGGAATTATAGGAAATTCGTTGAACGTTGTGTTTTCTTATTGCAGTAACAAGTGACCAAATTTAGGGCGTTGAAAATTATTTTACGGATCCATCCTATCGTAATAATTATTCCATAAATATTAATTTTAGTTCAATCAGATCTTAAGCCTGTCGTCTTATATTTTTTTCATAATTATTTTGAAACGACAGATAAACAAAATTGAACTCTTGCTATCTTAAGAAAAACAAATGATGTTTAAACAGCAGTAGGACTATTTTTAATTCAAATGTTGAACATTCTATTTTTGGCCGATTCAACGACCTTATCAAGCATAGTCCTCTTGCGTGAAAATTAAGAATAATAACGAAGCGAATTCCATTCTTGTCTTGATTTATTATTAGAACCAATCCAGTTTATAAACGTTTTTGATTTGATCAAAATAGAAATTGTTTTTTGGTTTTTGAAATTTTTATACAAATCAAGGATTTGACTCGTCCAATAGTTTTATAGTTTTCTGAGATCGTCAAGTAATTCTATCACAATTTCATTAATTATTATGTTGATAAACAAATGCCTTTTGGAAAACAGCATTTCGTTGTTTGATTCATGATAAATTTGATTTTTTTGTTTCATTGTTGACAAAGGAAACAAGTGCCACTGCTCAGACAATTTTAACTCATTTTTCGTGAAAATAAAATCAACTGAAATTGTAATAATCTTTAATCTCGTTTATCCGGATCATATTTATAGATATTATTATTTTATTAAATGCTGTCATCGTCCGACAGAGCTGCAGAAGGATCTTTAGACTCCCTCCTCACACTTGATAAATGTTCACATAGATAATTATTTTTAACACTGATAGGAAGAATATAGTAGAAATTTCAACCAACATCGGTTTTTAATTTGATGCGATGCCGACAAAACCGTTTCAATATAAGCGTTCATAAATTTTTTTATTAAAACGCTAAACACGTTTGAAAGAAAAGTCTGAATGATGTAACTTTTTCTTTTCTTTTTTTTTCACTGATTTAATCATTCAACAAATTCTATGTATTCTAAGTATTATATATTTTATACGATAAATTAAAATTAGCTTTTTTGGGGACTTTTTTTATTACCATATTTCTGTATTATCCGGATCTTCGATAATCCGAACTGCCGTTGGTGGAAGTTAGGTCATACAAATGAAGTTGTGCTGCAAGTACAAGGGGAATCATCAAATCTATTATTATAATTATTTTTTTTAGTTAAACCCTGTCAATAGGGGGTCCTAAACATGGCTTCCTTATTTCAAATATCGTGCAAATCTATATTCATAAATTTATATAAATGGTTTGATAAAATCAGTGTTTGCAATATTTTACAACCACTTAAAACGACCTCCCGGAGACTGGTAAGCACCTTTCGAGGATTAACTTGAATACTCGATTCTTCTTTATTGTGATCACATGACTGATCAGACTCAGGCCTGACCAGGTTAATCATTCAATCATCAATCATAAGATAAAAAATTAAGAATGATAAACACACTACTATATATAGAGAGTGGAGACAATTAATTATAAAAATTCTTTAAGAGACTGCGATACTCGAAAATAATTCGTTCAGACGACATTTATGTAACATTCTTATATAATTATTAAATTAATGCTTAGGGCCCTCGAGAATCCGGTTATGTCCGGTTTTATGCGGCTCAATTACACTCTTATCAGCTACCTGAATTTTGCTTCCTAAATGTTCCTACAACGGATTAGAGACAATAACCAGGTCGGTTTCAGTGATCCGGTTCTAGCTTTAATTGTTTTTTGTTATTTTATTGTTTCGTTTAGTTAAAAAAAATCTTATTTTTATAATAGGGTTTATTTAAATATCTATGAATTCAGTTGATTGATTTATATATGAAGACATTTATTTTATTATATGTTTGAAGCGGACCCAAACAATTTTGCTCCCTTTCCGTGCACCTGATTAATCTATATTCATGTTTTAAGTTTGAATTATTTACATAATTTTTCACGCATCTGCTCTGAAATCGACGTATGTTTTCTTTGATCGAATGAACTATATTCTATACTATATGAATATTGAGAGCATTGCTGATCATTTTTTTTTTTTTTTTAAGAAGTCGCAAAGGGTTTAATTTAATTAAAATATTAAATAATATTAGTACGATTTTGAAATTTAGTGTCACAAATGTAAAAAAAAAAAGAAGCTTGGTTGGAATAGGTTTTGATTTGACTCACCATACTAAAAAAAAAAAATTTAATTACTTGATGTTTAAACACGATTTTATTTATTCATATGATTCATCAATGTTATAAGTCAGAAGGGTTGTTTAATATAAAAAAATGACTGTACCCCTGATTTTATAAATAATTATAAGATCAATCCAACAAGAGTACTCTCTATTCGCAGAATAAAACAGTACGTAACCTTGCTGAGTGTAATAACTCTAGCCGGTTTGCAGATAATGGTAATTTTCTAAATATTCATGTTGACAGTTGAGCTCTGTAATACTTTAGATCAACATATTTGCATTATTTCTCCCAATTTCTTAAGAAATCTCTTTCTCCTAAAACACAAAGTATTTTTCCGACCAGTTTGAAAAAAATATACTTTCAAATGGCAAATACCTAAGGATGGATTCCATCACTTGTGTTACACTTTTGTGTTGTAGAATTTTAATAGACATCATTTCCCTTTTTGCACTTGTTAGTCATGTTACGAGGGCCCTTTTAAAGAGAAATTGATATTGTTCAATAATGGATTCTTTAAACGAGGAAGACGGATAATTGAGTTTGTATTAATGTATAAGATCGGGGGTGCTCTGGCATCTCTCTGTGGTTTGGAAACCATAAAGGAATTGGAAACAGATTCGATAAGTGTCTTCTCGTGCTAGCTAATGATAGATCTATCGGATTTATGTTTTGGGGCGGTATACCTTATCTAGTGATAGGTCCCTAACCGATTTCGATCTCTAACGTGATAACTGTCCTCAAAATTATTTATTATTGCTCTCAGCCCATCCTCTACTATTTTATTATTGATAGGGGAGGCAAACGTTATGGCTGTAACCCATGGAAGGAAAATTCATATTATTTTTTCGTTTAAAACTCTACGTCAGACGTCCCCCAATCGGTTTTTCTCTCAGACATAGACATTATCATTGCCTTGTTTTTCGGTTTCGCGTAGACCCCCTGCTTATCAATATTGAACTGTGAATAAATCAAGTTTTAATGTGTTTTTTTTTCAGCTGGCATAGTGCTACTAATTTTTGAAAAAAATAAGATCTAATTCTTACTGGAAGGAAGAAAAAAAAACGAAAAATAAAATCTCTAATCGTAACAACTCCAACAATATTATTACTAAACTAAGTTTATACATATACAAAACAATAATGTACTGTCAGTTTGTCAGTTACGCGTTTCCAAGTAAAATCACTGGAAATCTATCTTTCTTTGTGGATTATTCCAGTCATTATCGTCGTCCCCTATTTGCATCTCATAAACCCTTAATTTTTTTTTCATTGATTTTTTATCACTTTGTTTTATCATAGATGTTTGGGGGCCCATATGGACCAGTTTGGATGTCAATGCTGAACACTTATGGAATATTTTGTATGATATATTACTAGAAAAAATATTACAACAGCGTTTATATATGTATCAGTGATACATATATAAACGCTGCTGTAATATTTTTTATGTGGTGTGATATTGATATTTTTATGTGAGATGATATTGTAATATTTTTTAGGTGATACAGTATCTCCCCCCAGTAAATAAGAGCTTAAGTCCAAATGATTTACCTTCCATGACACGATTTTTAAAGGTTGAACAGTACAGCTATAAAATAAGGTTATCATTATCAGGCGTTGAAATTTCGTCAAAAATATCAAAATAGTGGTCACCAATTACGACCATTAAACCAACTAAATAGTTGTTATCAGCAATGAGATAATAGCGTTGACTAATTGTAACCGATAACAACAGATTTAACGCCAATTATAATAGCTACATTTAAAATGAACGCCTCGCTTATAGATCCACTTATTCACTACAAAGAAGCCCCCTCCATTTTTAGCCACTTAAACCATTTTGGGCTAAATTCATCTTAACCACTTAATCACTGGGATATTAACAAATCAGAAATGTTCTGTTAGAGAAAGATGACATTTTGCTTAATAATCTAATAAATTTAAATTTTTTGTTGTATAATGTTAATGTATCTGAATTCCCAGGTATTATTCAATACGATTTTATTTAGAAAGAGGTGTATGTACGTAGGTGTTTCCTTGTTGGTAACATCGATACAATACGCTTTCTAAATTTTTTTTTTTTTTAAATTTAATGTAAAATATTTTTTTTAATTTTTGTAGATCAAAAATAGAGTAAACTAAAAATATGTGGAGGTATTTTTGCAATCAAAATAAAAAAAAAACATGTAATTTTAGGCACTTGAATTTGAAATTAAAATAATTAGTGTGAGCCATTAGGCGACCTTAAGAGATGATCGTGTTATACTTGCTTTATTTATTTTATTATTGTTAATTACGAACGATATTGAAGATAACCCAGTGAGGCTGTGCCAAGTCATTTATCATTAAAAATTTATGTGTTTATGAAAACTTATCGCTCGTTTGAAAGAAAATACAATTTTTCTTATTTTGCTAAAAAGAATTCACATTATCTCTACTTGAGGAAATTTCCAATTTATGCGGATTGCACCAAGGCATTCCTCCTTAGAGTTATATATTTTTCTCCTGCAAAATTTCATTTCTTTGGATTATGGCACGGATTTTTTTGGATTCTAAACGAGAGATATGTGACTTTGTTCGATTAGACTCTGATGTTTTGATCTGGATGGACCATACTGAGTGTATGCAGTTTGTGTTAAGTGGGTACTTTATTCCTATTCGATTCATTTTAAAAAAATATGGCTTAAACCCGATGTTGATTTTTAGTAGTTCATAGGAGTATATAAGATCATGGAGTAGTAAAATCGCTCTTTAAGTGAATGAATGCCCTTAAAGAAAATTATTTAAGATAAAATTTAAAGAAATTCAATCCTGGCAATGATAGAGTCCCGTGAGCTGGAAAACAATATTATGTTCACCTTTTGACTTACGCCATTTTAATAAAAATGTGTCTATTTTTATGGCCTATTTACACTGATAACAATCAATCTCAGGATGAAAATGTTTTTAATTACTTCAGCATAAAATTAAATTGTCACGGCAAATAAGAATAGAATACAGTTTATTTGTATTTGGAGAACAACCGTTTCAAATAGAGCCCGGCTTTCCGGTGACAATAAATCACCAGTTTTTCTTTTTACATCGATAATGAGTAAATTATAATTATAAATTTACAATATTTTATATTTAAAAGTAGGTAATATTGAAATAGATAAAGAAAAGTTTTAGGAGTTTACAAATTGTCCTATTACGGATATATTTAATTACTAAATATTACTTGATAATTAATCAACTAGAAGACATACATATTGTTTCTTGCTCTTAAAAAGGAGTATTAAAATTTCATACCTCTAGTATTAGTTTATTTAAATCTGTCCATATTATTATATATTATTGGTAATCATGTACAGTGAACATGCATGTTTATATGTAAGTATTAAATCCTCTTTATTTTAAAGTAATAATTCTGTAGTAATACAATTTTTTGGGTTTTGTTTTGTTACAAATCGGGAATCGAAATATCAAAATTTTGTTAATAATAGAATAATATATTAAATAAGTTGCAAATTGAACAGATTTCATTGGAATTGATGTTTTATACATGGGGTTTGATTGTGAATTTAATATGGTACATTCCAGAGAGAAGCTTATATTATTTCGGCTATGTTATCCGCATTTTGAGAGTCTAAGGAAAAAAGTACGATCAAAATATTTAAAGTTGATTTTTAATACTTTTATTTTAGTTCACAAACTTTACTGTTATACTATTTTTAAAATAAAATATAAGAACAGTAATTGTTTAAACATTTAACGATACGTCGATTATCTAAGTAAGTAGGTAAGTGAAAGGTTAGTACTTGCAATGCATCAGTTTTTTTTATAATAACAATCATTCGTGACGTCCTAGCTAAGGAGCAAATATTTGTGACATTGTAAAAATTTTAAAGAAAATTTCACTGATTTTTAGCCATACTTCATACAACCAAACATCTGAAGCTAATAAAACCCGCAAAAAAAAGTAATAACAATAATGATAAAATATTGTGTTGAAGGCAGCAGAAATAACGCTTGCATGGAGTTGAAGCAGGAGTTGCAATCACACCAAGTACATACACTCATCTCCTACAAGATTAGTTTTCTTACCACAAACATATTATCTAGGAATATTCCAATATGCAACTGCATCAAATGTTGCAACGGTTAGGCATCTGTCACGATCAGAAACGATGCGATTACTTGTATACGTGTTATTTTTTATTAAATTTTAAATAGTTTAAATTTAATTTGGTAGAATTTTGTCATCTGCGTGTTTGTATGAATCGTGTATGAATTAAAATTAATCTTGTTCCTCTTAATTTCTTACACCTTAAGTATATACGAAGGGAAACAAGGGTGGGCAGCTGCACCATTAAATATTTAAAGTCTCTAGACCAAAACTTAAATCTCCGATATCCAATTATAATATTTTTACAGACTATTTATTCTTTTTTTTTTTCAAATGTTTCCAGTGATACAAAGGCTAAAGGAAGGCAAAATAAAGATTATTTTTCAACCTATCCTTTCGACCTAAATTGGCATATATCTATAAAATACCAATTGTTTTGTTCTATCTTTCTTTAATATTGACATTTCATAGTATGCAATCTTACATAATCCTAAATTTTGGTATAGTGGAATAGAGTATTAAGTAGTACAATTAGAAATTGACTAAATAACGTCTATGCTATTTGCATTTAACGGAAGAATGAATTTCAAATAGCCTATGCAATAGTCTCCTGACAATGCTATCATATTCTATACACTGTTCTATTCAAAGAAAAAATAGACTTATTTCTCGAATATTCCAGAAAATATTGTCTAGACTCTATTTTATGAAGTCGAATAAAAAAACAAAAACTAGATGCGAATAGTTCAAACAACATTCAGAATGAACTGAAGACTCCTTAACTATTCTCTTTTTTTCCATTATTTTCCTCTATATACAATAAAAAAATATTGTTGAATAAGCACATTATAACTAACTAAAGGAATCCCCTAACCTCCGCGAAATGGGAGGCCTAAAGTTAGTGTCATCATAATGCACTTAATCATAAGATCTATTTTTCTATTTTTGTTTAATATTTTCTAACAAATTGGTAACCATTTAGTTTGCTTCGTTTTTTCACATTTTTTAGCTGTTACTTGCTATTAGTTAGGAGATTTTTTTTCTACTCGTCATTATTTGCTAGAAGTAGTTAAAGCAAAAATAAAAAATCAGATAAGTAATTTTGAAATACTCTTCATTTGTTTGTATTGTTATGTCTTTTTCCAGTTTTTCAGTAATAGGTATAAAGGTGGTATTATGGGCACCCATTTCATTTTTTTAAAAATAAAACTTCAATAAATCTAAAATTTTACAAAATCTCTGGTATCTTTTAAAAATATAATGTTAATAATAACAACCTAGAACAATCACTTAACGTGTTATGAAATTTTCATTTTATAATGTATGTTTTGAGAAGATTTCTGGTTGTGCTGGTAATTAGGCACCATTTTAAAAACACAATTTTACTGTATAAAAATGGTTCTTGTGGAATAAAGAAAACTTATAATAAGTTGCATATAATTACTTTTATAACAAAAGTGAAATTTATATTTCCACAGACGGACACAGTACACTATCTGGGACTCACATTCGACAGAAGGATGACATGGGGCCCACATGTAAAAATGAAAAAAAGAACTCTTGACAAGGGACTGAAACTTTGAGTCCTATATCCATTACTTTCTAAATCTTCAAAATTAAAACTGAAACAAAAATTAAATACGTACACTTACTTACTCAAACCCATATGGACACATTCCTTACAGATATTCGGCATAGCTAAAAAGACTCACTTACAAAAACTTCAAACATTTCAATCAAAATTGTTACGACTCATCAGACAAAAGCACCTTGGTACGTGACTAACTACACTTTACATACTGACCTCCATCTGCCGACAGTCGACCAATACATAACAACACTTTACAAACGATTTTTTAGTAATTTGTACGGACATCCAAAAAGTTTAATAAGTAATATGGCTGACATTCGCATGGATACGAGAAGACTAAAAAGGCGCTGGATGAGAGATCTGCTCTCTTAGTCAGCCAAGGTAATTGACTCAAGCCAAGAAGGGGGTGCTGTTGGGTGCTTTCCCTCCTCATGCCTGACATATCATTATTTCATTTTACCGCCATCTCATTCGCTGATTGTCCGCACTCTGCAGACAAGTGCGAATTAATAATTAAAGTAAAAAAATATATTTACCAAATTAATAGATATTTTTCCGAGGTACTATAATCATTGGTAATACAAATCCCCCCCCCCTCACGCACAGCATTTTACTCTGAACGACACAGATGCCTCTTTCAACATTTTAACATTTTATAGAAGACCCCCAAAAAGTGGGCCTATAATAAAAGCAGAAAGAATACCGAAATTAACACTTTCACCATGTTGTAAAAAAAAAAAAAAAGGCCAATTAGTAAATTTCACTACAAATAGTTTACAGATCACGTAGATTTAATCCTAATAATGTGCACAATAAAAATGTATAACTCCTATCATGCCTTAAATTCCTCAAAGTGTTGTAAGATCAGGATAAATACTTAGGTAAATTTCAGTTTTCTACCGGCATGAACATAGAACTCATTAAAACTCACTAACTGTAACTGAGGTCGACATCAGTGCCTTTTCTACCATTATCTTTTTGAGTATTTTTTAAATATTAAGAGCGCCCATACTTCCAGGTTCGCATGATAACACCCACTCTCTATGTTATCTTTAGATAATCATTAAATCTGCTCAGGGGTGTCAATAAAGGATTTTTACAAGACAAGGGGAAAAAAGAAATCCAATGGCCCATCAAAAATATGAAGACCTCCCACTACTTCGACTCTCCCTTCAAAGGGTTAACTCATAAAGGCACCCCTCCTGAGCAAGCGTTAGATGAAGTGCTCAGATACCCCCCCCCCCCAGGACAGTTACAGTCTCCAAAGAGCTTAAGGTTACTCCAGTCATTGAAATTAATCTGTACAGTTCGGGAGTGGTTGGGAGAACCCAGGTGATAGGTGCGCACGGCATCTGCTGGCGAAACAAAAGTAGTTTGTCCAGGTCGCGGACAAAGCAGATGGTACCACAATGGCGAATGCAGGGAGGGGGCCCGGCACCCCTTCCGATCGATAATAATACAGAATACATTATCATTAATAACATCTGTCCTTGTGGGAGTAGCTAGTGGGACTGCCATTCATTGAGCTCAGGATACCTCCGGAGTGTGCCCGGGTACTTGCTGCAGTACCCACCTGGGGCAGTTGTCGGGACCCCGTTAGCGGTGTAACCGTCACCTCTAAGCCGATTAGGAAACTGGATATGATATTTTAATAATATCACAAAATATAATAAGTTTGTTTTAAATATTAGTATTCATGATGTAAAAAATCTAATATTTATTCTTATGTGCCACATATCACACCCACACTGCAACAGTTGAACATCTCAACTTTTTCATTTCAAGGGTTGTTTCACTTATTTATTAAAGAATAGCAATTATTATTATTTCGAGCAGGTTCATATTCTTGTATTATCGCAATAATTTTAATAGCGGTGATAATGACCTTAAGGCTGTCCTTTTGTGGATTTGAAAAAGTACGGACTTGATAGTTCGCACCCTCAATGCAAGAGTTTGACTTCTGGAAAAAATATCTTTCAAAAAAATTAAAAAAAAAAAAGAGTTTATGCTTTCTTTGATCTTCAAAAATAATATTTTTTGCCCTATGCCAGCAATAAAAATCAACCGATATTATTGTATGGAATACCTTAATACATTAATTAATTCACATTTTTTTAAATTAAAATTAATTAGATTCAATATGCCTGCAATACTGCATATACTGCAAGAAGTGCCTGTCCATAGACTACTCATGGTGGCCCTATATAGAATTTCTAAAATTTCTAATATAGTATTTTTATAAAATATATCTAAAATACAATTGAACTGTTGTGCATTGGTTGAGGGTGCGATATGACTTAAGGACTTCGTAGAAAGTAATATGATAATTATTTGACAACTTGCCATATCTCCCTTATCATCTGAACATTTGTAACTACTTTTTTTAAATAAATAAATATAAATTAAATATGTCTTAAATAATACATTTAAAAAGAACCGTTATATTAACCCGGAATGCTCTGTGATTATTAGAAATGATAATGTTAATTCTATAAGTAATTAGAGAAACTCCCTTCCTACTTTGAATCCCAGTATTTCTTTTTTTTTTCTTTTTTTTTTTTTTATAAAAATAAACATTTACTGATTGCAGCTTTGTTGAGAATTAAGATATTAACAATGAAAAATAAACTATTTATAGTCTGAATTTGTGCCGAAGTTATTTCTGTATCTATTCTTTAACAAAGAGAAACCTAATAATGTTGTAGTAAAACTTATGTAAGGAATAAAATGATTTTTAATTATAATGGAAGGGCTCCTAACTAACGGATTACTTTCTAATTGCCAATTTTATTTAATTGTTTATAAATTAAAGGTTACTATAAAACTGTTTCCTGTTGTGATGCAAGCATGCACTCGGCTGTTGCTAAGGGACAGAAGGTAGCAAACGAGGAGGGATTTCGCAAGCCAATTTCAGGCAATTAGATCCACTTGAAGAACCAACGCCTCTGAATTAGACTTTAACAAACACCCAACAGCTGGTGACCTTACCTATTCCAACAGCCGTTATAAATATTATGTGTAAAATATTGTTTAGTATCATAATTTATTTTATGCCGGTCGTTTGATCATTATCTAAAAAATAAATAAAGAAAAAAAGAAAGATTCATATTGCTCATAGCTTCGGTAGTTGGAAGTCTTCCAAAAAAAAATCTGATAAATCCCTCAATGTATTAAAAAAAATCTGTCATTTCAGCACCCCATGACTGACAAAAGGAATCCCCCAATATCTGCAAATGGGAGGTCTACGCTTTTTATGTTACCAATGTGTGCTTCAACAAAAGGAACATTTTTCTGTATTATACCACAGCTTTTATATTTTATTAAAAAAGCTTTCTAGCTAGTTTCTTAAATTTTGAATATTTATGTAAAAAATAGTCATGAGACCTTTTTTTTTTCTACTCAGTCTTAAAGTTGATATAATATAAGCTGATATAAAAAATAGTCTGTAGTGGCGGTCTAAAAATCCACAAATAATGCAGCCACCACGAAAAGCGGTCAAATTGACGAAAGTGGAAAAATGTTTTTGTTTTTCAAATTCGATACTTTCCCTAATTAATTCATTATATTGTAACACTTCTGTGGGTTAACAAATATTTATTCAACGAAAATATAACAATATCAATGCCAAACGAATTATCACAACATAAATATTCGAGCAGTTGACAAAAATTATAACTTTACAGCACACAAATCATATGGCTTGAGGTCCACAGTCAAGACAAAGACTGGTCCAATCGCTCGCTCCTGATATATCATCATAAAAGGACCGGCGTGGAAGGTTCTAGACCTGCATGGACGGTTCCACGTCCGCGTGGGCCTGGGCTAGAAAAATCTAGACCCAAACACGTGCTCTGACGGTTTGTTCCGACCTCTAGTTCGTTCCAACAAAAGGTTTGGGATTTTAAACCATATGTTTTTATTTAACGTTAGAACATAACTAATTAATTAATAGCATAACTATTAATTAATTAATAGGAGAAACATAAAAATTCCTTTATGTAAATAGGTTTATTTGGTTGTGCATGATTGAATTATGCTTGTAACTAAACGATAGATATTTTGATGTTTGTTTCAATGAGTTAAATAGTGACAAATTGTACATAGAAAATAAAATAAAAATTAAACTATATACCCATATCTAGTTGGCCCCGTTAGTTATCCCCGTTGAGCGTATGGTCAGTCAAAAATAAAGACATGAAAATAAGTATTGGGTTGTCCGGAAAATAATGCAGGTTTTCAAGTTTTCTCTTAAAACATTCTATATATAGTAATCTGTTTACTTTTAGGGGATTATTTATTTGTACGAGTGTCAACAGTTGCTAATCCTCTTCTAAACGACAATGTTTGTTTATCTCTATAGCATCTCGCTACTTGGAAATAATCCAGTCTTTCTTACGATGTCACATCGTGAATTTCGTACGATTTTCTTTTACGAGTTTAAACTCGGCCGAAGTGAAGCCGAAATTTTTTAAACCACCTTTGAACAGTGCACTCAGTAACAATTCCCTCGCCCCACACTTGGTTGATGTTTCTAGCCGTCTGGGCTCCACTGCGGCCGAGTTTAAACTCGTAAAAGAAAATCGTACGAAATTCACGACGTGACATGGTAGGAAATACTGGATTATTTCCAAGTAGCGAGATGCTATAGAGATAAACAAACATTGTCGTTTAGAAGAGGATTAGCAACTGTTGACACTCGTACAAATAAATAATCCCCTAAAAGTAAACAGATTAATATATATAGAATGTTTTAAAAGAAAACTTGAAAACCTGCATTATTTTCCGGACAACCCAATAATTTAAATAAATTTTGATACAGTTAATATCCTTGCTCATGTTCGCTTTAAAATGTTCATTATTAATATTAATTATTCAAAACAAGTGTACGAAATTTAATCGTTTGCAACTTTGGTAATAATAGTCCGAATTCAAAGATTTTTATTTTGTTTTGAAGGAAATTTAATTACTTTTTAAGTGATTATGATTATCATTAATATTTGTACAGATATGGCATAGAGAAAATAAATAAAACCTTATTTATAGTCTCACTTACGTACAATGTTTACATTCAGCTGAAGAGACACCTTTTGTGAACATAAAAGCAGGACCCCAACAGGGGTGTTGAGAAGAGGGTTGCATAGCGCAAGCTGCACCGTCAAAAATTTTGAGGGGAGCGCATTTTTGTTGGGTTAGGATTTTTTTAGGTGAGGTACATATTTTTGAGGGGCTAATAATTGTTCGCACATTATAAAATCTTATTTTGTCAAGTTTTATTGAAAACAACATTTAAACAAGCGAACAATTATGGGCCAGAGAGCTAGTCAATTCGCACTCAGACTCCACGGTGAGGCATACAGCCTCCCCTTAACAACCCACTGGATACCCGCCCATGATTTGTAATAGCATAATTACAGCATCAATAAAAGCTGCCGCCAATATGGGATCTCTGGTTAATTTCAGCAAAACCGAATACATTTATGCGAACCCCACAGTCAGGTAACCAATATTGTAATTAAAGGACATGTAATCGAAAAGGTTGAGAGGTTAGTACCTTGGATAACTGGTGAATGAGATTAATGATATTTGTCCAGAAATGGGAATAGTGACTGCAAACCGGTGTTATTTTCCGCTTCTAGAAGCATGTTTCTACTGAAGGCCTCGAAAATTTGGATTCATATAACTCTTTTTAGGCCCAGACATTGACCCTGACTAAAATTCAGGAATCATCAGTTCTACTTGTCGAAAAATTCAAGGAAGAATATACGGCTCAATATTTTCATATTCAATAATGCCATATTACAGATGTTTAACGTAGAACTGAAAGATGTGTAAAATGATAAGGATGTGGTCTAACATATTAAAGTTGCATCTTTATTTATTCTATGTATTTGACCAGCTACTAGTTTCTTTATTGAGCCATTTAGATTACTCCTATTGGATTAAAAAAATGTAAAATCAATCTTATTATTAATATTTGAAATTTTGGATATTTCACAATCCGAATTTGTAGAAAGGGGGGATCCTTCTTCCTATTATCGAAGCCTATTGCTTTGCGCAATGATCGTTTTTACGATTTTGTAGTCTATGAGGTGCAAATTAACTAAATACCCGTTGTGCATTTATAGAAGATCTTTATGTCAATTTTGAATAACTTATGTACTCTGTTGTGTAAGAAGATAAGAGAGGGAGAAAGTAAAAGCGACATCTTTTAGGATGAATTATTAGAGAGTACTATTACTCTATGGCGGAGATCGAGCTTGAGATATTAGGTTCGATCAGTAAATGGCCCCTCGTGCTATCGACTCCTCCAACGTAGGCTGACCGATGGTGACAGCGTTTGTTTGCCCTATCGTCTTCGATGCCAACATCAACCCGCCCATTATATAGTTCTTTCCGGTGTTCGGGAGGTCATCATGCAGGCTGACCGATATTGCTGTTGAATTTTTTAGTATCAATTCTGGTGGATCGCCATATAGCATCAAATCGGCAGTTTGTGAGCTGTCACCAATTCTATCTTCTTTTCATTCTCGGATTGTATCAGTTTTTCACAATAAATACAGATTCCGTAATAATTATAAAATAATGGGATCTTAGGAGTAATGAGCTTGGATTATTAGTTGTTGCGAGGAGGGGGAAACCCAACCCGGAAATAAGTAAATGTAAGTGTCTATTAAAGAAAAGAACTGGGGGGCCGGGATGGCCGCGCGTGTCCCGCGATCGGATCGAACCAGGAATTTTTAAAAAGTGTATCACTGCCCTAAGCACTGATCAATGCTTAGTCAAGATATCACTTTTTAAATTTCCTGAAAAAGATTTGTTATAATTTTGTGTGTTTGCTGTAATACAAAAGAATAAAATGGTTGGAGTAAATTTTAAACAATTACTGTCACTTTCATTATTTTTAATGCGTAAAATGTAAATAATAAATAGACATAATATATGCACGTCCTTATAATTATGTAATAGTTATTCTTAGAACTTCATAATGATATGAGAATCTATCAATCAATTACTAAACACGTCTAAACAAAGGCAATAACTCTCAATTACCATTTCAAGTCCTTGAACTATTTTAAAAGTAACTGGTAATAGTAACAGCTACCGAATAACCGGTTATTCCCTTCTTTTTTTTTTATTAATTAATGTTATACTGATTTTGGAATACCTTTATTATTAATATATTCAAACGCTTTTAGTATTTCCACTGGCTCGCTAGTTAAAATGGAATTTGTGTTGTTTAACTTCCATTTGTCTATACTCGTTCTGGTCACCATGCTACATCCCACACCGTTTTCATCCTTAGATCCGTCGGTGAAGATCAATTCATGGTCTGTATTTAAGTTTTCGGTTATTTCATGGTATCCAAATCTTAGTATTTCTGGTGAGGTATTTTTTGTATGCTTGGTTAGCTCGAGCTCTGTATTAGTTAATGGGACTGTCCATGGCGGAGTATCTCCTATTTTTTGGGGAACAACATCTGTGGGAAAGGAGAGGTTGAACTCATTAAGGTAATGTGTGATTCTGTCCTTAAGTGTTTCTGATCTACGAGGTTCAGTGTTATTAGTATTGTAATTATGTAGAATGTTATAGATGTTGTGGTCTGGCATACTGAAAATTTTCACCGCGTAGCGGAGCCCAAGCAGTTTCCTTCTGTGTTGCAGTGGTAATTCCCCGCTTTCGCTTAGTAAGGCTGATATGGGACTTGTTCTAAACGCCCCGGCAGAAAGCCTCAGTGCCTAATTCTGAACGGAGTCCAATTTGCTTAGAAGGCTGTTACATGATGAGGAATATGCAATGCAGCCATAGTCTAGTTTTGATCTAAAAAAAAAAATTGTTTTTTTATAAATTGTAAATAGGTTAATTAGGTTTTTTTTTATTTTTATTTTTTTTATTTTTTTTTTTTTTTTTTTATAAAGGATTATAAATCATTATAATCATTATAAATAAACATTTTTCATCTCTTTATCATTTATAAAAAACTTTTAATTTCCTCTTCGCTCTCACCGAACCGTTCCTAAGAATATTAACATTTACGTCACGATTTATTGAAAAAATCACACGCACTTAAGATATTCACATTAATAAATTGTGTGAATTATATTTTAGATAAACTTTTTTTGGTCATTTTAAAACAAGGGACATGACGTCAATGTTTAATTAAATCCGGGTTGTGACACGATTATCATTATGATTATTTTTTTTTTTTGCGTATGAATATTAAAGTTTACATCATAAATTTGTTATATCTATTTTCGATTCCAATTTTAAGTAATAATCTCGGTAATTGAATACAAAAGAAAAGTTTCCATTTTTTTTTCAGGTTCAGTTCTTGTTCAACTTTTTGAAATAATTATTCAAATATGCACACGTACATATTTTAATGCGTCCCTTTTTTTAGATATTAAATAGTGTCAGGCATCACGGGACGCTCGGCAAATGTGAAATATTAAAGATGATTACATTACGATCACCATTTTTTCTATTATTGTAATATATTTACAGTTTGACTATTACACGAAAGGTTTTAAAAATTTGGAATCGAGTAAAAAGGAAAAAGTTCCTGATTGACGCTCCTGCCTCACATTACCAACGCTCAGTGCCATTTATAAAAAATCTTAAAGAAATACCATTTTTCCTTTTACTTCTATTTGACCTATGGACAACCAATGATTCAAATTTAGTCTATTACTGATAGAAAGTTAATAATTAACCTTAAAAATTAACCTAATATAATTTATGTGTAATTAACCTCCTCCTAAATTTATATTGCCTTTAAATGAAATGTGTTTTATACTTTCTAAAAATTATGTGAACCTCTAAAAAGTTATAGCTAATCTCCCTATTACCTATCCTTAACAATATTCATGAGGAATTAATCTCAGAACCCCAATGTTCCACGAAACAGATATTGTTTAAAATTTCATTGAAATAGGCCGGTAAATGTTTAATATCACACTTCTAACTAACTACCTATCATGATAATAATATTAATGAGGAATTAGTCTCTCTTTACTCTTACTTTTCGACCCATGTCCATGTCTGTTCGACCCAACGATTATCTCAAATGTCGTTGAAGATTTATCTTCCGAGACGCGCTAATAGATGTTGCATATAAAAGCACTCTGAGGCGCACTGAGTCAACCGTATATATTCCCAATATCCTCACCTAGAGAACGTTTTCCATGTGACTATTTCTAGATCTTTATGGCCGCTTCCAGCTAATAACATGCATTGGAATGGTTCCAGGAGCCTGGATAGGACAATTAAAATTCTTCTTTAGGGGACTGGTCCACGAAAATTCTTATTGCCTACTTAACTTATCCTATTGCTGCTCAGGTTTGTTTCTGACTATATGGACTCTTCTTATATGACCCCTATTTATAACTTAACAAAAATACTTCTGTGTACCGGGCCAGTAAAATCTGGATTTATGGTAGTTATTTGAAACTGGAATGAAATTATAAAAATTATGACCAGAAACTCAATTCAAAATTTAATACCATCATCTTTCTATGTGCCGTAGGGAATGTCCACTATTTATACTCCGCTTATCTTTTCGAGTTTTTTTTTTTTTTTTATGAGTTGGTTGTAACATTCAATCCCTGTCTATTATGAATTGGACTTTGCATAACAAAAAAACATTATAAAATGGGTAACGCCAATTGTTGATTTACTTATTAAACATATTGCTAATATTAGGTATGTCTACAGCTTACATGCGAATATATATTTTTATCTAGTTTTAATTACTGGTATGTCACTTCTGGGCTTCCCCTATCGTGAGCTGTTTGTTTTTCCCTTGTATTTCAACTGAAAAGCGTCGTTCAATCCATTTGAGCGAGCGTAAGTCAAATGATGCAGCTTAACAAAGCCATTTTTGACTGAGTTTTCGCAAACGTAAAAATAGGCCACGGTAATAAGTAACATAGCGACCGAGTCACCGAAAATAAAATTGTCCTTTGTCCGTCGAAAAAAAAAAAATTAAAAATAGAAAGACAACAATCATTTCTATGGAAAATTTCATTGTGTGTTAATTGTGAGCTGTTTTTAGTTCCAATTCCAAGGTAAGAATAAATTTTGGTTTTTGTCCTTAATCACGCGACAACATGTTTCAACTGGATAATTATCTTTGGCATTATCTTTAAAGATCCATGATGCTTTGCTACAATGCTGCTTCTTTTTTCATTTGCTAACTGTATCTTGATTGTTTGAAAAGGAATTATTATTAACTAGGTCGAAATGTGATGGTCTTTGGGTTATACTTGGTTTTTATTTTGTTTCATATGTTCTTATGATTTGGTTTTTTAAGATGGTGGATAATATTTGGTAGAACAAACAGGGACCTATGTCTTTTTTTGCCACAGTTCTTCTTGAAATGAGTACCAATAAAAACTTAATGATCTCCGTAAATTATTTAAATCGTTTTTTTATTTCTAATCATTTTGAAACAAAGAATCTCAATTTATTCAATTGGTTTTACTATAGTAATATATTGTTAGCTGTCTGATTATTATTTTCACAAGTGCAGCCTTATGTTGTTCTACTATTGGACGAAACAAATACATTCTAAATAGAACTGAATATCATGTTTACTCTCCGTGATCTTAAATTATTTACTATATAGTTTGACTAGTTAAATACTACTTATGAATGTTTTCATCTTGATTCTCTGTTAATAATATAAACGAGGCTCCATAAACTTATTTATAACAATTCAGCGGATGCTACCGGTCGTTTCCGCAGCATTGCCTAAGACTGCAACAATATATATTCCGAACGTGCTGTGGTTACAACCTCTATTAAGTCAGTTAACAACCTGCAAAGGAAACCCGTTTTTGCCTGGTAGGAGCTTTGTCATTTCTAAATGCCCAGCCCATAAAGTTTGCCTAATGGAGAAGTGTATGTAAGGTGCTTTGAAATAATTGAATAAGTTAGTGCTAAACATTATCTTCGTTGCGAAATTTCTCCAATTATTCACGGGTCACAGATGCTAAGTGGGGCCAAGGCCTGAAACGAGAGACTGCTGTCTCCTATTATGTCCTTACATAGAGGATAGTCATACACACAAGATTAAATTGTACTAATAGAATATATTTACGGGTCATTATCAGAAATGTTTGTAATTAAATAGTTATGAGTAAAATTGAGAATAAAAAAAATACACCACTTTACTCAGTGGATAGATTTATATTTAAAGAGTGGCTGTGTTTAATTTATTTTAATAGTGTTTTATTTTGCCAAATTTCCAGATTTATAGTGTGTGGTAATGTTTAATTATATGTATCTTTATTTATTATGTAAATTGGATTTACGATTTCTGATCGGCTTAATATATATGTTTGGTTTTTGGTTTGAATTAGAATTTTGTTTTTATTTAACCGATTTCAAGTTAAATTATGTCTTACTATTCGTATTAGTACACTCTTTCGTGGTAGAGAAAAGGAATACTTTGTAGGAGTACTCCGCAGTTTGCGAGTTATGTGCACGAAACCGAAGAAAGAGCCCCAAAATTCTTTGAATTTTAGGCCACCAAGTGGTATGAATACTATAACTGTTTAATTAGTTTCTCAATACATGGGTGAGCTAATTTAAAAAATTGAGGATCTCGTTATACGGTACTTGTATTTTTATTCGTAACAATTTTCATTCGGCGTAGCACTTTTCGAGTTGCAGCATTGGAACTCTGATATTAATATTAGGATATTATTTTAATGATTCAGGAAAGGGTCGGCAGTGACGAAGATAGGAGGTCTGCCTTTAGACTGAACTTTGAATTCGGATTTGGATGGTGGTCGGAGGGATACTTGTAAGAAGTAGTGTCCGACCGAAACCGAAACCAAATTTCGGCCATAAACCTGGTTTCGTGTGTAAACGTGTGTATATATTATAAACGTAAATATGTAATATGTCTAGTTTAGCAATAATATCAATGAAAGCTTATAAAACGACAGTAATATAACTCATGGGCTTGGTATAGAACAGTGGTAAGACAGGTGTACTAGTTAGGTTATAGGATTAAATCCCGGCCCCAACTTTCTAGTATGGCTGGTCCCCGCGGGATGTTTTACCATACCCCCTACGTAGTACATCCCTAAAAGTTAAAATAATTATGAAATAACAGGCTAATAATAATAAAAATTCTTGTAATCATATAAATAATAATTAAAGTAGTAAATCTTTATCATAAAATAAAGCCGATGGAATACAAAATGACGGCCTATTTAATACCTAAAGCTGTATATCAAGAAGCTATTTAGACTATTGAGTCAGTTTTGGTCTCAAATTAGCGGATATAGTTTTAAAATGCATTGAATAGTTTTTAAACAGAAAACATTTTTTCCAAAAAAAAAAAACGAAAATTTATTTTTGGCATGTTATTGTTGATCCGGTGGGGGAAGGGGGCAGCCAAGTTCGAAAAATTTGTTTTTGCATTTGATTCTCATTCCATACAAGAACAAAGAACAAAACCTATTACCACCATTTGATGCAACTTGAGCCCCCTTTTTGTAACAGGTTTACTGACTAAAATATTTTTATCTCTTTTGATTTGAATGTGTGGACATGTTGGGTTTCTCTGACGACTAATTTGAGTTTAAGCATATAGAATATATATTCTTATTTAATGTTAATCTTATTTTTTTATAAATCAAATTTAATTATTAATAAGGAGATAATTAGAAGCACAAAAAGGTACTTAACGCTCAAGGTAAAAGAATAAATACCTACTATTCTTTACACTCAAAGCAAAGAATTCTGTATGAAAAGAATGTTTTCATTACATGTTAAGACTTGGTGTAATTTACGTGGCACATCCCTGTTTGTCACTATCAAATTTTTTTCTCCACACCTAACTTGAAGTTTTCGATCAATTAAGGATACCAAAAGTATGAGAAAAAACTATTTTTTTATCGAAATACAATCAATACAAGTGTGCGAAACTAAACTGAATAACAGATACTTTCCATTATTAAATCCACGGGTCTTAAAGGGCATGAAAGAGATCGAGCTAACAGGCTGAAATCGTGTAGTCCTACTTCCTTCTCGGACACATCAGACACAAAAGCAAGTTTCGGCTTAGCCAAAGATTTGACCGAAACCGAAACTGCGGCCGAAACTAAAATTTCGGTCGGTCACTACTTGTAAGCAATAATATCGATTCTTATTAATTATCTTTTATGTCACTTAATTGTCATTTAGATTTCGTTTGATTTTTTTAAATGTAGGATGTTTAATTGTTTTTTCGAAATATACAGGTAATCCAGGAATATAAGATGGACGTACGTCCTAACATGCACCATCTAACCTTTAAGATAAAAGAATAAAAGATCACATAAATGGAGGTTTTTAGTTGTTTGTTTTTTTAGGTGATTCGTATGATCATTACCACAAGTCCCATTAGGAAATGATTGTAAGTCTCAAACTATTATTGCAATTCTCTTTGATGGTTCCCAAGAACAAACCTGAACATGAAGGTCCTTGATGTGAATTTAAAATGGGACATTAAATGAAATTAAATATTGTCGAATCGTAATCGGAAATTTTAAGGATTCCCAGCCTTAAAGAAATTTACTAATGGACGATTACGGAGAAGTTGAGAGTAATTAATTAAGTAATATTATAATTACTCATAAAGAAATGAAGAGAGGAAAATTCCATTAAAACTGTATGTAGGAAACAAATTCAAAACTGAAAGATGCGGCTGAGTTATGAAATACAGTGTGTTGCTTTAGTATTTTTAGTTTAATAAACTCCCTTGAATTTGGTTCTAATAATGATAAGCATACGTTGTAATACTTGATTGTATAAATAATGACCAAAATCAATTATTTATTTAGTATGTATAGGAGTATTTGATCCAAAAATATGAATGAATTCTGAAACAGTGACTCTTCTAATTCTTGTTGAGGCCAAATAATGTATTTTCCAGTCCCAATGTAGGAAATATTACTTAATCAGCAAAGGTTCTTAATACACAATGCCCCTCGAACAGCGGCGGTTCAAATCCGCCCCCCCAGTGGGTGGGTTGACTTTTATTTCGTGGAGGCCTTACGGAATAAATCTCGACCTACCCACCATGGTTAGAATAAGTTAGTTACACCTGTAGACTTACCCTATATGCCACAGATGGCCAGGTAGGGGTACCCCTGATAACATAAAAAACAAAAAAAAACATACACAATGCTCCTACCAACTTATTTTATATGCAACAAATTCGTATTAAGTATATTAGAATCCAACAGCTATTGGTTCAAAGTCGATAGTTTTCTTTTTCTTAATGTGTTTCATATTATTATTATCATAGCCTTCTCCAAATACAAATTAGAATTAACCAATCATTATAAATCTATAAATTTGTTTTTGTTTTTACCAAACAGAAGAAGTCTGCACAGCATATTTTCTAACCGGAATAATATTTCTTGTTGCAGTGACCCCTCTTTACGTTATTTAAGATGGAGTGCTTCCGCAGAAAGTTATAATCGCTGGATTTGAAAACAAAATCATAAATCTGTTAAAATAATGATGAAGATTTATAAAAGAGGAATAATTTATTTGGTTGTCAATTACGGTTCTGAAATTGTAATTTATAGTATTTGGAGATAAGCGCGATCAATATCCACTTTGGAATATATTTCTTGAAACAGATAACTGTTTACTAAGAACTGCTCGTTGTTCCACTTTCTTATCATCTATAAGCTAATTGAAAGGAATTGTAGGTTATTCAACAAATAATCTCACTTTATAATAAAATATATACAAGTTGAATATAGATGCATCGTAGTAACTAACAAATATAATATTAAAACATTATATAACGTGAAGTACGTATGATATTTATTCATAAAATTGAAAAATCTGGTGTGATGAGCGCAACACACTACTTTCAGTTACCAACCTACTCAGAGTAGAAACCGACATGTTTTGATAATTGTGTAAACACAATTTAGAAAATTCCCAGAAAATAGCTTTGTCCATATTTATTTACTTATTTTTGTTCGTTATTTCTTTCTTTATAATTTCATCAATAATCTTCTTGTTTTTATTACCGATTTTTGAAACCACATGGTGAATGGGAATTCAAGGGGAAGAGGTAGTATTACGGTCCGTAGAAACCTAGGACTATGTTTTCGAATTTTAGTCTCTAATGCTTTTCCAGAAACTGACGAATCTATGATTGTTCCAGCAAAAAGCACCTTATACATATTTCATTCAGAAAATTATTATAGAACTAAAGTTTTGACTAAAATATAATTAAGGATTATATTGAACCATATGTTTAATAAATCTGGTGCGATGCTTAAAATACTTAGATTAGAAATCACAGTGTTTTTATAAATATGTAAACGCCATTCAGCAACTTCACACATTATTCTCTATTTAGTTGTTGAAAACTTCACTTAGTTACCAAGAAAACAAATAATTTCCATTAAATATGTATGTAACAAAACTCGTTGACATGAACAGAAAAATGGTCTGTCATTAAAGGCGTAAGTTACATGTATGGGTTCAACTTGTTTTTATTTTTCGGACTATTTTTCTTATTTTCTCAGATATATGTTTATTCGATTTTTTTTCATATTTATCGATTCCTAATTTTTAGGCATAATTAGGACAGCTGATTGCTTAATATAAAAAGTTACTTTATAGGAAAACAAAATATATCCTTCATCATTTAAGCCCCATCCGAACATTTCTGTTGTGACAAAACCTATCTGATATTAAAGAGTACTTGATTTTTCTTGAAAATGAGGAGTTTAATTAAACCCGATGGAGCCGTTTTTGAGAAAATCGCACAAAAAGTAAAAATGTAAACAAAATTCATGAAATATAGTGCTCCATCCCTATACTCAATTTTGAAATGTTTACTGACACGTCACGGGCGTACACATACATAATACAGGGTAAACCGTACAGTTATTGGCACCCTTAAGACTACTTTTCTATGGTTAAATTAAAAAAAATACTTTTTATAAAGGGATCAAATAGAAACTTCCTATAGCTCCTCATTATCTATCCTCATAAAGACTCAAGAGGTTTTATTGGGTCAAAACTTCTATAGTTTTACAATATGGCAAAATTTATTGTTAAAAGTGCTAAATCTAGTTATTGGTACCCTGTGGATTTAATTGTGAAATCTTCCCTATGGTTAGTTTGTTAAAGTCTTACTTCATAGTTGACTTAGAGGACCCTTCAAACATTGGACTCATGTTTATCTTATAATAAAATTAGGACTTGTTTACCTATTTCTTTAAGTTAAAGTTGGGGTGCCAATAACTGTATGGTTAACCCTACCTAATTTTAGTTTCGTACCGTTCATAGTTTTTGAGCTAGTCTGTTCACACATAATTTCGTGGGACTTGGACTAAGCCCCAAAACTTTCGGTATTATTTTTATTGTAATATTTTTTCAGAATAGTTTATTATGACATCTTTTTGTAAATAAAAATATGCACCACTTTACTCAGGGGATAGAATTAGAGCACAATTTTTTCGAAACATTGTGATAATATTTATTTTTCTCCATCCAATTTTAAAATTTATTTATATTCAACTTATCTTTAGATTTAGATCACTCTGCTTGAGTGCGATTTATTTTAATTTTAATTCTTAAAATAATCCAAGGTATTTAATTTAAACAGTTATTTAATATGGGAATATAATGTATTTGAAGGAAATATTTAAGTGCACTAGGAGAGAAAAAAACAGTATATAAGTAGGGAAATCTTGGTTATCTTTTATATTATTATGTAAATTATCATTAAAGCTTTTAATTTGTTGAATAAAGATAATTACCTTTTTTTTTAACATCTTCCCATATTTAGTCAAATTGTGACGCAAATGGGTTAATTTATGGATTAATAAGTAAATGACTTCTGTTGAATCATGGCAAGATAAAAATCTATGTTATCTGAGCTTAACAATAATAATTATCGTGAAATGTTCTCATGAGTTCATTTTGATCATTTTATAAATAATCTGGTAATCTCCGACATTAGATAGCTAATCCATCCGTCATAAAATTGTATTTTAAGTATAGAAAGAAAATTTTTGTGTATATTCAGCTAATCTCATTTACAAATTTAGAATGCGCCAGTGATCCAGGGGAAGAACCGCGGGTATACGTTGGGATGCACTCGTTTAAATTAGACCATTCAAAGCTCATGTAATTAAAACAAAATGTGCCCCCCTCCAAACATTTCTGAACCCGCTAATGGTAGATTGCGGGATTTTGTTTATAAAAACACTTTCCAAATATACCCATAGTGTAGATTTGAAATTAAATTTTTAAGTTACTAGCAACAAATTAGATAAAAAAATAATAAATATGTAAATTGAATTTACTTTTATTGCTTAGTCGTCGATGGGTGCGTAGAAAATTTGAGGAACAAAAGCTACAAATTAAATAAATACGTATTCATTTATTGTATTTATATTCAATATTATATTGATAATATTAGGTATTTTCTAAACATTTATATTAATTTTCAAATAACTATTAGTTTCATTTGAAAAATTAATAGAGCCTAACATACGGAGAATACTTCGAACCCCTCCCCGCTCATAAGAATTTTACCCCATAGATTAAAATTAACCAGCCTGCCATCCTAGACAAAATCTTACGCCCTTATAATCACGAAAGGGATAGAATTTTTAGATTTTCATACTCGTAATCGTGATGAAGCTCTTTGGTCTTGCTATAAAGTTGAAGATTTGAAAAGGCCTAAGAAAGATTTTAATATGTTGAATTATAGTTGTTTTTTTTAACTATCAGCATGAATAGATAAGTCACTATAACGAAACCCCTGCCTAATTAATCACAGAGGCGTGTTCGGCCCTGTTGCTAGCTATCGCAGGGAAGTGGCTCTGAGTCATGGAGCAGGAACGGACGTGTTCTATCCTGTTCTTGCACGCTGTGCACAGGTCTGCCTTCTCATTGTGTTCGCTACTCTTTGGTCCTGCAGGACCTGCCCACCTGTCTTCACACGTATTCCTTCATTCTTCCTAAGATCTGGCTCTTTTATGTAATATAAAATTAATCAGCAAGTAAAAATGTACTCCAGAGGAAATGCTCAATTCAAATGCTCCTATTTCTTTTTTAGCTACTTATATATATATATATATATATATATATATATATATATATATATATATATATATATATATATATATATATATATATATATATCCGTGTCGAGCCAATCTTATTTTGATCCTTCCCAGAGCATTAGTTGTTGCAGAATGAAATGAAAGGTTTAGGGTTTAAAACCCAGAGTGGGGTAAGTTTGTTGAGGAAGTTTCTAGCAACGTCAGATCATTGGGATATTTATATTTATAGAGGTGAGGGCATAATATGTATTTATATATAAAAACCGCTATTATTTAGTAATATTTTAAGTCCTTAAATGGAAAATTATACTATCCATTTTAAATAATATTTTTGAACATTTAATTGTGATTTAACGTTGTAATCATACTGTAAATTAGGTCCTTTATGACTTACGAAATTGAAATTGAAAAAGTGTGTACCCTCTCAGATCATTTCTTGTTTTTCTAGGGTTTCAAGACGATTTGAGTAGATTCATTATTGTGGACTTTTTTATAGGATAGGTTCATATTTACAAAAAAATGATGTTGAATTGGACCAGGGCCACCAATATCTCGTATTTTTTGTAATTACCAATTCCTACAAATATACTATATTAAATAGTATATTATACTATTATATTAAACTATTATATTAAATAGTTTTTATTTTTTCCTCGAGCTATTTTAAAGTACCTAGATATAATACCACAACATCCATTATAAACGAGACAACGGATTTGTTATGTATTTAACCCATGTTTTCCAGAGAAGCGTTTTCGCTTCATTTTAATGTTCAAATATTTTCCAGTGCACCTGTACGTCGGATTAAACTGACGTAACTGACGTTTTGCAAAATTTTCAGAGACCATTGATTCTTAGATTTTCCTATTTATTGTGTAATTCAAAAAATTCTCATCGTATATCGCACCATTTATTAGTTGTCTACATTCGACAATCTTTTACTGGAGGATATACACCTCAAGCTGTTAGTTGAACGTGATCACGGTCAAATTTCCTTGCCCGACCACTGAACAAGAATCAGTTATTTCTTACACAGTAATGCACCCAAGAACATGGGTTGTACTGGCAGGCTATTTTTTCATATATTTTTTTCGAACATTTATGATCTTAGCTGAAGCGTTGGAATTTTTCAGTTGCTCAGTTACACATTTTGTTCGACAAGCAACTGTGAACAATGTTGCTAATGAAATAATAATTATATTTAAATAAAATTATTTGAAGGTTAGATAATATTTGCTGAAACGTTCTTTTGTTACTTCACTCATTAAACCTTTATATTGCTTTACCGTGAGTAGTAAAGGATTTTGTATTCTTGAAAATAAACTTTTTATACGTTTCTAGGAGATTTTTAATTATTGAATGAGGGGGGGGGGGGCTCTACTGCTTCTTTTTTAGTTTTCAGTTCATGAAAGCTATTTTGGTTTTTTTTTTTAAATAGTTTTTTAAAATAACAATCTTTTTTAAAGTAACAAAGTTGACGTTTCGGGCCCATTTTGCCCCTCATCGTGATCTTAATAATATATTAACATAACTATTCGATTATGATTCTCATCATTGTATGACATTTTTCTTTCTTTTTTAATTTCGATTTCGGAATTATTGTCGTCAAAATTTGTCATTTAGATACAGTGGTGTACCCTGAAGGGGGTAGGAGTTGGTTTCAATTCGATACTTATCAGACTCCATAGCCGAGATTTGATTTTGATTTTAATATACTTTTTTTCTTTAAGCTTCTTAAAATGAACCCGGTCAAGGCCCTAATGTGTAGTTAAGGCACTGAAATGTCAAGTTTCAAACCGTTCTTCGGCGATACCGGGTTTTACAGCTTTTAATAAGATTTAAAAAAAATTCGAATTTTGTTTGCACTCAAGATTTTCAGAAAACGCCGGTGATGTTAAATTCTGATGAGGCAAAGCCAGTAAATGTTTTGTGATTCGAATCTATTGTAACGGTATTTTGAAACAATATTCGTTAAGACCGATAAAGTGGGTAATAAAGTAAAAACAAAAAAAAATATATGTACATGTGATTTATTAATTTTATTTGATGATTTTCCGTATTTTTATTATTTATTTTTCTTTTTATATATACATGGCGTGAATGAGTACTGATTGAGTAGTTGACAAACTCTGTTGCTCAATTCCCTCATATAGAGAGGGGTAGATTGTATTATTTTCCGATAAATGAAAAAAGAAACTGTTACACTATAGTATGGTCCAAATCTTGTTTTTCGAAACGATATCGAGTATTTGGCTAGTTATTGCTAAATCTGCCTTATTATCAATTTAGTAGTGAGCTAAATACGATCAGTGTGGAAGTGTCAAGCTGGAGACAGGGCAAGAGGATGTACCTGAATCCTAAGGAGGGCTCTCGGTTTGCTGTGACAGGAATATTGGCATCCTTCCTCGTCCAGATCTGCACCTCAGTCACAACACATTGTAATAAATGAACCTTTTGTCTCGTTTGTTTGTCCGTCTGCATTCCCAAGCAGCGGCGAAATCATTCGCCTTCTACACCGAGAACGAATCAAATTTGGAATGTAAGTAGGACCACGTAAACATTGTTACGAACAGAATGTAAAATAATGCGACGACCACAAGTTCTTAATAACACAAGCAAGCATAATTTAATTCATGTTTTTACTTTCACTTACGTTTATGAAATTATCATATCAAAATTACTTTTCACGGAGGGCTCATAAAGCACGATAGTGCATATCAAATCACAATATCCGCAAATGCATGGACATGCCATCAGTGATATAATACAAACACGAAAATTTCCACAACTAAAAATCACCCACACCCACTCGTCTTTTCACTTTTCTATTTCCAGATATCTAGTCAACGCTGGCTAAAAAGAAACTGGCCGAGAGATCTTCTACAATGCTGTACATACATTAAAAGTTATTTGAAGATTAATAAAAATCTCTCAAATTTGCTAGATACCGTGTTATGTAGTAGCCGATGCAAAAATGTAAATAAAATAAAAATAGATATCAGTTTATATTTATATTTATTCAATGACGTGACTGTAATTCATGCTACTCGCCCAATGGAGGCTGAGTTTAATGCTTTTCGCTCTATCGGACGGGAGCTATTCCAGGGCATTATGCAGTACTGGCAATCCAACAATAACAAAATAAACAATAAAATATTATATCCTACTAGTTATGCTGATAATACCATATGAATTATAATTGTTGTTAAAAAATAAATGTGTATACGTTTACAAGTATGTATATGAATATAAATATAAATAAATAAAAATAAATGAATTTACGTTAAATTTTCATTATTTTAATTTTCAGCTATATAGAAATTATTTCTACTTTCATAACACTTAGGCTGCCATGTCACTTGAAATCGAGTAACTGCTTTCTTGTCAGTGAATTAACTATTAAAATTGTCTCGAAACTAGAGCGTGATACTCACGTATTCTTTTTCGGCAGTTAAAGTTTTAAAGATTTATATTATTTGGCCGAGGAGGCAGTCAAGTGTGAGCCACCGGTAGTACACCCCGCCCGATGAGGCAGACAAGTGTGTTCCACCGGTGGTACACGCCGGCGGGAACGTGTAAAGGTCAAAACAATCATAAGGGAAAATTGCTCCCACCCACTTGACCCTTCCGAGTACCGTCCCTGTACCTATATATCTAACAAATCTCATCATCCCAATCCAAAAAAAGAAGCTTCCGAGCTCTACTGAAATTCCGGGCAAACTTCAAACTTGGAGTGTTCCATTGTAGCAACAGTGTATGCATGTATGCATGAAATTTGAAAAGCTTCATATTTCGAAACGGGATAGTCACAGAAAAAAAGAGCGAATAAACATAATCCCAAAAATATTAATATTTTAGGCAAGAAAGACTGTGTTTTGGATGCTATTAAGTATTCTTCAATACTGTGTTAAGATATAAAAGATTGCAGAATCAATGAACGGCTTATCAATTGGTACTTCTACCAAGGCATAGATGTTACGATGAAACTATCCCCAAAGTTGCTCCATCGTGTTTTATTCAGATCATTATATTACTCACTCAGTTGGATTATATTATAATGCAGAGCTGGGAAAGGAAAGATCTGGGAAAACGCTTATTATTCCGACATGCTGCTAGTTAAGATGCCGGACGAGTTTGGGATGATTCATTGTTGTCGCTTATACTGAATCATCCGCGGTGCAAAGTATAATTTTCTCTTGGATTGGTCTCATCTATGATGAGTTGCGTCGATGAGAAATTACTAGGGGTCCTTCACATTTCAGAGTGACAAGCTAATTCATAATGCAGGTCTTAAAAAAAATGGATATGGACGTGAGGTTTCGGAAACTTCGATAATGCCATCCATACCTAGAATATGAACATTTTTCTTATTTAAATATTATTTTTACCCTCTTACTACCTATGGTTAGAAAGCTTTGTTTATATTCATGCGGAAAGTGAAAAAAAGGTTAAGAATTAGAATCTAAAATTTGCACGTATTTGTCCAAACCCATTATTCCACTAAAAGAGTATATTTATAATATACTAAATATCTAATTATATATAAATAAAAAGAGTATATTATTCAAGAGTACATTTTGTTGAAGCTTTTCCCAATTAATGCCTTTTTTGTACCTACTCAATTATGGATATTAGATCCTATGGTTTACTCAGAATTTATTATTATTTTTCATTAAGTTATAATGCCCCCTCATCGCGTTTTACTTTTTCGATGTGAATAAATAAAATTTCTTTGAGTGTTAGAGTGTAATCAACGATTACAACACCTATCAATATGTAATAATCTATCCTCAAAATTTTTTCAGTTATAATCGGGGTTTCAAATCAACGTTATATTGAAGGCACGGGAAAATATTTTTGTATTTCTTCCTATAATTAAACAAAGTTTTATTTAAAATAGCTCAAAGTTTGATAAAAGTTGGGTATCTTCAAAAAATATATAGTTCTGTATCAACTTAAATTTTAATTCAGCCCAAAATTGTACGGTTTGCGACTAAATATTAAAATCAGTTCCTTTCCCTCATTCGTATCTACAATCGGACCTATTTTTCACTTGTCAATATTTCCTAAATCAGTTTAGTTTACATTTAATATTTTCATTGAATCGATTTTGATCGAAGTCGGGGACCAAGGACTCAATGCATTCAATTTGCACTGAGTCTGCCTGTATTTTCCGTGTTAATGCCTCATTAACATACGGCAGGTTCAATAGATTTTATTGTTAATCAGTCAATCATTGACCTTGAAATTCAGATGGATATCCCCGCGATTTGAATGACAGAAAACCAACTTAACAACTTTTTTTTGTCTTTTAATGATGGATTGTATAACCAAAAGATTTAGAATTTATGGGACAAGATGGTATTCGAATTCGGGGGAATGACGACATTTTGAACAACCATAAAGAAAAAGGCTTTCAGATCTTCCATGCCATATGAAAATTACAACAAGCGCGCAGAATAAATTGAATTGAATTGAATGGAAAAATATTCCATTCGTATTTAACTATTAATTTATGTATTTCTCAGCACTCCAAAGTGAGTCACTGATCATCATTTACATATTCATATTTATTAACTGAAGAAGTTTTTCGTTATAACTTCTTATTTTTCTTTCGTTCTTTTGTTACCTAGAATTATTTTCCATTTTTCTTTTGATAATTATTTTAATATAAAACACAAGCCGTCTGTGACACTCTTACTTTCATATGAATTAGCAAAGAACCGGATCTAGATATATAAATAATTTATAATTTCCGTCGAATTAAGACAGATATTATTTAAATTACTCGTAATGATACAATTGGAGAATCCCTCTTTAGATTCAAGGTGAGCCTACCTGTCTGTGTCATACAATCCTCGCTCTACAATTATAATGTAGGCTATTAAGTGTAATTGCCGATTGTTGTCAGAATATTCCTGACCGGTCCGAAATTGCAGAAGACCTTTAGCAAATTTATGTATATATGTATATGATAATATAATTGAAGGCAAGTAAGAATAATAAAAACAACGTATAATTGGCTCCGGAATATGAAAGTTTAGCCTAAAATCTAAAGTGGTAGTAAAATGGAAACCTTATTTGATAAATAATTTGACACCTGATTAATTATATTTTCCCTTATTAATATGGTATCATATAATCTATACTGAATACATAGATTTATTAAAATTTATCTATGGGTGTCGATGACAAACGGCCTGGGAATCATGGGGGCAGATGCGAATACAGACAGATGCAGATGGATGGATACGTACACGGCACGTTACCCAAATGTTCCGGTTGTCCAACTTTCCTAACTACCATTCAGTTGCAAAGCAGAAAGCAATCCAACTCTAATTTGTCATCTATAGTTTTAATAATCAATTAATCAATGATTAATCATGGATTCATAAGATACCAGATGTGCTAACCCAACATTTGGTCAAATATTAAGAGATCCATGCTTCAAATGATGAACGTTTAACTTTGCGTGATTCCGTTAAATAAAAATGTATATGAAAACAGTACCTATATTATTTCAAATCTATCCCTAAGGGTCATTGGTGGAGTCATTAACAGTTGCTATAATCTGCTAATTGAATTTTTATTTGTTTTATTAAGTGATTAAAAATATTTTTGAATTATTTTCTTTCTCCTTTCACTTTTTCCTTCATGCCTCTCAGCGTGGAGGTGGCTCATTAATGATACTATTTATAAAGTTGGTTAAATAGTCGTCATCAGTTAAGTTTCATAATTCATAATCACAAGTTGAAATACCAATAACAAAAATTTAACAATAAGTTGACGTGGATATTAAACAAAAAACATATCTCATGACATCCAGCAGTATAAAATTTATATTAATGAGGGTTAATTTTAGTATCTTAAAGCTTTAGTAAATTTCGTAGCCAACGATTGCCATTTTTCCAATTAACGGAAAAGATAAGAAATCCATGTGATACCTAATTATTTATTATTATTATAATAATTAAAGGTTTCCAACCTGTATTCTTCACTTACTTTTTTGACGATGGCTAAAACAGGTTACTGATACTCTTCTGTTCAAGATTTATACAATAGGGTGGTTTAAAATACGGTATTAAAATACAAGAGGGTGGCATTTTAATAAAGTATATAATATATTTAATAAAGATTAAAAAATTGGGTCATCTGTGGTGCCCTGGTTAGCATGGCAACCTACAATACTAAAGGTTCGCGTCCCATGGTGGCCCTAGTATTTTTTAAAGGGAGTAAAAATTCCTTAGCTATGCCGTCCCTTGGATAGGACGTAATATGGAGCTCCCGAGCCTGTGCGATGTCAAGTACTCGTTAAAGATCTCTATTCTAATTATACCTGGATAGGCAAAATTTAGGACTCCTGCTGTAGCATCGTCCGATTAGCCTTAGTAGCATAAAGGGACGTTCAACAAAGACAAAAAAAAACTAAAAAAAGTGTTATGCATTAATTTACAATATTTACAATTTATACGTATTTACCTTGTTGGGTTTTGCTTTTTTTTAAGTAGTACCTCCCAGTGCCAGCCATGGGTGTTAGGGACAGGGGCCATCCTAAGATATTCAGCCATAAACGGGTGAAAAAATTAACAAAACAATTTTTTAAAAATAATTTCAAAAAGTAGGTAGTAGGTGCATCCAGAACCCGCATCGTCCCTTGAAAAGCCCAATCAACCTTTTCCAAGGGTTGTCATCGGAGGGAAAAAAAAATTCTTGACACTAAATCTTGATTAATGGTATATTAATGTTGGTTGAAGATGTAGATTGCCACCCTCCGCTGACTAAATAAATTATTAGTTACAATGAAATGAATGGCTACAAAGCGTAAATCCTTCCTTCATTTGCTCAATCAACTTGGCTCATCAAGGCTTGGCCTTCTGACCTATATTTCAAAAGTTATAATTTTTGTTTGGTCATAAATCCACTGATAATTAAAATCCTAGCCATGACTTTAACTTACTTACATCCAAAGAAATGATCGTTTAACATTTTTTTTTTTTTTTCAATTTTATGGTATTAATGAACTTATTATCATCCAAAATGTATTTTAATGACGAACCGAAGACGAGCAAAAGATATCGCAACGTCGACACAGGTAATGGGAATAAAACAAAATAATTCATAACTATTCTAAAGACAGGCAATTAAATATTAACAATTACAATTTCGTATCTACGGAAATCATTTACATATAGGTAACGCCATTTAATTATGTACTGACAATTTTTTTAAGTCGTAAGTTCCCAGATTAAATAATTAATACCCAGAGTAAATAATAATAATAATAATAATGATACCTAAGTCTGGTGCTATAATTAAATTTACCAATTCACAAACCCATCATTCATGTATATGTACAAGTACGGTAGGCTAATTACATATTGCGAGGGGAAGGTATTTCCAGCCCTTATATCTTCAAGATCACGCCCTTCCGATAAAAACGGTAACCTTCATGGATAGGGAATATAAGGCTACACTACCGTAATAATGTTATAGTCATACCTGGACTCATTTTTGAGTTTTAGTGGCACTGTCTTGTGTATGGCACCAACAAAAAGCAGTGAGTAATCTAACTGTCCTAGATTGTTCGAGAATATTCTACGTCATTCTAGAATGTTCTGTTTCGGACTAAATATAAGAAGCAATGGACTGGAGTCTTGGTCTCGCTCTGAAGATCGAACCATATGCTTATCTGTTTGTTACAAGAAGTTACTTTTTTGTAACGTTGTTAATAATTTGAGTTTTTATTGTTTGTTTGACGTTGTAAATTATGATTTTCTATTAATAAAAATTATTTAAACCTACGATAGTGTTAAATTAGATATATATTAGTTAAAGTATCTATGTTTTTAACCGATGATATTTAATCTATATGCCCTTTTGTCTATAAATTGACTGAAATAACATCAACAGTCAATCTTCACAATCTAAACGTTCAATCATAAAAAAATGATAGAATAGCTATTGTCCGAGGGGTAAGATAATTGCTTTGGAGTGGGTAGATGCGGCTGATATTTCCAGGCCGAATATTGGTTTACGATGCCGCCCCAAAATGTGATGTTAATAACCGATAGTGGACTGTTTCGTGACGCGATCTAATCGCGTCTATTGCGGTACCAGCTCCGCAGATCTATCGGCTCCATTTTTGTCGGTCGCTGTTACAAAATCACTGTAACCGTTTCAAAAGCACACCTGCGCCCTGGTAACGCACGGTGTAGTGATTAGTGTCCCACAAGGCAAAGCAGACCCGCAATTACTATTGAAAGAAAAACTTCTAGTCAAAGGAACTAAACTAGGATGTTTAATGTAACTAGGCCCCTTCCCTACTATATGATTACGTTTAATATTATATATTTGATGAACAAATGGTCAGTTGCTTTTTCTTGTACCGTGAGAATTATTGATAATAGTTATCGGAATAAGACTGCTTCATAGTTTGGATAACTTCTAGATTAAATAAAGTGCTTATTTTAAAACTTCAAATTTACTCGTACTTCCAACCGCAATCTTTAAGTAAATTAATACTCTAGTATTACGTCACCAATAAAATTATTCGTCCATCATAATGTTTTTCTTTTTTTACCTATTCGGGCCGAAATATATACACGGAAGGTCTATTCCAGCTAACCATCCCTGAATGTAAATAATCATTAGAATGCCGTCAGATGATATATTGCATGAATACAGACGTAAAGTTCAATAGATAAATTAAAAAAGTAATTCACTCATATCATTATTTAGTTCTCGTAATGAGGCTTCCATAATTACAATACATTACTTAGTAATCTGAATGCTCCATGTTCTGAACATGCAAATGCAAAATGTGGAATGAGAAGACACATAGAAATTATCGTTAAGGTATGAAAAATAAAAAGCTAAGAACAAGACAATCTAACTGTTCTAGTACATGTTCTAGATTGTTCGAGAATATTCTACGTCATTCTAGAATGTTCTGTTTCGGACTAAATATAAGAAGCAACCGACTGGAGTCTTGGTCTCGCTCTGAAGATCGAACCATGTGCTTATCTGTTTGTTACAAGAAGTTACTTTTTTGTAACGTTGTTAATAATTTGAGTTTTTATCGCTCTTTATCGACTCTCGCTGGTCTCTTGGTATTTTAACAAAATACCAGATCAGAAGAAGTTCTAAAAAAAAATAAATAATTTAACTTAATAAAAACAAAAATTATTTACACAAATCTGTCTAGTTAATTAAGTTGTATTTCTAGTTCTAATCTCTTTATAAAAAATATATTCACGAATAATCTCTATAATCCTAACTACCCCTTTTTAGAGTTAGTTGGTATTACTCAGATAATGCTATTATAAAAATTCTAATTCAACCTTAAATATATATATCAGTCAAATGTATCAATTTTAAAAACTGTGCTAAGATTGTTACTTGCTCTATAAACCTGTAACCCAGGTTAACTCTAAAATTGATAACAGGATGTATATTGACGCACTCCTAAGAAAGTGGATAAGTTTAGTAAACAGGGTTTAATTGTTTAGGAAAATATATTTTCGAGACCCAACCAGGTATTCCTTTTTTTTGTTTAAAAAAATCTATTTTTAAATGTCCCTAACATACAAGGAAAAAATATATCAAGTCAATATGTACAAACAATAATCGTGTTAAGCCTTTGGTATTCAATGAATAGTTAGACATTTTCAAAACATTTTAACCAACTTATGGACCATCTATTTCTGATTTTCTGTGCATCAATAAAATACCAATATCTTAATTTAAAAGATCTTTAGATTTGGGTTTCAATTGTATAACCTGAGAAGAACGTTTGAGCACTATTCTGAGAAACTTGAAGTATGTATACAAATATCCCAATGATGTTTTGTTTTTAAATTCTTTACAATATTTTTTTATTTATCCCTACAGATTATTTTGTTAACCTTTCGTTTTTGAAAAAAATGAAGACTATCGAAGAATTCATCCTCAAATACGAATCATATGATTGACTTTTATGTTATTTATGTCATGTTATGAATTAATATGTTAAATTACAACTATGTTACATTTCTAAATTCACTTTTATGCATTCTTATATATGGGACATTCTTTTACAAACCGAACAGATTTGGACAAAAATTGACCGACACATTTTAGATTTAACTGAAACTTTTTTTACGGGTTCGATATCGAAAAAAAAGAGATACGTGTAAGAGGATTTTTTTTTATTTTCGATATTTTGAAAAATAAACAAGATCGAAAATTCATGAATTTGATGATTTATCGGTAATAGCCTATTTTTCAAAAATTCATAACTCCGGTTCTGTTTAAGCTAAAAAATCTAATTTTTTTTTATTTTGAAGGTAAAAAGACAAGCTTTAAGAAAAAAATACTTTCAAAAGAGATTGTCGAAAAATTCAAATTGTTATTAACAATTTCAATGTTTAAATCGGTTTTTAACAGTGGCCCCACCCATGAATCAACTTTTTACTATTTTTATCGTATTCTGCGTCAAATTTTCTATCGAAAACGCTTTTAAAAACGATGGAGAAGTTATTTTTACTGTAAGAAAAAAATTAATTAATTTAGCGCGGTACGTCACATCGACAAGTGGGTCACATTTTACGGCTCATATTCTTGTTTTACACCGTTTATCTCTTAAATACAAATAATTGTTTCATTGTTTTAATTAAAAAACATATTTTAGTAGCCAAGAAGATAGGAAAAAATAGAAAAAATACATAAATAAAAAACATTGTTGAAAATGAAATTTTTTTATTAAGATTTCGATAATGCATTAGTTAATAAGAACAATATTTGGAATGTTTACATACAATATTTAAAAATAAGACAATGTTTACATTTTCTGTTTAAAATTTTTTACAATATCCTTTTTTTCGCAAGATGAAAACCGTTTTGCTTCCAATTGCTGTAAAGAAATCTGTAAAGAAAATGTAAACATTGTCTTATTTTTAAATATTGTATGTAAACATTCCAAATATTGTTCTTATTAACTAATGCATTATCGAAATCTTAATAAAAAAATTTCATTTTCAACAATGTTTTTTATTTATTTTTATTTATGTATTTTTTCTATTTTTTTCCCATCTTCTTGGCTACTAAAATATGTTTTTTAATTAAAACAATGAAACAATTATTTGTATTTAAGAGATAAACGGTGTAAAACAAGAATATGAGCCGTAAAATGTGACCCACTTGTCGATGTGACGTACCGCGCTAAATTAATTAATTTTTTTCTTACAGTAAAAATAACTTCTCCATCGTTTTTAAAAGCGTTTTCGATAGAAAATTTGACGCAGAATACGATAAAAATAGTAAAAAGTTTATTCATGGGTGGGGCCACTGTTAAAAACCGATTTAAACATTGAAATTGTTAATAACAATTTGAATTTGTCGACAATTTGTTTTGAAAGTATTTTTTTCTTAAAGCTTGTCTTTGTACCTTCAAAATAAAAAAAAATTACGTTTTTTAGCTTAAACAGCACCGGAGTTATGATTTTTTGAAAAATAGGCTATTACCGATAAATCATCAAATTTACGAATTTTCGATCTTGTTTATTTTTCAAAATATCGAAAATAAAAAAAAATCCTCTTACACGTATCTCTTTTTTTTCGATATAGAACCCGTAAAAAAAGTTTCAGTTAAATCTAAAATGTGTCGGTCAGAAAGGTGTTCGGTTTGTAAAAGAACGTCCCATATGAACTCAGACTTGTCCTATTATATTATTAGTCTTATATTATTTCAGAAACAATGTCGATAAGACATATGGCATTTTTATTCGCGATCTGTGCGTTACAATTATTTAAAAATAAATGGAAAACCATTTAGTTTAAACTCAAACGATAAAAACATATGGGGCAGTGAAGTGTTGAAAATACCCATTGTGTATCATTAGTTTAATTACATAACGAATGAAAGTTTATGACCGAAATTATTCATTGCGGTAAAAGCTATTACGAAGTATAAATTATAGTTATTCACATAGTAATTTTTTCTTCCATTACAGTGTCTTTTCCATTGTCCGTTCTTTCGCTCGTCATCTGAGATAATCTTTCGGGAGCTACGCTGCTTTGCCTCCGGTGTTGAAAATTGTCCATAATTGTTCAGGCACTTATTTCAGATTTCTGTTCAAGCCCCTATTCTCGGCTTCGACGTCACCTTTTCTTCCTAAAGGAAAAAGAAATGATAATGGGGTATTTTTTAACATGCTCCAAAACTTAAGTAAAATGGCAGTGATTTTATGTTAAGAAAAAACATGTTTTATTCCTTATATTTTATTTTAATCGACATGGATAAATACAACCGGAACAAATGTTTATTTATGGCTTAGAGGCCCATAACTCTTTTTATTATAATTTCTCTCGCTATGTATCATCCCTTTATCTTCATATATTTTAAAAGCTTTTGTTTCAATATTGTAAACGAATAGATTAATTTTCAAATAATAATAAACCCAAACAATGTCCTGATGAACTTGCCAAGCCTTTGACTAATTACAGTTTAAGTGTAAACCATTGAAAAAGAAGAATTTTTTTATTTCAGGGAATGAACAAAATTTTTATATTGGTATCTATACAAAATAATAAATAATAATAATACATAATTTACTTGTTGTTAGTAGATAACCAACATCATTTCTTGAGGGGTAATGGATATCAACCCTTTGGTGTGGGTATGAAACCCCCGAAACTTCAACAAAATGTTTTTTTATGATTCAATTCCATATTATTTTTATTTTGAATTTGAGGGGAATTTCGAAGCTACCTTTCACTTGATCAAAATCGTTAAAGCCGTTTTTGATTAAATAATAAAACGCGTGTTAATGAGATAACATTTATTAAGTAAAGTTCCCGCTCTAATTGATCAATTTTGATGAAATTTCGGCTGTCGCGTCGCGGTCATACACATACAATAAATACAGAGTTTGGTCAAAATCGTTAAGGCCGTTTTTGAGTAAATACAAAAAAACACTTATAATGAGACAACATTTATTAAGTAAAGTGCCCCCTCCGTTTAACCAATTTTGATGAAATTTCGGCTGTCGCGTCGCGGTCATACCCATACACCAACTACCAAGTTTGATGAAAATCGTTAAAGCCGTTTTTGAGAAAATAAAAAAAAAACAAGTGAAAATGGGACAACATTTATTAAGTAAAGTGCCCCCTCCAATTAATGAATTTTGATGAAATTTCGACTGTCGCATCGCGGGCATATACATATACCAAATACTGAGTTTAATCAAAATCGTTAGAGACGTTTTTGAGAAAAACGTAAAAAATAGCCAAAATTCTTTAAATAAAGTACCCACCCTCCGTTTGACCAATTTTGATGAAATTTTTGCTGTCACATCACGGGTATATACATACACCAAATACAAAATTTCAGTTTTGTACGGCCTATAGTTTTTGAGCTAGTATGTTCACACACACACACAGACACACAGACCATTTCGTGGGACTTGGTTATTTGGACTCAGGGGACCTCAAAACGTGTATTTCGGTTGAAAACCGGAAGTTGAAATTTTTCACGATCGCAATACTTTCCTTACTATTTATTTCATATATAGGTAAGTGAAATTAAAAAAATTATTCGTAATTATTATAAATTCGGCCTCAGATCGTTTTCGGCAAGGGGCCATCGTTATGCTGACGTGATCATTGTTCCATATGATAGCCACATGTTTCTATTTCAAGGACTCATCTCCCCCTACGATGAAATACGGCCTGATAATGAATAATGTAACCGAAATAATTCATAGACGGGAGGATTACAAAAATTAATACAGCTTCAGCGTTAATGGGATTAAACAATCAACTAAACTGGATTCCAGTTTCTAGATTCTATATCTCGTTTCTAGTAGCTAACAGAAGATAAATGGTCGTGTCATTTAAGTTTCTCCTAATCAACCGCCGTCAATTGTTAATTGATCCGGTTAATTGAGACTAAGATGCAAATTGGTAGCATCAATCTAGCCTGCAGAAGGGCTGTTATTGGATATATACTGCTGAGGACCAGGCGATACATCACTGTGACAAATTCGTTCAGTTGGAATTTGTTGTGCTCCTTGAATTAAGCGGCCTCGAATTGATAGTATGGTAATTTTTGCCGTTTGATCGCAAACGAATGCGTCCTATATCAATCACTTGGGGGTTTAATCAGGTTTCAGAAGGATTTATTAACCGGCGTTGATCTGTACTGATCTCTTCTCGATTGACATTCTTCTGAAAGCTGCAGTTTCATTTTGACATGCGGTGGCAGATATTGTAATTTGGTCAAAATTCCAGAAACTAATTGATTATTTTCATTATTTAGTCCTCTGCCTCATAAAATTAATGGTTTTTATAATTATGTACAACTATGGATATTTAATATAAAAACATGTAAAAAAATAAGTTTTATGTGGAAAGAATACATATTATTATGCTAACAATAATGTTTTGATGATTTTTTTCTCGATTTTAAGGGATTATGAAACATCAGGTTACCAGGCGCGCATACACCTATGGTTTGGATGTGTTTTAATTTATGATAAAATAAAATAATAAACTTTATTTCAAAATAATCACATGAAAAGAAAAAAAGAGATGGAAAGGGTCTACAATTTGTAAAGCCAATGTTCTGTTCTATTTTGAAACTGTCTCACTTGACCAGATTTCAAAGTATTGAGGGCCCATTAGAAAGATGGTCAGTTCCTTGTAAGGAGTGAAAAAAAAAACATGCATATGGCAGTGGTGCATTTGGTTTATCTTAATATAATTTTAAAAAGTTGTTCAAAAATATAAATATGTTGCATATTTTTCGTAAAAGAACATGGTTTATGATGATGACAATTCATTGAAATCGTACGAGGTAACCGCCAACAAAAAGCAATCCAAGCACTACTGTGGCGTACAGATATGATGGCTTGTGAGCGAGTGGCTTTTCCACGCGTTTGTTCGCCAAAGTTTGGCGTAAGTGTAAATGCTCCTTTATATATAGCACTTAGTATACTGGTGAGGGAAAACAAAAGGTCTTCATAAATATGGGACAATCAATAGGAAATAACACTTATGGGTTAAGACACCTAAAAGAAAGTACTACGCTGCATACTATCAGTTTTCTAGTAATTTGTTCCGGACGCAAAGTTATTAACCGATTTCCTAATTTGGGTGCTTGATTGTTGAGTGGACGAACCAGCTCTTTAGCTCTTTCTTTTAACCGATAAAGATTCGTTACGGCTTTAAATTATTAATTAGCCGTTATGCTAATAACATATTTTTATGCAAAATGGATCATTTTCAATGCATGATATGTAGATTTCAGCATAGTGGCTGATACAAATATGACGTGATATTCTGCCCACTTGCACTCCTACATGCAATGAATTTATTATGTCCACTCATCTCGGGTCGTCTTTATTTCCCGGTTTCTTACAAAAATATAGCAAAAAAAATTGTTTATTACCACTCGATTACTAGGGTGGAAATTTCACAAGAAATGACTTGTTACCTGGCTGAATACAATTAAAAAAATAACATGCCATTTCACTGCCAGTTGTGTTCTTGATTCATTTAGGTCTAGCGAGTGGAGGTACAAGGATATGCCGATTTAAATGAATTATTTTTTGATTGCATATGCTATCATATATATATATATATATATATATATATATATATATATATATATCCTTATATATATAAAAATCTCGTGTCCCGATGTTTGTCCACTTATTAGCTTAGTTAAAAGCCACTTATTAGCCGAAGGGTTGGGAAATCGAGGTCTCAAAGAAATTGAGAAAAACGCCTATCAAAAGGACATATATGACGCGTTAACCAAGATTGGCATGACCCTGAGCAAAATTAAACCCGTTGTTAATCTAACAATACCAAGTTGAAGTAGTGTTAGGCCAATAATCAATAGATCAATGGATGAGGTTACCAAACCATACTTCAGTCATCCTTTTTAAAATTAGTGGGAAAATATAGCCATTTCGAGTGAGTTTATACCGATCCATAAAAAAAGGATGATAGTGTTGGCAGGTCTGTGAGTCGTAAACACAATCAGCTCCTTTTTAATCAAACTACATTGAAATATGAGATGTAAAAAATAAAAACTTTCCTATATTCTTTACCAAATACTTTTAAATTGTGTAATGCTCTATTCTCAATCACGTTGGATTTTGATTAGCTGAAAGGTTTTCATCTTTATCAATGAATATTGGTATTACTGTATTTGTTTAAAAATATTAGGATATAACTACTGAGCCACAGCAACGCGTGGCCGGGTCTGCTAGTATATATATATTGTTTTGTATCATTTCAATAACATTTCATCTTAAGAATATGTAGTAACTCTTGTTGTATCCTTCATTTACAGCTTACCATTTTATAGCTATTAACAATCTATTGATTATATTGAGTGAATTTTTTTTTGTTACTGAAATAGTTTTTTTCATTCATTGTTCACTTTATTGGATGGATGTAGAAGAGGATCATTTTACAACATTTTAGACCTAAACTGTACTTATTTAAAAGTAGTGAGCTCAAAATCATTCATGGGTTGCACTGGTACATTTTTTTTTAATGCTTATCTTATGCACCTATTCCCATATAATCGCAGATTCCCATATAAACGTAGACGTTCCTATTACTTGGTTGGATAAATCAATGAAAAGAATCTCGTATCTATTTAAAATATTTTTGATGATTGTACATTGTATAATTGTACTCCCAACTATATACGAGTATTAACGTAACTGGATTTATTTTTATTCCGCGATTGATTTTATTCTACTTTTACAAATAATGTTTATTAAACTAAGCCGTGGCTCCATTTCATTAACGGTCAAGGTACTAAGCGTACCATTGCTTCATAAAGCCATGATGAAGTGCAGGAAATGGTACTTCAGTGGCAGATGGAACTCCCAGCTGCGGTGAAGGGAATTCATCCAGGAGTAGTAGGGTAATCTGAAATCAAGCTCCCCCAGTAAGTTGGGGGTTCTGTTTAGTCAGCAGTAGTTTGGCGGATTACTTAGGGGAGGAAGCATTCAGAACCAAATATATACGGCCTCCGATCTTCGACTGATACTACTCCAAGTAGAACGGAAGGCTGGCGTAAAATAAATTTTAAAAGATGTAATGTATAAAATAGATTTTGCTTTACTATCATAAACCAAGTATTAAAATCTTCTCTTACATTCGTCTATCGAATAAAACAAAGAAAAGTTTACAAGCTAAATGTGAAGTCGAAGTGTTCACTGTCACGACTGTCAACATCAAGTTAGCGGTAAAGTTTCCATAAATAAAGGTACCTTTGTTTTATGAGCAACCTTTGGTCACGAATCGGAATTGTAAAGGCTGCAGTAAATTTTTGGTGAATTTTTTTTCGTTTATATTGTGATGTGATCCACACATATTTATTTTTTATTATGTCGTGAGGGCTATAAATATTCTGTATGTAGATATTAGTGAGAACGATTATAATTAGTTTAATTAGGTGCCCCATTAGTATGTTAAGTAATAACGTAGGGCCAAACTTTGTACCCTAGCCATCCTTATCGCCCCACTCTAAAAAGGGCCCAGAGATAAGTTTAAGTTGGAATTTGCTGCCATATAGACATATTAGTATAGACGTATTGTGCCATAGCTCCGAACCAAAACCTCACTCCTTTGCCAAGGCTTGTATACATTCATTTTATATATTTCTCTAAATGTATATATGTATATATTATTAACCAATTATAATATTCTTCCACTGCTTAATTCTGTTTGTTTTTGCATGTCCCAATTATTTAGATGATTAAGATCCACGGACCTTAAAGGACCTAAAGTGACCTCTTTACTAACAACCCATATTAATTCAAATAAACAAGTGACATCGCAATATACACGTTGTTTCACGTTTTTTTCTTCGATCAAAAATGGTGCTTGATACAAATCAATCGAAATCTGAATTCGAAATCAGCCCACATGAAAATATCAAAATCAAGAAAAATTTCTCAAGGGCGTGTTTTTTAGCATAACAGTGTAGTTTGGATGTATGAAAATATTTTTATCTCACACTTCACTCAATTCTTTTTCCAGATCACCTTTAAGAATTTATTAAAGTTATAAGTAAAAAAAAATTAAAATGAGTATTGATGTTTTATTTGCCCGCTTTTTGATATGAAGTTGTCCGTTAAGGTGTCAGTCAATGTTTTTGTGATTACCATGCCATATTAATCATTAGAAACCATAGGGGATCTTGAGGATTTGATACCGATAAGAGATTCTGTCCACTTTTATCCTAGCAGCAACCGTTGTGCAAATCCAGCTTTTCAAGAGTATCCTTTATATTATATCCCCGCCTGTTTGTTGGTCTTAACCTTGGGCGTTTACCAGTAGGTACCGCGGCTTAAATACGTTTGTTGGGAGAGGTCCACGCTATATGAGTTTGTTTAGCCGTCTAACTTCTATTATTTCCCATTTATCACCGGACGTATTTCTTAGAGTAAGCGGTCACTTTAGATGTGTGTTCAATATCAGTAGGTTAAAATGCCCTTGCTAGTTAGGGAGTCAATGTTTGTAAGGAGTCTTTATGTTGTTGTCTGTTGGTTTCCTGTTTTAATTTAAGTCATTATATAGGGTGTTGTTAATCACGTGCTTTAGTGTTTTTTCTATGAGTCTTAACGTTTTTGATGGAAAGGTTTGAAGTTTTTGTAAGTGGGTCTTCATGGCTAAAACATATGTATGATGAGAATGTGCCCATATTGGTTTTTTCTAAATACAAAAAAGGATTTAATTTTTGCCTCAGTTCTAGTTTTGAAGTTTTAGGAAAAAATGAGTTAAGCTATATTTTGTTTGTTAAGGGAATTTCGTTTCATCTTAAAATGTGGACGCCATGTCATCCTTTTGTAAAGTAAGTGGAAAGTAAGGGCAAGGGTAGTGTACAGTATCAGTATAGGAAATTAGGACATATTTGATATAAATTGGATGGAAAGTATTTTTTCTAAGAGTAATCTTAGAAAGACTTATGCGTTTTGATTCGAACAGGTTTAGTCACATTTTCCATAGTTTACACAAAAAGTTTAATTAATCTTTGTTGGTGATGTAATTTATTAATCTTTGTTGGTGATGTAAAGTTTTAGAGCACATATATTGTAATTAATCATCGATTGCCGGTAAGGCATATCAATGATTAGTTACATTTACTCTTGATTTTTTATTAAGTTTAGTTCATTAAGGCAACATTTTGACGATTTCTTTCTTTACCAGAGCCGAAAAACAGTTAGATCCCACAGAAAAAGCCTTTGAAAATATTATAAAAAAGAACATTTTTTCACGTTGCTCCAAAACTATTCAAATATTTAAATGCGAAAATAAGCAAATAAAGGATACTCTTCCCGTACAAATAGAAATATTAAATCCTAGAAATCGGACTATTAGTTGGCCTTTTGAATTTCTGGCACTTTTGGCTTTAAAAAGGGGAAAAAATTCACTCATTCAAAATATTTTGTGTATGCTATCTCACAGTATATTCCTATTAGGTCACTTATTAATAGGATATGCGAATTATCCACACGGGTCATTTCATTTTACATAGTTTTATTATCAGACTAAAACAATGTATTCCTACGATTGGGATAGTATTGATTTGTTGCATTTAGGCAGTGTTTACTAAAGTCGGGTTGTTATTTTCCACCTGAGTGGAGTTGAGCTGTTTCGCTGTGTATTGTCTCGGTGGCAGTGTTTTGCCGTGGGGAACCTGCACATGATCTCCGGCAGAGGTCCCTACCTGGAAAAGTACCCAACCATCCTCTTTTTTTTTCTTCTTTTTTCCTCCAACCCGGCCCTAAACCCTAAATCTTCTGCCCTGAGCCTCAAAGCCTCTTATTATGGAAATTGAATTGGATTTTCAACACTCTTGCTTACCTAGGCTTGTAATTTATAGTTAGAAATTTTATAAACTTTCTTCCTGCAGTGGTTTTCCAGTTCCTAGCACCCGGATCGGGTTGAGTAATATTGTCAAACGACATTGGGACTTGGGAATGTAATCTTTTTCTGTCCTCCAAGCCTTTCACTTAGAACGGATCCGAATTTATGATGAGGTTTGGGAGGACAGAATCTAACCACTGTTATTAATATATGTTTGACCGTTTTTTTTCTTCGTTCCCTCTCTATTTTATTCTTTTTCTGAGAGTCCCAAATACGAAGGATAAACTTGTTCAGATTTTTAAAAAGAGTTTACATCTTAAAAATAATCAAATTCTAATCATAATTGAGTTAATATACCTTTCAATAAATGCACATGTAATTTTAGTGCATTAGAGCCCAGTTGTGAGGTCTTACATATCACGGAAAAATATAACTGTGGTTAGAACTTGATGTCATATTTAGTTCATAAAGGTTAAATTGGGCATGTTAATCAGATGCATCAAGTGCTCAACAGATTTAACATAATAGAGAAAGACAGTTTAGATCTAGGTGGACTCAGAAAAAAATATCTGAATTGAGGTTCCCATGGGGTGGAAAAGAGGAGGAGGAATCTTAAAACAGGAAAATGTACAGAAGATAGAAGTTATAAACAGTCTGTGGGATACTCAGACTTAAAAACTTTCTAGAAAAATTATAAGAAAGAAGCTATTATATGATAGGGGATATATGAAAGGTCTTTGAAAGACTGTTTCTTCACGAAGTGATAAAACAAGTGATCAACTCATCTGCGTTGCATCCTGGGATTCTTTGTTGAGTATGTTAAGGTATTACTATGACGTAGCAGTACGAAACAGAGCCAAAACCTTGGTATTTCATGTAACCCTCCCCTTCTTTTCTCTCTCTCTCTCTCTCTCTCTCTCTCTATATATATATATATATATATATATATATATATATAATTAATAAACGCAAGTTAATCGTTTTATGGTTTCTAATGGATGCCCTAAATCGACAGGTATCTTGCACATATACTGAGAACAAAAGTTGCCGAATCAGCATTAATTTACACGTGATAGGTATTGGTAGAGCGAGTTCTACTGTTTGACACCGATATGCACTGCCCGATTACCAACAACTGTATAAATATTCAAATTCCTTTTCGATTTACCTAGACAAATCTATTGTCTCTTGTTTAATAACGGTTATAGAAAGCTATATTGCAGACATAAAGAGACAGTGCAAATATCAAATTTTTTATATACTGGGTGTTGGAGTAACCTCACTGCCATTTTCATTTAAAATTATATATATTAATTAATATATAATATATAATTAAATATGTATATTATATAAAATATATTTTTTCTTAATAATTTATTAATAACTTATTTTGTACGATTTTTCACTGACCACTAGTTTTGATTTTCAAATTAATACATTAATATATAATATTTAATTAAATATATATATTATATAAAATATATTTTTTCTTAGTAATTTATTATTATTTATTAATAACTTATTTTTCACTGACCACTAGTTTTGATTTTCAAATTTAAAGTTTTATGGCTAATGGCATTGTCAAATAATACTAGTTTCATTTCTATTTGCAATCCTGTGTTGTTGGTTAAGGGTTTGAATCCAGCTTACGCAAATAATTACTAATTCTGTTTTATTCCTCGTGGATAAAACATGGAGCAAGGCGAATTTCCAGTGGCACACTCAGCCTCTGTAATTTACCTAATTCATCAATTAATCAAAAAGGCCAAGGGAGGGTAGGGGATTAATGCAGAGTATTATTAAATGTCCCCTGGCTCTGGGTTTTGAAATGGCTATCTTTGGATTACCAATCATATGTCCGTTGTCAGGGGTATATAGGTATATTTCCCATTCGGATATCCCGCCACCCAAAAACATGACTTGTACTACAAACTCAAAGAGGTTTATGGATAGTAATATAGTAGTCTCTAATTGAATTGATAGTCACGGACCCAGATACGATCACATTTAGCATTGAACCTCGTGCATATTAGTACATTTGTTTCTCATTGAGCCACCGCTTTTCAAATATATATGAAGATATATAAAATAACACATTTAATAAGTATCGAATTCCTATTATTTCGTGTTGAACATTTGGACAACCGCTTTATCATTTTCAGAGGATTACTGATCCTGAGTTTCTTATTCATTGGCTTGTATAAAAATGACAACGACCTTCGATTTTCTTGAATCGGGATTAACGGAAACGTTACTAACAAATCATTTTTTAAACGGCCTCGATGAATGATGGAAATATTGCAAACTTTTCCAATGCGGCTCCCGGAGCATTTCTGCATGGATATTATTCATGGGGGCAATAAGAGAAGCAGTATGTGTCCTATTTAGAGCAACTATACAGCATATTGATTCAATCCAACCTTACGACCGTATTGGTAGCTATCCGCTGGTCCATGGAATATTAACTCGCCGCAAGGGATAAATATTGATGAGCTCTCTGCATAAAGCCTAGTTCCTGTTTTCGTCTCAAATGTAAGTAATTATTTCATTTATGTCCCAAGGTTTCGCAATTGTCTAAATGAAATCCGAAAATTCGGTTTGAACCACATTCTAAGTTTTTTAACTTTTATAAATTTTAAAATAATTTTTGTTGAGAAATAATGAGGTCCATTTTTAAGGCGTGGGATTGATCTTTTTCTTATGTGCTAAGTTTACAGGTTCATCTTCAAATTAAATCATTGTAAGCCCAAATTGCTTTTTGCACAAGTAAAAAGTTCATATTCGGTAAATTTACCGATATATGTATACCTCAGAGGGAAAGAGGTCCAAGTGACACTTTTGAAAATAAGAAGTTAAATGTGGAATATGGTAGGCCACTCTTTTGATTGGTTAAGGGATTAAAGTAGATATTTAATGACAGTGAAAATAATAAATAAATAGGTACTTTTTTTTTTTTTGTCCTTCCCTAATTCGCCAGTTTTGTGATGCCGAATTTTATTGACTGTCCACTGGCTTAAGGTTTTGAACTTGCTATATTCGGGTTCCCAAGCATATGTAGGATGTCAGGGGCAACGCGTTTGTCCATTCGGCCATCCTTCTTGAAAAAATGTTCTTGATAAAATTTCTTTTACAATACCATAGAATGGTGAAACCCTTATTTTTTTTTTTTTAAATTAAACGAAAGCAATTTCTTTAGTACAAATGCTTAAAAAATAAGAATCAAAATAATAGCATAGGCAGATTGAAAATGGAAAATGACCGTGTGGCCGAAATGTTGTCAATCGTTCAATGAATGAGATTAAGGGAAATTAGTTGTCATGTTAATTAAGTCAATATGCAGTCATTATTAAATTCGATTATTACTTCAGTAGTGATGTTTATGAGATTTTGAAAATGCTATCAGATTAAGATTCATAGCTTACTTTAATTGTTTATAACATTACTAAACAATAAAATAAAATAGTGTTAACCAAATTAAATTAAAAAGTTTCACAATATTGTAACGTAAAACAAAACCATATGATTTTGTTCTGTTACTTTGAAAAGAGTTCTAGGTTAGATTAGATTAGATTGAGATTTTATTTGGGCGGTCAACTGCTAGGTTTTTTTATAACGATTAAATGAAATATATGTAATTGTTTTACATGTAGTGGTAATTTAAATATAAAATGTATGAATTATTCTCGTTTTTTTTTCTTTCTTTTTTTAACTATTATTATTTTTCTTTCTTTTGTAATTGTTTTTTTTCTTTTTCGTTTTTGATTTTTTTTAATAACTATTTTTCTTATTATGTTTTTTTTTAAATATATTTTTACTTTCACTTACCTATATATGAAATATATAGTAAGTGGAAGTATTGCGATCGTGAAAAATTTCGACTTCCGGTTTTCAACGGAAATACACGTTTTGGGGTCCCTTGAGTCCAATTAACCAAGTCCCGCGAAATGGTCTGTGTGTGTGTGTGTGTGTCTGTGTGTCTGTGTGTGTGTGTGTGTGTGAACAGACTAGCTCAAAAACTATAAACCGTGCGAACCTGAGATTGGGTATTTAGTGTATGTATATGCCCGCGATGTGACAGCAAAAATTTCATCAAAATTGCTCAAAGGGAGGGGGTACTTTATTTAAAAACTTTTTATATTTTGTTCGATTTTCTCAAAAACGGCTCTAACGATTTTGATTAAACTGAGTATTTGATCTATTTATATACCTGAGATATGACTGTAAAAATTTCATCAAAATTGATCAACCGGAGGGGGGACTTTACTTAATAAATTTTGTATCATTTTCACGTGTTTTTTTTTATTTACTCAAAAACAGCTTTCACGATTTTGATCAAACTGGGTATTTGATGTATATATATGCCAAAGATGTGATAGCCAACATTTCATCAAAATTGATCAACCGAAGCGGACACTTTACTTAATAAATTTTGTATTATTTTCACGTGTTTTTTTTATTTACTCAAAAACAGTTTTCACGATTTTGATCAAACTGGGTATTTGATGTATGTATATGCCAAAGATGTGATAGCCAACATTTCACCAAAATTGACCAACCGGAGGGGGGACTTTACTTAATAAATTTTGTATCATTTTCACGTGTTTTTTTTTTTTTTTTCTCAAAAACGGCTTTAAAGATTTTGATCAAACTGGGTATTTGATGTATGCATAAGCCAAAGATGTGATAGCCAACAGTTCACCAAAATTGACCAACCGGAGGGAGGACTTTACTTAATAAATTTTGTATCATTTTCACGTGTTTTTTTTTTGTTTATTCAAAAACGGCTTTAACTATTTTGATCAAACTGGGTATTTGATGTATTTATATGCCTAAGATGTGATAGCTAACATTTCATCAAAATTGGTCTAACGGAGGGGACCACAACAACGCATTAATTTCTAATCTAAGTAAGTTGGTAAGTGAAAGTTGTGTGTTGCGCGCACGCACCAGATTTTTTAATATTTCTTTTACAGGCTTTAGAGTTCTAGGCTTTTTGTTGGAAATATTATTTTTGTGTGCTGTATCGTTTCTAGTAGTTACTTTTTTACAAAAGGCCGTTTTAATTCAAATTACGTTACAACGTTGTTAATAATTTGAGCTGTTATTGTCTATTTGGCGATGTAAATTATAATTCTCTTCTAAAAAAAATAATTTAAACCTGTTACAATACTTTTATATGTATATACTTATGTTGTTGTTTTTTCAGACGAAAAGCACACAATAAATCAAATGAACTAAAAGGTGTTTTAGGTCACCCTAACCCGGTTCTCATTTCTAATCATTCAACTGACAGTCTGAATCTAATTAATCATTTGCAATATGATAGATATTTTATCTCAAGAATGGACCGTTTTAATTAAAAGGTTCCGCAATTTTTTTTTAAATTATGTTTTTCTCTTTTCTTCAGAACTTTTTTTTTTTTTTTTTATCTTCCTTTTACGAGATCCATTCTCGAAGAAACTGGTGAACGCCTGACGGCCCAAAAAAGGAAGTTGCGTAAGGAACAAAAACAGGCCTTGGATTAAAATGGTCCGCCGTAAACAGATACGCGAATGCTCATGCCAAAAATTAAAATAAAAAAAAATGCATTGATATCTTATTTTGTACCTCCCCTTTGTAAACAAGTCAATAAATCTAATATTTTCATTCATTACCAAAAATATTTTTTATCGTCATTAGTATCAATGGCCCATATCAATCATTCACTCGTAATTATCCTCATTATTGATTCTATATATTAAGTTAATTTTATTCAAATAGGACCCTGTTATATCAAGCGCATTCATTTATTTATTCATTTATTCTGCGTATCCATTTATAATTTTCTTATTAGGGGACAGAGAGTTCATGGTGTGGGGTTGGTCTAAAAGTGAACTAATGGTTTCATTTTTGAGTCCGCTCTTAGTATTTAAATTCAATTTTACTTATTGCCATAAAGGATTATTAATTTTTATCCATCGATATATCTACAAAACTATTCAATATCCATTTTCGAATAAATATATTTATCACGGATCTTTCTGCCTACCCCTTGTAAATTGTAATATGATAATGTCATATTGACTGTCGCTATAATTAGGATTTTATCGAACTAAGAATTTTATTTCATCCCTTCTTTATAAGGAAGCAATCTATCTTTAAAAACATTTTTAGCGTCATATTTTATTATTTCATTTCGCACTGAAAAAATTACGAATCTATACCATTTAGTTATGTGTGCGATATTTTATTTTGCAAGGTGTAGCCGATACTATCAACAATATGGTACTAGCTACTAATATATATCTAACTTGTAAAGCTTAGGATTGCAAGTAAAAAAGTTACGGTTTCTAGATTATACTGTATTTTGAAGACATAAATCATTTTTAGTATACTTTTAGGGATAAGTTAATTCCAACTGAAAAACAATACAATATTTCCTGTATGTACAAGTCACAAACCGTAGCGTTTCTAATAACACAAGTCACACATTATCTAGTATCTGACTGACGATTTTTTTCTCTTTTCTTCTGTAAGGTTCTTGAATTTTTCCCCCTGGACTGGACTTATGTTCTTAGTTCTAACTGAGCGATTGCAAAGAGGTAGATCTATTTTTTCTACCCTCTGAGCACTCATTGAAAGTAAGTGTAACAGAAGTTTTTATTGGTCGATGTTGTTCTCCCCTTCTGAAATAACCTTCAATGATGTACTGCGAACAAATTGATTCACGCAGGGCACAAATGTTAACTCAACACATATTATCACCAGGAATCTATTCGGTTCCACAATAGACAACTTATCAAATATACGTAGAAGTTAATGAATGTTTTTATTTCTATTTCAGCCTGGATTTCACATTAAATTTATAATAGCTCTAAAAATTGAGTGAGAAATGGAATTGCGAGTGCGGGATCATGCAACCATTGATTTCTCCTTTTTAATCTAATAATCAAATCTTTATTATATATTTATTTATTAAACTAAATTAAAACTATATAATACCTACTTTTGAAAAAAAAAAACATTTTAAAATATAGTGTGTCCTCGGATGACCTTTCTTTTAACTGACTTTTTCTAAATTTGAATTCACATTTAATGAAAAACCTTTCAAACGTAGGTGGCTTTTGAGACTATTACACTATTTATTGGCGATTTTTAAGGCAAAGATTCAGTGGATAGGAAGTAATAAATATACCTTATTGCTTCTATTAAAACTTCTGGAAGGTAAATTCTATTAAAACTTCTGGAAAGTAAATTCTATTAAAACTTCTGGAAGGTAAATTATCAATTGGAACCAATCCATCATTAATCACATTTGAAAAATAGTAGCATTCAAACTTAAGAACAATGCAAGTGGAAATAATGGAAATGATTATGGTCGCAAAATCATTTTAAAAGAGCCAACGAGTTTAATTATATCCGATTTATAAAGAATTAAAAATTCTCAAAATATATCTTATTAGATGATGATGGCTCCAAATCTTTATAGTGGTGTACAAGACATATTTTTGCCGTAAAATTTCGAACACATTACTAGTTAGTCTTAGTTGATAATGGTTATATTATATTAATACACGTGTTTTTATAATGGATCTGGTAACATTGATTCTGTTTCTAACGGGTTTATTGGTCAGTAAATGTATCGCTATCGTTGAGCGGTCGACTATTGTCGTCAGCGACGGAGATATCCTCCAGAAAGCCCTTTGTCCAGGACTGGTGGAGCAGCGCTGGAGTAGATCCTATTATCCCAGGAAACCACGGAGGCTAAACAAGAAAGGCTATTGACCAATCCATCAGCCCATGTTGGTTCCCTTAACATCTACCAATAGTTAGCTCGAGCCAAACCCAGCTCTCCGACACCTTATTACAACTGTTCGTTTACGTCTACATTATCATGTTAATTGGCATCTCAACTTAGTTTAGATTTGGTAAGTAAAGTCCCTTGTCTTAAAGCTTCTTGAACCCATTGTCGATCATAATACTATCACGTACAATATTGAAGTTTCCCAATAATTATCTTTTATAAATTATATTTATTGAAATTAACAAATGTGTTTCAAATAAAAAAGCAGCCAGTAAATGTGAGAAGTAGAACATTACATAAACCATGAAAAAACTTGCAGAGAGACTTATGAATTCGGATGGGCTTAGAGTTTATAATGAAGAGATAATTTTATTATCTGGGTAAGTCCAAAGCAATGTCATACAATGAAACTGATTATATGTTTCTAAACATCAAATACCTTTCACATCTATGATATCTACACAGCAATGAAAAATTGTATTATACCTAGAAAAGAAAAGTAATAATGCAACTTCTACATTTGAGGTTTAGTTATCACGAAACGGAAAAACGATTAAAAAACCGAAACGAAAAATAGGGTTCTTGGCTTTTTCCGCAACATCGTAATTTTCGAGCTTTGGCTCTCACCAAGTCCGTTGTAATTTATGTTCGTTGTAATTGTAGCACGTAAAAGGTTCCAATTTCCTTGAAGTCTATTTTAGAAATCCTTTAAAATGTATTTAGACATTATAAAAGCAGGTTAGAAAGTTATAATGTTTTGTTTCTCTTCGGATCATTCAGATAGTGCCCTGTTTTATGATTTTCATCAAAGGAATGACCGAATACTACGGAACGATTGTAAATGTAAGAAAATTACAATAGTTATTTAGAACCTTTTACTCTTTTTACAAATATTCAATCACCATGGATAACTATATTATGTTTACATTGTTAAGCTCTTAAAAATAGAATGACCCAATGCATTCCAAATGTTCATTTGTAAAATAAAATAATGAAATTCTTATGAATACACATATTCTGACTTTGTAATTCTCAATTAATTTTCCAAATTAAAATTATTGGAATTTGAAAATTGAAATAATTGTTTTTATAATATTAAATAAATGGGTGGCGATAGAAACTTCAAAACCTGGAGCCCGGGAAAATTTAGTAATCAATTCAAGCATCAATCCCCCACCCATTCCCCTGTCCCGGAAAACCCTGGGGTAGTAAACGGGCAATATATTGCCTCACCGGTGAGGAAGGAGAGTAAAATTTTAATAAGTATGGTAAATGAATAAGAATTTATTTAATTTTTAGTTTTTATTGATCATATTTTCTTGGGAGGCACCTGCTCTCCCTTGCCCCCCCCCCCCCCCCCCCTATGGACGCCCATGATTCGAATCGTTTTCTACATTACCTTCTCTGATAACAGAGTCAGTAGATTGGAAAGGTGATTGATTGTGACATAAATTTAATTTTCTTTTGTAAAGACTTTTTTTTCCCAATTGGGACCTAGTTCTTGACCCATTAAAATAGGCCGCTCTTTCAATGTCAACGCGGGCAGGTTCCTTTAAACAAGCGTGATTTCCTTTAGCAAGGAGATGTGGCACTTTTTAAAATCTACTTTCGGCTATATGGAAGAATTCTTGAGAGCTAAGTAGAGCATAAGTGAGCATACCACTGAGCTGAACTTGGGATCAATCCCCCCAGCTAAGAGCACTGCAACGGAGATGCAGAGGAACTGGGTTCAATTCCCGGCCATATTCAAATCTTTTCTACTCTAATAAAATTGTTTAGAAATTATAAATTAATATTTTTATTTAAACGCAAATCCAAAATTTCTGTTTGTGAGATTTGCAACTTGCAAATTAGCAACTAGCAGATGTATGAAATTCCGAATGGATAAATTGCCAACTTAACTAAGCTAGAATATCTCTCGGTCACCGTCTCAAAAGACGTCTGGGTGGAATGCAGGGGTTTATGTTAGATTTTAGTGTCTGTGCTAAGGGGTTCGCGTTAAAAGTTAGTCTGTAATGGAAGTTTTTGCAGTATTGTATGGCTATATCGATAACTGTTGGGGTATCAGGTCTTTGAGCAGTAAGTAATTTGTCACATAATATGGTGGGTCTACTAATTTCCTCAATACTTTAGACTGGAATGACTGAATTCTTTGGATGTTTGTGAGTTTTGCAGCGCCCTATAGTTCTTTCCCGTTCGTCCATAATGGTCAGATTAGTAGGTTGTAAATGGTACGATTGTTAGTTATTGATAATTTGGAACTTCTATCGAGTAACCTAGATGAAGTTCCAAATTGTTTGTGAAGTTGTTTTCTTTTCCGTCCGATGTGGGTTCTCCATGTAAGTCTCTTGTCCAGGTGCAGTCCCAGATATATTTCTCCTAGGGATTCAGGGATCGGAGTATTATTGAGATGTACTTGCGGGCATGCACCATGATGGAGGGTGAAGTTAATAAATTCACTGGTAGTCCAACTAAATATATCACCTAAGTGGTTTTGCAGGATAGAAGACGCTATATTGGAGTTTCTATATGATGTAAGTAGTGCAGTATCGTCAGCGAATGTAGCTAGTAGAGTGTGCTCACGTTCAGGTAAGTCTGCCGTGAAAATATTGATGAGTAGTGGTCCAAGTACACTACCTTGTGAATACCATTATATATTTTTTAATATATTAATGTTTCTTCATTCTCCTTAAGTTTCTTTTAGGCCGATATTTCATTGCTAAGCTAAAGTCATGTTGCATACTCCATGCAGATTTCTTATTCTTATGATAAGTATCTTATGATAAATGCAACTCCATATGAATAATTTATAATAATGATGAAATTATTCTGTCACCGAATAAAAAATTTCAGGGACGAAATGGAAACAAAAAAACTCCTTTGGCTTATAATTTTGTTACCTGCATATTCCTTCATTGTGCTTGCTAATGCAACTTTTTTTTTTTTTTCCATAACTTACCATAATAGGGTTTGAGCCATGCATTCCGGTAATGAAGGACTTGTTAATTTAACTTGATATTTTCTCGAGAGCTCCATAAGCAGAAGTACACACAAAATGTAAGCTGTAATTACCTCCTCTCAGGTAGAACCTGTATTTAATCACTCGGTGCAACGTGTAATCAATCCCAGGACTGTATCTAATTCCTTCTTCCTTACTAGAACCCCTTATAAAAATTTTTTTTATATATAGATTTTTTAATTTAACTCCCTTAAACCAACTTTTTCTCTTTATCAACGATCGGTTAATAAGTGTAATAAGATGTGAAACATTTAGAATAAGCTTGAATTATTCATAACCTGTGTGTGACTCATAAGAGATTTCTCATAATTACATCCTTATCTCCTTTCGACATAGAGCTAATAAATTAGTAAATAAAGCAGGGCTGACTGAGAGAATAGTGGAGGGGGGTTGTTAGGTTTCACAATGCCCTCCTTTCGAATAATTGCTAATATTTTAATCGAATAAATAATACGTTAAGAGCGACATTCGCATGACGTGTTATGGTCATTATTCAATACTACTGCCCATGACAAATATTATTGCTGTGACCTACTATCCATCTTGAGTTCTGAATACTCATCTTATCAAGCATTATAGTTTAGGAAGTTGCTTTCTCATGAGATGCGTGACTGAAGATTCTTCAGTATGAGATGCAGTAGGACTTTGATGATTCGGGTTTTTTCATTATTTTGGTCCTTGATTAACCGGGGATTTATTTTTCCTTTATTTATTTTTTCTTTATTTATCTGCACTTTTTTTAAAATTTCTAAATGAGAAGAATATTTTTACTTTATTCTGGGACGTTTAGTCCCCTAAGAATTACATAAATGACAGTTATTATGGCAGCATTTGTCTGCCTTTTTCATAAATTAGATTTTTAGAACATTTTTAACAATTGAGTTTAATATACAGTTAGTAAACAAATAAAAAAAAATTAATAGGGAAAAATGAAAAAAAAGAAACTATATAAATTATGATTCTTTCATTCATTCGGAAGAATGATATTTCAGGGGATGAAGAAATAAAAGGTTTTAAATGAAGCTAAGGAGGAAGCTTGACGAGCAAATATAAAATATAAATATTATATTATAAAATATTTTATATTATAAAGTATAAAAAATATTATATTAAAATTGGAAAGCACCTTAACAACGATGGAATAAATTTATATGTGAAATTAATGAATCGGTATCATTTCGTAAAAGTAATTAAGAAATTTCAGGGTTGAAACTATTAAAATAATCATATGTTTAATATTCACGTTAAAATTCTATGAATACCTACCTCCCATCGCCTTAAAATAAGGAATTTGTGAAAACCTGTTGCAGTAAGAAAGAAAATACTAAGTCCAAAAAAATATTACAACCAGAAATTAGATGCTTGTTCAGAAATAAAATGATGAAGAAACGAACCTAAATATCTGATTTTTTTTTTTTTTTTCAATTGGAAAATATGATTTAATAAAATAAAACTTTCATTAGCATTCTCAATAGTTTATTAAACAATGAACGTTATGGTAGAATTTATCATTCACTATCCAAAATTTCATGATCACTGAAACCCTTTTCAATACCACTTCTGAACTATTTTAGGCACTTATCAAAATTCACAAGAATCATTAAATGTGAATTTTGAAGTTTTCAGTCTAAAAAAGTTCAGAAAAAAAAAGTGTTGTTGGATTGTGTTTCAGTGATGGATAGTGATATAATGTGCATGGGCCTATAGATCCGAAACTTTCAAATGGAAATAAACGATTGAGACTGCAAAAAACGGTTATATTTCGTTACCTAGTGAAATTTAGTAGTCATAACGTGCCTTATGAAATAAGATTTAATTATATATTCAATTTTTCATTAAAAATAAATAATTATTTAGCACATTTATCGAAAGTTTTCATTAATATTTTTCTTTTATCTAGTATAAATTATTTTTTTCTGATAAATATAAATTTACTATTGTCACTATCATGATCATTCTTGTATCCTTAATACCCAAAAGTAAATATGTAAACCAATTTGATTATCCGTGGTTTTAAAAAAGTATTCATACGACAAACAGAACTGCACTCCAAATACTGGAGGTTAAGCGAAGTGTTTCCTAACTATGTCTTATTATAAGTAGAGCCATACTTTAGTTGAAGTATAATAAATTATTTTCAAGAGAACCTACCTACCAATTAGACCAATGGGATTGAATTGTTATGGTAGATTTTTAGAACTCCGCTTTTGTTTTACTTCTTATGTTAAGTACCAAAAAAAATAAAAAAATAAAAAAAATAGATAAAATAAAAAAATGATTAATTTATATTAAAATGCATGGAAGCGTGAGAATCCTGTATAAAACCAAGTACTTAACACAAAAGCTGAGAGGGAATTTTAATTTACTTCATGTAAAGACGTATTTTAAAAAATATTTATTCTTATGAAAAAAAATCATATTGACGAAAAACCGTATATTTAAAATAATTCTTTACATCATTTATTTAAAAATTATATAAAGAAACAAAATGTTTCTTTGTACAATTCCTTTACAAGAATTATATGAAACAATTTATTTTTCTATGTAACTCGAATTATATAACAAACAATTAGTTTCTTTATATATTGCTTTTACAAATTATATAAGTAACAATTTGTTTCTTTATACATTTAAAAATAAAAATATTTTTTTTGTTCCTCTTTGAGAGGGGAGCAAGTACCCCCTCTTCATCAACCTATGAGATAAGCCCGTAACAAGCAGGTAATGTACGATTCATTATTTTACGTAATTACACTGCATTAACGGTTCCCTATAATATATTTTTATAATGATAAGTTTATCATAGTTTTTAAATAATTATCGGTGAGTTGAAATACAAAACCATTTCGTCAGGTACAAGAAGGGTGCCCCCATCTGAACACGTGTTCCGTCCGTCAGAACTTTTTGCTCCTGAAGTGGGATCGAAGATAATGAGATTGGGATGGAATGAAATCTAAAATCATTTACGATTAAGGCTAGATGTACTTTAACAATTTCTTTTGGCGTTAGTACCTATATTATTTATGAGTAAAGCATGGGGGATTTATGTAAAGATCCGTGCAATTGCATCTTTTTATTGTTAATTCGGAACAAAAACTAAAGTTCCATCAATTTTTTTATTCTGTCGAAGTTGTGAAGAATTTGAAGGAGTAAATCTCCCAAAATTTGAGGATCAATGATAAATATCCAGAACTTAAAAACGAAACTAGAAGAGTGTCTCATAATCCTAGGTACCTACATATTATTATCAATAAAAAAAAATTTGTGGCAAAAAAAAAAAAAAAAACCCGACGGAAATGCTTTTATAAACACTGTTTTTTAATGGTGGCTTTTATGATTGGAGAGAGTAAATTCAAAACCTTTTATGTATTTTTTACAAAAATATATTGAAGTTGTTCGATACTTAGAAAAACTTAGTGTTTCAAATGAACTGTTGGCAAAATACCTTAAGTAAATTAGCAACAAACTCATTTACAAAATGGTAGATGAAAGCATGTGTCCTAAAGATGTTTAAGAAATGTTACTATTAAATTATAAACTTTAATATAATAAACCAAGACGTTTTATTCCCGTTCCTACAGACTTTTCCAGTATATTTACATAGTATATAAAATACTATCCTCTTTGTATATATTATATATCTAGTTTTTATTCGTATGCTCATATCTACTGCTGCCATGTCCATTTTATCTCAGGTCGAAGTATGTCATAGTTTGGATGAAGAGTATTCTTTGGAATAAGACTTCACTATGCCACTTAACTCTGAAAATAACCAAAAATTTCCCTAAAATAAGCAGTTTAAGAGGTATTAGCATAACCGTTCAGACTAACTCTCTTTTTTATTTATTTTTTTTTTTTATCTCGGTTTAATGTTTGCTGAATAATATTGAAGAGGCTGTCGGATTGGTTGTTATTGGTGTTTGGGGAAGGGATTTGTGTGATCTGAATATTTTCGAACCCATTTCCATTCATCAGCTTTCGAGACCGAATTGAATAAAAACATTCCATTTATTCTTTGCTATACAACATTCTAATGCTGATATATTAAACCAAAAAACTTAATAATTATTAAAAGAAACATAAATTTTAATTTTAATTTAATTATTTAATTATTAAAAGATAACATAAATTTACTGTAACACTGTTGTGGGTGTCTCAATGTCAGAAAAGCAAATCAAACTCAAATTATATAATAACGTTACAAAAAGTATCAACTTGTAACGACACCCATCAATCCAATCCATCGCTCCTTATTTTTATTCTACTAATACCAAATGCCCTAGAGTGTGACAGATTGTATTATTTCTTTTCAATAAAATTAAAAAAAAAAAAAAAAAAAATTTATTTTTATTCTGAGTAACAGCGTTGATTATTCACGAACAGTCACAAACATGTACTAAAACAGTCTGTTCCTACAAGTCTAGAACTCTTTTCAATCATATTTTTCTTTCTCATCACAATACTTTTAAATACAAATTAATCATCATAACTAAATATGTGGTTCCGATGATACAACATTATCACCTTGCTATGTATTGTGGATGCTGCCGTGATAAGAAAAGTAAATTGAATTAATAATTTAATATTAAAATATGTAAAGTACTGTATATGCTCAACCCGGTGGTCAGTTTTACCTGAAGGCGGCTAGGTCTTGGAAATACCCCTTGTAAGTTATTGGGGCCATAAACCTTCTGTTAGAAATTCAAAATAAGCAAAGCTTAGGACCGGCAATGCTGCCGACAAACACCCGGGGAAATACCTAAGAAGATTGTTAGAGAAACTTGTAGCCATAAACCCTGGTTTTGCCCCGGCAAAGAGGCCGCTGGGAAACACGTTTAATATAGAAAGGAAGGGAAATTTTAGGCAGCCAGCCAATCAGACGAAGTCTGGAACCAACCAGCCAGCCAATCAGAAGAAGTCTGAAGAGAGTGGGGGAAAGAGGACTTATACGGTGAAGAAGGAGGCTCGGGGAGTTCGGGTGGAGAGTGAGTCGGAGGTGGACAGAGGTCGGGGGAGTGTGCCAAGAGGGCGAGAGTGGAACGAGAAGGGCAGAGGACCAGATTTCCGAGAGAGACCGAGATGGGATGTTGTGCTGAGTCAGAGAGCGTCAGAGATGACAGGGACTGATCCAGCAGACAGGCCAGAGGCAACACCAGAGAGTGCCCACCAGATAAGGTTAATACAACATATACAGTACTAGTTGTAATATTGTGTGGTCAGTATTTATTAAATAATGTTAAATTGCCATTCAGCATCCATTAACTAATTTGTGACAATAAAACATCTTTATATGATATATAAAAGGGGGTATAAATGATTTACGCTATTGCTCAATAAAATCAAAGATATAATTCAATTTAGATTTGTTTATTTATTATCATTTACCCTATGCCACAGGTTTATTAAAATAAAATAGAATTGGTAAACACGTCACCGTTGGAAAAGTATCCAATTTACATTAAGGCGTATTAACTACATTAATTACAATATCAATTAGATATATGCCGTTTCTGGTAACCCCCACCCGCCTTAGAAAAGCGGGAGACCAGAAACGTAGCAATTAAAATGGCATCCCTTGTGGGGACGTACTTACCAATTTGTTCATATCATTGTTTGACATTGCTTGTTAAATTATACAAAGTGGCATAAGGGCGAATATTTGTAAGGTTTGATAATTTCTTTAATCTAACAAATTCTCCAGGATTTCGCTTTAAACATTAGCTCCGTTTTCTCGTGCTCTCTTTCCTTAGTGTTATATTAGTGATGTGTGTGAGGAAGGCTGTCCTTATACTTCTTATTGTACGGTCTTATTATAAGTGGCTTGTTTTTTGTGTTATATTTAACCAGTGCTTGCGTTTAACCCTACCGCGGAGGTTTCAATAGATATTAGAGGGATAATATACGCGCACGATATTTTGATATGGCTTTGAGGGTAGAAAACGAGAAACTACCACAGCCGAATACGGGGTTGACTGAAGGAATAGCAATCCCACATCCAGAAGCAACTCAGCCACAGACCATGGAGAAAACAGAAGAAAATAGCCTCAGCCCAGAAGAAATGTTATGGCAGCTAATAAAAGAGATGAAGAAAAATCAAGAAGAAAGACATAAAGAACTAAAGGGAATAATAGAAGAGCATAATAAACACCTACAGGAAATAAGTGAAGCTCTACACACAACGAACCTGGAATCGTCTGCAAAACGTTTAACTAAACCTGATGGGGATCAAAAACTAAACAGAAAGGAACAGAAACCACTCCTAGCTGGAAGTGAAGATATGAATAAGAGTGCAGAAGATGATGCCCATAAAACAGTAGAAAATTATATTAATGAACCCCATGCGACCAATTGTATGGAAACTGGACCGAACAAGATTACTGCTCGGGAAAATGTTGAAATTATAAGTGACGAATCTCCGAGGGAAGGAATGGTTCCTAATGCTCAATCAGAAAGTGGTGACATTGAGACTAATTCCGACGGGCAAGATAAGGTTCTCTTTAAAGTTGAAGATGAAACGAAGAATCTTCAAAAGGAAACCATTCAAGAGAATTTACCAATCCTTCAAGCTCAGGTAGAAACTCTTGAATCTTGCCAAGTACGCGAGGAAGTTGATATGATCCATGAAAAGGTTGAAGATGAAGAGAAGGACCGACCCATAGTGATTGCTAACGAAGAATACTATTTAGACCTCGTGGAATTTATAAAATTAATTCATACTTATAAGTCACCTCCAAGAGCAGATAATGCAAACTCGCTTAGTATGATTATAAAGCCACTCCCAGTAAATAAAGAAAATACCAATACTCGAACCAGAACAAATAATTATTTAAGGGATTCGCCAACGGAGCCAATCGCCTTCCTGTTTTGGCTATTTGACGTTTATATGGATTATTTGGTCTTGAACCATGTAAAAAAGAAGCGCGTACGGAGTTATATTAAGACACGCTAGTCTTTATCCCAGTCCAGGGGATAAAAAGGGTTTCCATCTAGCGTCCCTTCCGTTGACGAGCTAAAGGGTCCTGGCGAAGCCGTCGTCAGGTCAACCCGTTCTGGATCAATGTAAATAATTTTTGTAAATATTATTGTAAATATTTTTATGTAAATAAGTTTCTCTTATAAATTTAGGAATTGTTAGTATTAGGATCTTAACTACATACAGTTTAATTAAGTGGATCTCAGAGTAACTTCATTATATTCAAATTAAGATAATAAAAATTGAAATTTATTTTACCAATCCCGATTTGATTAATTAATGCAAAATGCAATATACGGTAAATTACCTATCAATGAGAAAATTAAAATGTTTTAGTTTGAATTGGTTTAAGCCACCTTTTCCACCGGAAAACCGTTAATAATCATTAATCTAAAACTTGCCTCAATTGTTTAGTCGCTATGAGCCACCCCCAATAATAACATTTAAATAACTTGGATCAAGTTTGCATTTTATATATCCTAATTGGATTATTGTGAGCAATTATTATACTTTTTTACTTTGGAGTAGACAGAGGTCCTCCATCACCCCTGAAGTCGGGTTATAGTATTAATTGTGTCTAGTAGGGAAAACCCCTCTATGTGGAGCAGCCGTAGCGCCTCCAGGTATCCCTGAGATTATTTTTGAGAAGATACTGAAATCTTCAAGTACGCCCAGAATACTGAATAATTGAAAATAATTGAAATTAAACATTTATTTAAAATATAAAGATTCCTGACAAAAATGATTTTTAAAACTAGAGTGGGAAAGAATCCCAAATAGTAGAATCTTTTTTATTTTTGAAAATCCTTGCCACACAATAACATGTTACTGTATAAACATTATGCTACTTGTTTTTGTTGTTTGTGAATTAAGAAGTTTTTCAGGATGTGAAATAAAGACAGAAGAACTCTGATCGCTATGTAAGTTATCTAGTAATTGTTTATGAAAAATTTATATAAAAAAAAAAAAAAAATATCGAAAAGCTACTGATTTGTAACTATTGTAAAATGAGGGGGTAATTACATGTAAGATCACAAGTATTGTTATAATTTAGTTTGAATGATGAGCCAAAATGTTTTTAAATATAATACAGAAAACGTATATTGAGAATTGTTTATATTTTAATTTTTTTTATGCAAATTGTAGCAATTGTAAATTTATTATCGTAGCTTGTTTTACTGAAGGATATTGTTCATTTTTGTGATTATTTTACACGTTGTATTTTAAGTAATGTTTTGTATGTTGTATGTTCATTTTATACCATATTGTTTTATTACATGCTGAACAATTATATTTGTAGATAGGATTTTACCTTACGGCTCTAAACCGATTATTAAAAATATTTTTAAAAGTATGTTAAAAGAAAAATCAATAAACATACGTTTATTAATTTTTCTTTCCCTTGACACTAGGAGAATGCTATGTATTGTGGATGCTGCCGTGATAAGAAAAGTAAATTGAATTAATAATTTAATATTAAAATATGTAAAGTACTGTATATGCTCAACCCGGTGGTCAGTTTTACCTGAAGGCGGCTAGGTCTTGGAAATACCCCTTGTAAGTTATTGGGGCCATAAACCTTCTGTTAGAAATTCAAAATAAGCAAAGCTTAGGACCGGCAATGCTGCCGACAAACACCCGGGGAAATACCTAAGAAGATTGTTAGAGAAACTTGTAGCCATAAACCCTGGTTTTGCCCCGGCAAAGAGGCCGCTGGGAAACACGTTTAATATAGAAAGGAAGGGAAATTTTAGGCAGCCAGCCAATCAGACGAAGTCTGGAACCAACCAGCCAGCCAATCAGAAGAAGTCTGAAGAGAGTGGGGGAAAGAGGACTTATACGGTGAAGAAGGAGGCTCGGGGAGTTCGGGTGGAGAGTGAGTCGGAGGTGGACAGAGGTCGGGGGAGTGTGCCAAGAGGGCGAGAGTGGAACGAGAAGGGCAGAGGACCAGATTTCCGAGAGAGACCGAGATGGGATGTTGTGCTGAGTCAGAGAGCGTCAGAGATGGCAGGGACTGATCCAGCAGACAGGCCAGAGGCAACACCAGAGAGTGCCCACCAGATAAGGTTAATACAACATATACAGTACTAGTTGTAATATTGTGTGGTCAGTATTTATTAAATAATGTTAAATTGCCATTCAGCATCCATTAACTAATTTGTGACAATAAAACATCTTTATATGATATATAAAAGGGGGTATAAATGATTTACGCTATTGCTCAATAAAATCAAAGATATAATTCAATTTAGATTTGTTTATTTATTATCATTTACCCTATGCCACAGGTTTATTAAAATAAAATAGAATTGGTAAACACGTCACCGTTGGAAAAGTATCCAATTTACATTAAGGCGTATTAACTACATTAATTACAATATCAATTAGATATATGCCGTTTCTGGTAACCCCCACCCGCCTTAGAAAAGCGGGAGACCAGAAACGTAGCAACCTACCACTCGGAACAGCATGAGTTCTATTCCTGTGAGAATCCTATAGTTAATATTTAACTATAGGCGCTGAAGGGAAATGAATCTTGACACTCCCATCCCTTGATAGACTAGTTCCTCACATGCGTTCTAGTCTCAACAACTCAATACTTGGGTGGCGGGATGGCCGAGTGGGCAAACACGTTAGAAAATACGCGTTGCCCATGGCAACGCCTAATAGAGAACCGAAACATAGCCAGTTCAAAACCCGGAGCCAGGGGACATTTAATAATACTCGGCACAATCCCCCATCCTCTCCCCTGGCCCGGGAAACCCCGTATAGCCTACAAGGCGAGGAAGGGGAGGACCAATAAAAAAAAAAAAATAAAAAAAAAAAAAAAAAAAACCTCAATACTTAAATCTGTTTTGTACAAATATTATTTCTTGAGTAGTTGTTAATATGAACATGTGTTTTTTACTTTGTTTGATAGAACATATGAAGTTGAAAGTAAGTAGTTGTTTGATATGAACTTAAGAGCCTCACTCATTTAATGTTTATAAAGGTTGTACATTTAACACCACTGATTATCATAAACTTTGAGTTAGATATTCAACTTACAGTACCTTCCTAGCCAAATACACACCCGCATCTTAATCACTTAAAAACTTAAAAATATCTTCAGGATATTTTTTCATCCAGGCCATTAACCATTTGCAACTAGGTGAATAATTCAATAATGTTTGTGAGTGTCTCACTGTGGTGTTCTCTTGGAAAAAGTTATTTGTAGACGCTTTAATATTGAAATCAAGATTCAAAGTTCCTCCTTTCCATTACGTAAATTTTTATTATTATTATGTCATTACAAAATTCTTCGGTTTTAAAGTAATAAATTTATAGCACACGTTAAAAATCAGATAAACATTTTTTAGGTAAGAGGTGATTTCTAACGCTAATCTTATTAATCACATACGAAAACAAGTTGTTTTCGGAGCGATGCACTAGCTAGCTAGGTTTCGTAAATAATATGCCGAGGTTTTGCCTTGTAAATGTTTCTTTTTTTTTTTTTTTTCTTCTGCCGTAACAGTTTCTAAAAGATAACATCCCTATTCTTTATCCATTAATTGTCGAGTATGTAAATTCGAGTGCAGATCACATCTCTGAGAAGATTTGTTGTTCCTATGCGTGGAAGAGCGCGGGGCTAGATAATGAAGCAACATATAGAACGTATTTAAAATTCAACATCAACTTCAACAAGGGCTCTAGTGGAATAATGCATGAGCCGTTTCAAAAATTCATTAGCTTTCACCATACGAAAAACCTTTGTTCGAAAAAGATTCACTGGTTCGCTCTCATTGGTTTTTTTTTATTTATCCGACATATTTTTTACATGTAAGCCGTGTAAGAGAAATATTGTAAGCAAAACAATTAATACGGATACCTAATACTAATTAGTACGAATCGACTAATACCGATATTGATACACATCACTAAACTTATGGACTATACTTTGCATTTGTTATTTAATATAAACCAATTTGTAAAGGAAAAATGCATAAGATGCATTCGCCTTTTTTGAAATTTTTAGATATTATATAGGTAGATATTATAATATAGATATTATATTACGATATTAATATCGATATTATTGGTGTGGGCTTCAGATCTATAATTGAATAATTGATGAAATGGTGAGTAGTCTATTATTTGACTTTCATTTTTTAACTCTTTATGACTTAGCTCTTTATATACTTTATATAATTATATATATGTATATTTTTTACTTTCACTTATATATGAAATATATAGTAAGAGAAAGTATTGTGATCGTGAAAAATTTTTGACTTACACGGTTTGGGGTCCCCTGAGTTCAAATAACCAAGTCCCGCGAAATGGTCTGTGTGTTTGTGTAAACAGACTAGCTCAAAATCTATGAACCGTGCGAACCTGAAATTGGTTATTTAGTGTATGTATATACCCGCGATATGACAGCGAAAATTTCATCAAAATTGATCAAACGGAGGGGGCACTTTATTTCATAACTTTTTTCCAATTTTTACGTTTTTTTTCGATTGTATAATAAACGGCTTTAATGATTTATATCAAATTTGTCATGTTTAATGGAAATCAAGTCTTCTTCTATATCAGGTAAGCGTTATCATTATTGAAATGTTCTGAGGGGGCTTAAATGGGGAAGGGGCCTTTTTTGTTTTCCTGTAACGTACCTTTGTATGTTTTTATATAGAAAAATTAACTGTCTCTCGTTACGCCTAAAAATAATAAATGGCTAAATATGAAATATGAAAAACATGAAGTAAACGTATATACGTTTACTACGTACTACGTACGTTTATACGTTTACTACGTAATACGTACGTTTATACGTTTACTACGTACTACGTACGTATATACGTTTAGGACTATTTTTATTTTTTACTCTTGTATATACAATCTTATATATACAAGAGTAAAAAACAAAAATAGTCCGTCAACTCATAAAACAGGTTGAGCTCACGCATGCGCATTTTGCCTTTAATGACAGACCATTGTTTATAATTAAAGCCGTTCTGTTAATAAAAAAAAAAAATTAAAAATAAAAAAAAATAGAGCAAAAAACAAGACAAAAATAAGAAATGAATCTAGAAAAATGTGGGACTTTGAGAAATGGCAATTAACAAAACAACTCAATTTCTAATCTAAGTACCTAAGTTGGTAAGCGAAAGTTGTGTGTTACGCGCATCGCACCAGAATTTTTAAATATCGTTTTTAAGATGAGGAAATATATTTCCCGGATTTCCTTATCACAAGTACGCTCTTGCTACTTGAGCCCCAATATTAATACTATAAAATACATTATTATAATAAGGATTTCAATGTTAATGCCATCATTATATATATATATATACAAACATACAACATAAAAAATAAGGACGGGGTCTATTGCTGAAGATACATACTTGCCATTTTGCTTACTTAAATAGCCAAACAGCCCACCCCAAGGTCCTAGAGCACACACAAATAAACCTGGGTCGTTATGCAAGGGTCTCGGCCAGACTTAGCGGCGTGTGGGTCGCTCTGTCATCCAGACACTTCAAACTAAAAATATTGTTTTTTGTTCTTTTCCTTTCCAAAATGCTGGAGTCTGTAGTGGGGTGCTGTCGGTAGGAACAGGCCAAAAAAAAGCATCGCTTAACAAACAAGTTATTGATTATATGTTTTATCAATTTGTCATGGAAATCGTGTGTCTGCGATCAAATAAAACTACAGAATATGTGCAAAATAACATATTTTGCTGACGTTGCGACCGAAGATTCAGGTCTTCTTCAGAGCTAAGTATACAATAAAATAACACCCAATTCAAATATATGAAGAGAAAAAACAAAACAAAACATGTATATATTGAAAAATAATTAATAATTACAGAACAAAAGCATATCAATAAGTAGTAATAAGCAATATTAACAGTACATAGTTATGATAAATTAATAAAAAATAGAAATATAGATGAGTAAAGAGTAGAAATAAGATAAATAGTTTTGAATTTGATATTAAATGATTTTGTTTTAATAACGATACTGATGACAAGAAAATTATAGAGTAATAAAAAAAATAATGAAAAGTGATACAAACATAATAATGAGATCATGTAAGAGTTTTGTAAATATATTTAGTATTCCAGTAATTATTAATTTCTTATTTATTTATGTTTTTTTCAGCTGTATATATCAAGTGTCTTAAAGGGTTAGTAAATTTATTTACATCACATGAAACATTAAATATAAAAATAATTTAATTTTATATTACTACAATTTATAATGGTAAGTTACTTAATTTGTATTTATTTTATTAGATGTAAATATATTAGCTTACATAAATCAACACGTGAACGTGCACAGTTATATATATTTATTTTAATTATAATTGTATTTGTTATTTTACTATAATCTGTATGTTGTTGATGAGTACTTGAAGCACCAATATTAACGTCTCTGGGTTTGACTCGTAGCAGTATTTTTCAAGAAATGAAAAAAATATTTATCTCACTAAATATTTTTTCATGTTCTTCGTACATATCATTTTGGTCTTCTGAGTTGTGTTAGAAAGGTTTAAATCTTTAATACCATGTTCTGACCAATATCTCTCCATTGTGTAGGAATTAATTTATTTCAAAAAAATACTAAATAAGTAAATGCATATTTATTTATATGTATTTGTTTAACGTTTCAATCAATCTGATAACATACCTATATTTTTTTTTTATAAATATTTTAATACATATTATTCTTTCCTTGTGGTTTCGTACATAGATCGTTAAACCAAATAACAATTTTTTTTTTTGTTGAAATTATTATATTTCAGTTACCTGATAATATACCTAGATAAACAAAAATTATTTATATCTAACAGACAAAAATATTGATTGGAACATTGACTAAATACAATATTTCATAGCTAAAAGATATTTATGATAATTTAAGAATTATATAGTTTAGCATTTATAATGCTATTCATAAATTGTAAGAACATTATTTGGGATTAATTTTACCATCAATAAGCCCATATGCAATAAGAAAATCACAATGATTCAATAAAATATCTAAATGTATTTGATTGTAGTTTTCCTTCACATATTTATTTGCATAGATATTTATTTTAAGCAATAACCTAATCCCCATCTAACCTAGTTACATGCATCAACTCTCGAGCAGATCTTGTTGAACTATGGTTCAATATTGTTCATCGGCGCATGGAGTGATCTGTAACTAGCCGAATTTGCATAAATATAGCCTGTTGGTTTCGAAAATTGCTTTATCCCGCCCGAACCGAAGCCATTACTCGGGCCAGTGCTGGCACACATGCTCACCCTCCCTGGCAAAAAAATAGCGCCCCACTGCGAGCCTAATGATGTCCTCCAGTGCTTCATCTCCAGGATGCCTGATGTATGCTCTCCAGCCTAAATGCTTAGTCATAAACAATCTGTTCTCAGCGGCCAAAAGAAAATAATGGGCTTAGCAGAATATTTAAACAAAAAGGATTAAACTTCGGGAATATATGCTAAAATACTCTACTAAATACTACTAAAACACTCTACTCTAATGTGAGGTAAGAGTTGGATAATTATTAATGACAGTTTCTTGGCAACCTAAAACTTTTTTAAAGTATTTGTAATAAAACATTGTAACTATAGTAAGTCGGGTCACCTGTGGTGTAGTGGTTAGCATGGCAACCTACAATACTAAATGTCGCGGGTTCGCGCCCCATGGTGGCCCTAGGATTTTTTGATGGAAGTAAAATTCCTTAGCTATGTCGTCCCTCGAATGGGACGTAAAATGGAGGTCCCGAGCCTGTACGATGTCAGGTACTCGTTAAAGATCCCTGTCCTAATTAAACCTGGATAGGCAAGATTTAGGACTCCCACTGTAGCATCGTCCGATTAGCCTTTGTGGCCCAAAGTGACGTTAAACAAACAAACAACAACTATATTTAGTAGAAAAGCTAACCTCAAATTTCGACTTGGTGAGAAAAATATTAATGGTTCATACTTTCATTTTGTTGGATTTTCGATAATATATCAGGAAAATGAATGTAAAAAAGTTTTTAAACTATTTTGTAAATAGTGTTTTAATTTTATTAGTGAAAATTCCTTTATAGAATTTAGTGTGTGTGCATAGTTATGATTATGATTGAAATCATGAAAGTGAAGGAAATAAATAAAAGTACTTAAAATTCAATAAATAAAGTAGTTATATTATCAATCGCGAAAGAGCATGTAATGATTATAATATCTATCTGTCAATAAAAGTATGTTAGTCAACATTAATTAAGCATTTCAATTTTTACCCTTACCCCGCAAAAAAAAAAAAAAAAAAATATGAGTTCTGAACTTTTTGGAAACCTATACTTACTACCTCGCAATTAAAACATAAGCCTAACTAACTTTCCTTCTTAAAATAATTAATATGTGTGGGAAATGGAACAAGTGGCATGACTCAACTATTTAATATCCTATGAATTTGGGAACCTCGACATTGAATATTTTCATGCAAAGTCAGATAACCTCAGTTTGGCCGAACTTTGTTGCCAACCTGCAAAAAATATGGTATATAACTGAGAATGCTACGTGGGGCTTTTTATGGGAAAGAGATTTTGGGGAAATAGTCATTGCCATAAGCAATTTGTAGCCGTCCTTTCAACTGATCGAAGTTCAATATTTCAACTGATCAGAACTATTAGGTATTAAAAAAAAATAAAAAAATAAAAGAAATCCGAAGAAATTTCGTTATTCAAAGTTAAAGTTCACTATGCCGTGTTATGGGACACACGAGGTTAATAAAATTGTTCAAATTTAACAACAAATCAATATCAATGGAAAATATACCTTGACTTAAAGCAGAAAGTACATTGCAGATACTTGTTGCGGTCAGAGTACTAATTAATTAATGTAGAAACAAGAATCTCGTTGGGACCCAAATTTGGAGGGGTGACGCTGATACTAATAATATAAATTTTGAAATTCGTAGCATTTATAATATTGAGATCCGCTATAAATTAAAAGTTAATTTTTACTAAAGGTATATTTTACACTCTCCAATGTAAATGAGGTTATACCAAAAAAAGATTAGAGATCATTTGATTAAAGATCATTAGTTTTTATTTTAATAAAGCGTATTTTTTTTTTTAATTTTAATCGTTCATAAATGATGAACTCATTGCGAGCTTGGAGAGGGGAAGGGGAAGAAACAATAACAGCAAAAGGTTGTGGTCGTTTTTTTTAACATTTAAAAAAAGAAATAAGATAAATGGATGCTCATAATTAAAGCTGATTAATTAGAAGTTCAAAATAAGATTGTTTTATCTGTTATAAAAATAAAATTACTCCCTGGCTAAAAAATCTATATATACACTCCAATTATTTATCAATATTAGGTCAAATCCTCGCAGAGCTTTTCATAAAACAGTCCACTTCCTCCCATCTTAAAATAGCACTATTTATTATCGCATAAAAATGTCACATAAAAAGTCTGAGTTTGTTTTGGCGGTGGCTGCGTGAGGGAGATATGTCAAGTCGTTCTTTGATGTAAATGTTTTCTTCTAAATTTGTTTAGTTCTCTAGCATATTTAGGAGCACCTGTGATAATTTTAATGTCCATTATTTTATAAATATCTTTTTATGCATTTTATTTTATACTTTAACAAAAAAATATTAAAATCTTTATATATATAAAAATCTTGGGTCCCGATGTTTGTCAGAGGTAAAATCAGAAACTACTAAATCGGTTCTGATGAAATTTGGCTCATTGTGTGTATTTTTGTCCAAGTTAAAAGATACGATAGTTTTTATCTCGATTAATGGCCTCAATATTTTTTTTTTTGCAAATTATATGCTTTTTTTTTTTTTTTTTTTTTTTTTTTTTCGGTTGGCGCATTAGGCCTAATGAGACCTTTGGCCGCGCAGTGTGGTCTTCTTACAGACATTTGTTTTGCTTGCGGGAGTATAGACAGCCTGGAGGGGGTAGCCCAAACCTCACGTTGCTGCAAGCCATGGTCACCATGGTGCAGCGGCAGACTGCCCATAGCTCCATAACCAATCCCATTGGGACCAATTTGGCAGTGCCCTTCCCACCGATGGCGTCAGCTCTCTCGGGTTCAAGGACAGTGACAAACTGGTCTAGGTCCAAGGATTATGGTAGCTCAGAGTCAGCAGGCCCCGAGGACCTATATTTCTTTCCCTGAAGCATACCGTCCCTGAACCAAACCTCCGGGCGGTTACTGACATCTTGGAGAACCACACCACGATTCTCGATGAGATACACGGGGAAGGTTCATCACTCCTACGCCCGGTCGGTGTGTGAGTCGCCTCCAGTAGGCTGACGGGCCTCACATACCCGGGGGGGGTAGACTTGGACTGCGTGGCGTTCATTGGTGGGTGGTCACCCGAATGGAGCGGTCACCCATCCAAGTACTGACCACGATGGACGTTGCTTAACTTTGATTATCTATTGCAAGCGCCCTTGTCCACTCGGCCATCCCGGCGCAAATTAAATGCTTATTATACAACAATTGACTGTAATTATTTGTAAGTTCTATACATTTCCAACAGATGGCGGTGTAAGTTTATTTATTGACACAACTCTTCATTTGCTTTCGATATTTGGGGAGGGTAAGCATAAATCTATTTTTTCCGGCTTGACAAACTAGGAAAATCCATGTTTTTCACATGGGCACTTATGTGTCGCCTTATCACGTGTGGGAAAATCATCTAATCGATTTGTTTTTGAAAAAGACAGCTTAACCAAAATCATTGTCCACCTTTTAGTATAACCTCCGGATAAGATACTCATATCATCATGTGTTATATTCTGAATTTAATTAATATGTATTATGGCAAAAGATTAATTTGGTACATTTTAGCTAACTGTCTTATTAAACCCTGTCCAAATTATATTCTTTATTAGTTCCTTTTACATGTGTCATTCATTAACACACTATGGCCTAATATAAGATGTAAACAATAAAAACTTTAACCCTTCTAAATTCTTTAGCAAACAATTTTAAATTTGGCCTTAAGTTCTATTTTAAATCCCGTTAGTTTTTAGATAAGCTGAAACGTTTTATCTTTATTAGTGAATTTTGATTTGACTATAAAAAACAATAGGATATAACTAATTCAACCCATTATAGCCACTGAGCCACAGCAAGTAGCCACAGTAGGCATACATGTTATATACAAATTTAAAAAAATTAACTTCAATATATTTGAAGTCAATTTGTACAAATAGGTATATAACAACTTTTTTTCTTTTTTAGTTTCTTTCTTTCTTTTCACGATTAAGAATTTAGAATTTTGTTCTAGCATTTCCCCCTCTTATTCTTTTATTGAATTTTTTCAGCGGTTTTTTGTATTAACTCTAATAAAAAGCTGTGCTCTTAGTAGAAACTGGGCGTTAAGAATAATTTCATTTGAATATCTGCTAAGAAGTCAGCTAAAAATTAAAATTAAGGATTTTACACAGAATTTGATGTTCTGCATCATTTAGAAGTATATATGCATATGCATATTTTTATTGGATTAGATCTTTTAGAGTTGCAAGCGTTGGAAAATGAACTTAATTCATATTACTACTTTCCGACAAAATGGTATAATAGATTTTTTTCGAAACGACTAAACCTAATTTAACTCCAAGTTAAAAATATTATTTAATTTTTTTTTAATATAGAATTCGATTTTCTGTGCGATGAATCGTTTTCAATTTATAAGTAAAAAAAAAAAAGTTTATTTACCTTCTAGCCTCCTCCCGAGAAAACCCGAAGTGGAATTCCTTTGAACTTACTACAAAAATGGCAAGGATCAATTTTTGTCCAATTTCACTTCTTTTTTTTTCATAATCGGATAAATCCCTAAATTTACTGTATTTGTGATTGATCCGTTAATCATATCCCATCCTCAATGTAAGAGTGGGAGATATATAAGGAAACACTTTTTGAGATAACAACTTTCTCTCTATCACTGAAACAGAGGAAAACCTATAATTTTTAGAAGATCAAAGAAAATTGAAAACTGTTTTCTTCATTTTCTAAAAACACACCAATATTGAGGGTTTAAAGTGCTATTCCTGCACTCAGTAAATACCACAAATTGAAAACTGCTCACCGTTCGGTCACTAGTACAGGAATATATAGAACTCCTTCGTATTGGAGCAAGTAACAAGAAGAATTCATTAAGTGAAAAATTACAGGAGTCCTATTGCATTGAGGGTGCTATATACGTTTATTATTATGATGGGAACAGTTTTAGGTTTAATTATATTTATATTTATTTTTATTTAATTAAAAATATGTTATTATTGAATTAAAAACTAAAAAAAAAAATATAAAAAAATCCTTTAATATATGTAAGTTTAAAAGAGGTGCCGAGAAATAGAAATGGAAGTGGATTGAAAGAGGGACCTTACTACCCGCCACGATTCTTATCTATGTTGAAATTTATATAGGCCCTAAGACTGTTTTTATGTAGACCACTCTCTAAGGCCGCAGTTTGTTATAATTTATACAAAACTAGAAGGAAGTAGTTAAGATAAAATAGCATCTTCCCAACCAGAAGGAGGTACGGAGGATCAATATATATAAGATATGTATAAATACACACACACACACACACACACACACACACATATATATATATATATATATATATATATATATATATATATAATGTATATATAAAGCCCTTTATACTGTAACGTGTATACGTGAATACAGTACTTACGACTAAATATAAAGAGAGAAGGACTGGAGAGATAGTCTTGTTCTGAAGCTCAAGTCATTCTATGTGCTCTGCTAATTATTACGTAAAAAACTGTTTCTGAAGCTTAGGAATCCATTGCATTTATATAATATTTAAATTATTTAATTTTCTATAATGCTACCTTCCATAATTTTAGTAATAAACAAGATATTTATAGAAAGTACCTAATTAATAAGAATATATCTCCTTTATGCTATATTGAATGGCCCATAGTTTATAATAATAATTTTATAATCACAATTGCTGGTTATTTTAAGGTTGCTTATATAAAATTAAAATTATAGTTTATAAGAAAAGAAGAAAATGTGATGAAAATTGCATTATTTATTAGTTTTTGCATCTTTCTTGAAAAGCGGTATATTATTGATAAATTATTTCGGATTTTGCTTTCGTTTTACAAAGGAACCTGCTGAGTTGTTTATATACATCTCATTCATCAGGTTATCATTAAACATTTATTTATTTTTCCCAAATCTATTAGTCTCTAATAATTACTATTTTGTAAATATACAAATACAAACCCTTATATGACTTCGTGCTTATAAGTTTTATGAACGCGATAACAGATGTTTGTCGTGCTGTTAGACCCTGTTTTCGCCGACTGTTCGAATATAGAACAAAGTACGAAATGGCAGGATACGTAACTCACGGGTACTAACTGAAATAAGTGGGCAGTTCATAAGTCTCTCACATGGGGCTGCATTTTTTTTTTTTTTTGTCCGCACATTCCCACATTTTTCCCAACAAGCCAGCGAACACATGTGGGAACATTCGCAGCGCGAAACTTTGCCAACAACGCTCTAGGCTGTTCTTTTGTAGTGTCCACGTTTGTCTCAGGTAATCTACTTTCTTATGGTACCTATTACCTCTTACGTTTTTACTCAAAGCCCTTAGTTACATCGAGGAAGGAAACTTTGCATAAACGATAAACCTTATTTTAAATTAGTTTGATTTAATACGTCAAAACATTTTTACATGAATCTACGTATACAAGTTTATGGTATTTATTTTGAAAGTAACAATCGACATAAGGTTTGAACGAACAGGACCAAAAATATCGCAACATTTGTTTGACCAGGTTGGTAAAAAATAATATTTTTGATACTTTGTAACTCACATTTAAGAAGAAACATATTTTTTATATATGAAAAAGTGTTACTTTTTCATATTTAAAAAATATGAGTGTGTTGTTACCTTGCTTCTATCTTTGTTAATTTGAATTTGTCAGAGGTTGATTATTTTTATAAACCACAGTGAACCGTATTCAAAATTTAAATTGTTACATTGTAAAGAAGTTCTATTCTAAAAATTTTGATTGAGCCATATAGGTATTATCATTCAACTATCGTTCTACAAATTATTTACTAAATTGTTGTAAATAAGTATTCAGTTCTTATTTAAGAGCTGCAAATGTAATATCTGTGTTTCTGAAAACATTATTAAAATAATTGTATAATAACCGTTGTTTTTTTGTTTTGTTTTTTGGCCTAACTACTACGCCGATTTATATTATTGTATTCATTCGACGCTATATTCAGTATTTAATTATTCATATATTTTCGCTAGTAGTTAGACACCGTCCAGAGTTACACGTGAAGAAATTGGCCTAATTTTTTTTTTTTTTTCTGCCAAAACCTTTTAATTCATATTTTGCTGCAAAGCTATTTTCGATCCTTTTCTGACTTGGATAATTTTTTAAAATCTGTAGCCTTGGAATGTTAAGGTCGGATCAATTCAAGCCTTCTCCTGAAACGTGTACTCTATTTAAACACTGTTATACATGTTTCTTATTTTTTTCTGTCGGAATGATTCACTATATTTTTTATTTTATTGCCTGTTTTTTATACTACTAAGGCTAATCAGTTGATGCCATTTTTTTTTTGTTGATGCCATAGTGTGTAATACAATTTTATTCTTTTTTTGGTTTCAGATGATGTCAATTTAAGATGTTTGTTATTATAAATATGCTGAAATGAAAAGCAGGTAGTTAAGGACTCGATTAATTTATTTATAACGGTTTGAACTTTATAATGAATAACTTGAAACTCGTTGTCGGCTCATTATGATAGTTGTTTGTAACTTCCTAATTCATAATTATACCGTTGTACCCAAATAGACACCTGTAAATCTCGTTTGATTTATTTTTCTTATCCTGAGAAGCTTTTTTTTTTATTAAATTGGGCAAAAAATAAGCAATCATAACCTCTTGTAAGATGGCCTAATGGCATAATGATGGGCCAAAAAAAAAAAAAAATACTTATAAAAATGGCAGCCGGGGGAAATGGTTTCCACGTGTAGCTGCAAAATAAAGCTGATTCGTCACACCCACATTAATTCTCCACGAGATTTCCCCTTTTTATGTAAATATGTAACAAAGGAAGCTTATTTTGGTCATGGCCTGTTCCGATAATAAGAGAAAAATAATAATAATTTCCATGTTAACTACATGCTATTTATTTATATACTTTATTTGTGAAGTACATTGTTTATTATCTTAAAATCTTACTTAAAATTATAATACTAATATCGAAGGAATCTGGCTAGATAAATAAAAAAATAAATATTACTTCCTTGAAGTTTGAGCTCAAATTCTCTTTCCTCATTCTAGAAAAAAAAAACTCCCTAATGAGTTAAAATTATTGTTATAAAAAAAATCTGCAGATATGTAATTAATAACTGTATCGAAATTGATATATATATTTTTTAATTAATAATTTTATAGAATTAATACCTTACATTTTTACTAGATCAAGACACTTGGAATTTTCTTGACATTAGCCTTCTACTTCTATTTACTATGACTTCCTATACTTACTACTTCTATTATTAAGGCTAATAAAAAATATTAACTTTATATTCGCAAATTTAGTACTTAACGGTACTGTCACATACGGTAATAACAAAGCAGTATGGAAATTAACAAGAAATCAAATAAAGATAAAATAAGAGTTACACTGGAAACATGTTTTGCTTCTGTAATTCACTTAAGGTCTTACAATCAGATTCAATCGTTAAGAGGGATAGTGCTTGAAAAAAATAATTTTTTATTCTGGGCAGTATTACGGCTTCTACTCTTATGTTTTTCCCTCATCCGAATCACCACTTGAGCAATACTCTCTAAGTGCACTTGAGGAGTTTCTCATATACAAACTTGATCCATGGAATATAGAACAAAAAATAAACTACTTTAAAAGGACTCGAATCATAAGCAAAGAAGCAGGCGCCAGTGTCTTGCCCACTCAAAGTACTATGTACAAAAATAAATATAATATTCAACAATTCAATGCAGCTATAGTAACCCATACAACCAAAAATATGTAAGTGTGGAGATGCCTAATTTGGGCGAAATTTTGAATAATTGTAAATAAATAACCCACTTATGGTAAAGAGTTCTATATCTATTCTACAGTAGAGCGCCAATTATCTGGACTAATCAATGACAGACCGAGTTCGGATATTGAAATTTTCGAGATAATCGACCCAATAATACACAGATTATGTATGTAGGGAAAAAATAACACAAGTAACACAAGAAAGAAATAATATATTTATTTAAATTAAATATAAGCAGTACATAAATCCCAAAATCTAGGAAAGCGGGAAAACGTTACATAAAATTACGCATCGACCCACTATATGAATTTAAAGTCTGGTTGAGGATCTAGAGAGTCCAGATTATTTACATCTGGTTAATTGACGTACTCCATTGTTCACTCGCTTTAAATTTGGTTCAACTATGTCTGGTTCCTTGCAACTATCCAAGAGATCTTCTCCAACAATGATATATAAATTTATATAATAATTATATAAATGATTTATATAAATTATATAATCTTAATAAATTATTATCATGCAAATAAAAACAAAGCAAATAGAACAGGGGTGCTAGATGCGCTATAGAGCAGGTACAATATCGTAAAATATTAATTAACTCATAAAATGCTTAGGAATGGTGAGGACAGGACCAAATGCAAGAGGAACTTTTGAAATTTTTTTGTGAAAAATAACAAATTTTAGGAACCAAAGTTTTAGGAAGACCAACTTTTAGAAACAATGATAAAAAATTAGAAAAAAACTATATAGGAGCAACATAACCGTTACATATAAAAGTATGCGGAAGAACTTAAAATGGGGAAAAAATGTATGACGATACACAGTATACAGATACAGTACCTACTGAATGTAAATAAGTTTCTGTTATTCGTTTGATATCAGCAATAAAAAAATAATGTGTTATACCTGTTTATTACAAGTATACCATTGTAGTGGTACTAAGCAGAACTAAAACTATTTCCTAGATCCATTTCAATTTCCAGAGTAGCGTGACTGTTTGCCATGCTCGAGGAACGAGAATCCCATAGATTTCGCCTCATCTCCAAGGTGGGAAGAACTGACCTGCTGTATGGAAAACGCAAACATTTTCCCAAGATTTTCTTCTCGTGTGAGGCACATTAAGCTACAACTCTTCAACATTGTTAACATACATTCCAGCCTTGTGAAAATGTTAACAATGACATATTTTTTTAAGACAGACTTTTCGAGTTTCTTTAAATGTAATTTTTAGATCAACTCTTGGAAGAATTGTTCATTTGGACTTCCCCTTTTTTTTAGAAGAAACAAACATTGTTTCTTCATTGTTCAATGATTTTCGAGAGAATTTAAAGAAACCTTTTTAATTCGAAAATTAAATATTTCACGTTTTTAAGAACATATTCTTATCACATCATCATAATAATCGAAATGTCATCTTATCTAGCTAGCTGAATCTTATTTCGCAAGGTCTAAAAATTGTCATTACATCGAATATACATTTTTTTTTTTAATAATGTTTATTAATATTCATTTTATAAATATAAAGTGTATATTCTCAATTCTAGCGAACCACCCCCGATGTTACATTACCCAATATTATAGTCCGGGAGCAGAGGGCTAAATAGGTGCCTAATTTGAAGACAATTTTTGATCATAGAGGCTGAAAGTACTCATTACATAGACAACAAATGTGAACGTCTGCCACCTCAGAACGGTTACCATCAAATTTTATAGGCGAACAAGATCGACATTTTCGAACTTTTTTCAATTTATCGCTAATAAATCGAAAACGATTTATCGCAGAAGAAATTTTGTTCTTTCTAAAATAAAAGGGCGCGTTAAAATTTCGTGTCGACTGAGGTCCTTACAGTTAAAATCGGTTAAGTCTTTTCTCTAAAACCCACTTTAGCGGAAAAATGATTTACGCTCATGTTCCAAAGCCTGCAATTTAAAAAGGGTTACTCCAAATAAAAAATGTTACCTATAAGTATTAAATGGAGAAAAAAATATCACAGATCTTACTAGAAAAAATCTAGTGCGATGCGCGCAACACACAACTTTCACTTACCAACTTAATTACATTAGAAATTGACATGTTTTTTAACTACCATTTCTCGAAGTAACAAATTTTTCCACATTCATTTACTTATTTTGGCTTGTATTTGCTCTCTATAGTACACTATTTTTTTTTATTAATAAATAAAAGTTTTTACTCCAAGTTGTCTGATTTTAAAATTCCCTATGTCGTTGTTAAAAACTTCATATAGTTACCATGAAACAAATAATTTTCATTAAATGAACAGAACATATTTATTAATTATAAACTATCGCCTGGTCTCTGTTTTATGAGTTGACAAATTTTGTTTATTTTTTTCTCCTGCATACGTTTACTTGATTTTTTTCATATTTCATATTTAGCCATATCTTATTTTTAGGCTTAATGAAAGACAGCTAATTTCTCCATAAAAACAAAAACAAAGATACTTTATAAAAGGACCCTTCCCCATTTAATCCCCCTCAGAACATTTTAATAATGATAAAGCTTACCTGATATTAAAGAAGACTTGATTTGCATTAAACATGCCGAATTTGAACAAAATCATTATAGCCGTTTTAGAGAAAATCGAAAAAAAAAAACGTAAATATTGGATATGAAGTGCCCCCTCCGTTGGATCAATTTTGATCAAATTTTCACTCTCACATCGCGGGCATATACCTACATCTAATACCCAGTTTTATTGAAATCGTTAGAGCCATTTTGAGAAAATCAAAAAGAACGCAAAACTTTATAAAATAAAGTACCCCCTCCGTTTGACCAATTTTGATGAAATTTTTGCTGTCACATCGCGGGTACATAAATACACCAAATATTAAATTTTAGGTTCGTACGCTTTATAGTTTTGGAGCTAGTCAGTTCACACACATGCAGACCAATTCGCGGGACTTGGTTATTTGGACTCAGAGGACCCCAAAACATGTATTTCCATTGAAAACCGGAAGTCGAAATTTTTCACGATCGCAATAGTTTCCCTTACTATATATTTCATATGTGGGTAAGTGAAAGTAAAAAAACTCTATTCGTTAGAGAGAGAGAGATATTTTCTATTTATATTTATACCTAGTGTTATATACCATAGTATAACCATAGTATTATAGACCAACCCCATTTTACAAATTATACATCTGTTTAGTTACTTTTCGGTCTTTATCCCACCATTTTGATTTATAATTTTTTCACAAAATTCCAAATAAAAAATATTAGACTAAAACTTGTTGTTTCAAAATTTATTGACCAATTATGACTGAATCTAATTTTGAGCATTATATCCATGAAAAGGGGAAAGTTAGTTTAAATTATACCGGTAGTAAAATTTCTAATTGAAAGTTAACTATGAGATTCAATATTTATATAATTATTTATGAGCTATAACTTTTAACTGTTTCATTTTCCGGTTTCGAACGGGAATGAACGTTCAATTAAAACAATACAAATTACACGGTTCTATTATCTGCCTTATTCATTAAGCAAGTTTTCAAGTTTCGCAATTAACTTAATTATTTATGGCACTGTTTTTAAAATTCATAAAAGAATATAGATTTCGAAAACAAAATAAATTGTTATAGCCTTCTCAAATTGCTTGTTACAGTACAGTAGTTAATAAATGATCAGGTCGACGAAATAGGTTAATTTTAAATTAATTTATTATAAAATAAGATTACATCTAACTTTTCATTACAAATGTTTACTTGATATTTCTTAGACTTACTACTTCTTTCCTTTTTATCTTATTCATTAGCCTTATTCATTTTACGTATTATACATTTTTCATGAATGGGATATAAGTTTAATTATCCTTTTACTCCTTTTGGTTTTACTCCTTAAGCAGACGCCCTTTAAGAGCAATTTTTTATAGATAAAGTTAATTTAATATGGAGAATATACAATATTAGCTATTGTATAATAATGCTGGTGGTATATCTTTTTATCCAAATAAAAAAAAAGGTACCTATTAGTATGAACCATCTCGTTGTTTAATATTCATATAGAACCAAGTGTCCCTCAATTAATATTAATTTCGCACATGGCTCTCAAAATGTATTCATGAAGCCATCGAACTACGAGATGCTGGTATTCTCATTGAAGCAGATGGTTTGTCAGGTTATTCGTTAACTAACGCAGCCAACTGCCATGCACTTAATTGCCATACCAACCTTGCCCCAACCTTAATTAATTGCAACAATAAACTCTGCCAGTACTTCTCATTTGTCTCCGAGTTCACTCTTGTACCTCAGGGGTAGCTAGGTCATTTGTCATTGTGTAAACAACAATACTGCTGATAAAGCGATACAGTTTATAAGTCTTGGGAATATTTAAATAAATCGTTAAATTTAATGAATCTAGGATTACTGAATTAATAATTCAAATTAAGATTCAGGTTAGGGTTTGAATGCTGAGTCACAAAGAAGGCCAGCTCAATTTTTATTACAAAATGTGGTATGCATGTACTCAATCGCTTAAAAACCGTTAAAAACCTATTCAAATAATAGGATACGAGATATCTAGGCAAACTACCTTTTCCAATGACATGAGGACCTAGCAAGGCGAAAAGGTTGTATTGATCAATGATTCTGATGAACTAGAAAGCCGAATATCAGAAAATCTCGAATATTCTTGGAAAATTTAGCAAAATTTTAAGGAAAAAAAACACACGAGAGACGGCTAATTTCTCCATACAAAAAAACAAAAACAAAGATACTTTATAGGAAAACAAAAAAGGCCCCTTCCCCATTTAAGCCCCTTCAGAACATTTTAATAATGATAAAGCTTACCTCATATTGAAGAAGACTTGAATTTCATTAAAAATGACCAATTTGATCAAAATCATTAAAGCCGTTTTTGGGAAAATAAAAAAAAACACGTAAAAATTGGAAACAAAAAGTTCTGAAATAAAGTGCCCCCTCCGTTTGATCAATTTTTATGAAATTTTTGCTGTCACTTCGCGGGCATATACCTTCCTCAAATTCCCAGTTTCATCTAAATCGCTAGAGCCATTTTTGAGAAAATCGGAAAAAAAGTAAAACTAATGAAATAAAGTACCCCCTCCGTTTGACCAATTTCGATGAAATTTTTGCTGTCACATTGCGGTTATATACACTACACATACACAGGCTACAATATACACTAAATACCTAATTTCAGGTTGGTGTGGTTTATAGTTTTTGAGCTAGTCTTTTCACACACACACACACAAAGACCATTTCATGAGACTTGGTTTTTGGACTCAAGGGACCCCCATTGAGTCCAAACTAAACCTGTATTTCCATTGAAGAGCGGAAGTCGAAATTTTTCACGATCGCAATGCTTTCCCTTATATTTCATATATAGGTAAGTAAAAGTATATTATGAAGGTTGAGAGCTAGGCTAGAAATTAAAACCGTTCTTGTTAGTGATCTAATCCGAATTAAATATTTCTAACTGATTCGGAGGACATATCGCTCGTCTAATGCACTATTCAACACAACTCAAAATCACAATTATTTCTTCAATTTTTTTCACGAATTATCTTCCAGTTATCCTCTACTATTTCTGTGCCAGATCTTGATATAAATGTTTACTAAAACAGTAATACAAGTAAACCAGGCAAGCATGTAAATAGATGGCAGAAGAAGAAACTTAAATTTGATATTCTGGAATCGATTTTTTTTTAATTAGACCATATAATAATAATAGAATTAAAATGTAATCATGTAATGTAGTAGCTGAGGCAAAGAGCTTTTATTTTATTTTTTTAAATATACAAAGCTTCTTACCATTTTTTATTTCATTTCCATCTGTAAAATTAAATTTCAAATATGCTGGTAAGAAAAAATTACAAAAAATGTGCAAGAAAATTGCTTAGTACAGTAAATCTCTTGACCAGTAAAATGTGTTTCCGATCGCATTTATTGCTTCTAAGAATACTTGGAATAGTTAGTCAACTTACTAGATAAATATTTGAACAGTTTCCTCAGTGGCAGGTTAGCGCTAACCATCTCTTTGACTACCCTAAATTATATATCAAAGCGCAATCTGCTGCCGAATCCTGGGCCGCTCCTTCCCCCTAAACCCTCATATTAGCGACGAGGAAACGCCTGGCTTGGGAATCCAGCTCTACTAGCGATTAGTGCGGAGATGGCGTCGTAATCAACAATTAATGGTCGGAAACAATCGATAAGGCCTTCGCAATCCTCTTCGGCTGGTGGAGTTGCCCGCTACAACTCGGAAGAAACAAGTTAAGCCGGGCTCGGGATCTGGTTTGATGGGCTCTAAGTTGTACGGTTAAACTTCTCAGCTTTCCCGTTGCCCCAAAACTTTCTACAAGTTGCCTGGAAGCCGCTGTAAATCCCCTTGAAGGCTGTGATTGAAATAACCAATTGTAGCTTGTTGGTATAGCTTTGTTGAAAAGCTTTGTTAGGCTTTACAGATATCGTAATCGGTTTGTTTGCGACCATCTGTCAAGGATTTTTTTTTTTCAATTTTCTTCATGGCCTTCTCTGTATTCTATTATTAATCATGTTAGTATTATAAATTTACATTTAAGACAACCATTTATCGCAGACAAACCCGAAATGGGAATGAAGAAATATAATTAATTAGACACCCACCATTAATCATTGAAATCATCGTTTGTTTGTTTAACGTCACTTTATGCCACTAAGGCTAATCGGACGATGCTACAGTGGGAGTCCTCAATTTTGCCTATCCAGGTATAAGTAGGATGGGGATCTTAAACGAGTATATGACATTTTACAGGCTCGGGACCTCAATTTTACGTCCTATCCGAGGGAAGGCATGGCTAAGGATTTTTTACTCCCATTAAAAAATCCTAGGGCCACCGCTGGGCGCGAATCTTCGAACTTTAGTATTGTAGGTTGCCATGCTAACCACTATACCACAGGTGATCCCATTGAAATCATTGTTAGATAAAAAAATCCTTAACGAATGGTATCCAGGATTAAACATTTTCTGCAGATCTGGTGCATTTCACAATTCTACCATGTATTGCAGACAAAGCCGAACTGGAAATGAAGATATATAATTAATCGTACACCATTAATTACCAAACATTACTCATTGCGATCAGCAATGGATAAAGAAAAATCTTAAAGAACGAATTATATCTAGGATTATTTAGGTTTATTATATTTAGGATAGGATTATTATATTTAGGATATAAGTTTAGTGCAAATCTCGCGACTCTCAGTCACCACTTATTTTTGAGTAGAAATAATATCTGCTGATGTAAAACTAATATAGAAAATATCTTGTTATGTATTAAAATGCATGATTGGGTCTATATTTATTAAACTAGAATAAATGAGGTTACTAAATGTTTTGTCACTCTTATGAAGTTTATTCGGTTAATGCGTTTCTCGTCAATCTTCCACTGAATTTTCAGTGGAAATCATAAATTAGATAAGAAAATTTCAATTTCTTTTTTTTTACAAAGTGTTTCAGAAATTATTTGAAACCTGGTAATATATTTTCCTCGTTTTTTAATGTTAACGCTACTTTGAATGAAATACGGTTATGTTTTCATTTAAAAAGTCTTGAAAATTCATTATTTAAGCGTTGTCGCATTATTTCGATGTGGATAACAAAGTGCTAAATACCTAGCTTCCATTATAGTATGACTTTATTATCATTAATATAAAAAGAGTATAATCCCAATCGTTTTAATCGTTTTAAAAAAGATGTTTAAAATCGATCATATAAAGAAATTTCGATTAAATAGGCAAAGTGGAAAAAAGTGCTGCGACATCCATGCTTTGGATTTCAAACACGTGATTTCCGGTTTTCAATACGTTTTTGAGCTAGGTTTTCCCAGAACATTGGGATACCTCAATAGGAGGAATTAAAATTTATTTATTATTTATTTATTATTGCCACTACCCGGCAGGGTCATTGGCAAAAACGCTTGCAATTTAAGCTTGGTTCTACAGCTTGGTCTTCTTCAAAAAGTCATTACAACTTTCACCGAGTCCTCCACGTCTCCCAGCAACTCCTTGAGGTTATTTTCCATATTCAATTCACATCGAAGTTTGGTGAATTTGCAACAAATATACTTATTATTTGTTGGAGGATCTATGATTTCGTTTCATCTACATTGTATGCAGTTGTACATGGCTATTACATCGCATATAATTTATAATATCTTAATCACACAAAGATGAAAAGTTGAAAAGGCGCCATCTTATCACAACAAAAATATTTTCAGATAAATTTTAGCTTACTCGTGTTTGTTCAACTGATCTCTGAATTAGCTGTAATGCAACTTTTATAAGACACTACCTTAATGATAAAAACATTTTTAGTAATTTTGCTGAACAGTTTAATAAAATGAAAGCGATTATGTTCCTACTTAGTACTCTTATGGGATTAATCATGTTTTCTTACAAGGATGATTATGTCAATGAATTTTAATGGAACTGCATACAGTATAAGCTATGTATGTTTTACACATTTTGCTTCAGGTATAAGTTGATAATTAATTTAAATATTTTAAATTAATTTAAATTTAATTCTAATCACATTTTCAGTTATTTGATAGCGAGTTGATATTTGTTATACACACTTTAATTAAAAATTAAAAGGTTTTTAGTGTAGATTAAAGAAATTATACAAACGTTGAAGAATAATTGATTGCCGAACATTCAACGTTTATAAAATGTTTTAATTACTAAGTAAAATAGCATTATAGTTTATTTCCGCTATATAAAAAGGGATAGTGAAAAAGAAGTAAATGATGAAAATATGATTAAACAAAAACTTTAATTGTCAATACAATTTTTTAAAATATTTTAATTTTTTTTCTTTTTGAAATCAATTTATTAGAGACCATTAGTAGTATTTTTTTCATTCATATCTACGACATCTAGTTTACTAAGACAGAATATACTACAAGCCGTTTATAAGGAAATTTATACTAGGCTAAAACCTTGCTTGGCGGTTTATCATGCAACCGATAAACGAGCTTTAAATTTAAAATTTATCAAAGAGAAGGCTTGGAGCTTATCGTTGAGAGCCGCAGCTCACGCGATCCGTAGCCGACCGACACAATACCTCATCCAGCTCGGTTCCTCCCGCCTCGAGATAGCGCCTAAGAAATGTGTCGGCGCATTCACTATAACCCACACATCTAAATCGCCCTTGCAACACCTCATCCTATTGCATGTACTACCCTTCGCGAGCTGTCATCTCGGCAGTACGGACTTAGTCATACTCGGGGAGCTATGACTCAAAATGACCTGGAAAATGATTCACCCTGCGGAATGGAGGGCAAGCATGGAAAACTACCGACACCAGGATAGCACCATTGCCATATATATTCCTTGGAAATACAGTGATGGCAAAAATTCTTCATTACATAATACCTTTAGGTAATAAAAAAATCACACAATTTACAAAAATAAAAAGTATATTTAATTCTAGTTTAATACATATATAATTAAAATAAAAAATCTCTTCCATATGAAAATGAAAAATAAAATCTACATAAATAAATATGAAATTCTGTTTGTTTGTTCTTTATAGAAATCCACACAGTTTGTCCTTAATTCTCCAAATTTCGCTCAGTGGTTCTTTGATACCATTTGCGAACACCTGCCCATATGAAAATCGCATAACTTCAGCCAATTTCTGGGTATATTCTTTATTGTTATAAAAATCGTTTTGACCTCGCTTTACATTGGTTTTTACGAAATCGAACTTTTGAGTCGTTAAAAGTCTCACTTTATGGATTTAAAAAATGATATTCTCCGGGTGAAACCGGTATATACAGCTAGTATAAAATAAAATCCGGAAAAAAGTATCAATGTAAATTTTGATGTTTTGTATAAAGTCTATTTGCATGAATAACTGCCTGCAGACGTCTTGGTATTGAGTAAACCAGGTTTTTAATTAAATCTGAATTGATTCTTTCCCATTCATGGATTAAAAGATTTTTGAGACGGTGTCTTCCAAATACATCGTGTTTTCTAACCTCTGTATTTGGTTCTGGTCCAATGTGTGCTATAAATTTTCAAACATATTTATGTCTGGTGACTGCGGAGTGTTGTGTAGTATTTTACAAATGTAAAAAAATTGCCATTATTTTGTTTTATTAGATGTTTGTTTAGGATCGTTGTCCTGTTGAAAAATGAATTGATCCGGGATTCCTAATTTAGCAGCACTTGCTATGAGGTTATAGCGCAAAATCCTCACAGAACCTTCTGCATTTAAAATTCCCTCGATTGGTACGAGATTTCCAAACCCCTTACAGGCTAAGATGTACGTTTGGTACATCCCCAAACCATTACATTTCCACCTCTGCGCTTCACATTAATGGACACTTTTCGCTTCTTCATTTCTATTTTTCTGCAACAAATAGCCTTCCGGCCATCAGTTCCAAACAAATTAAACTTGCTCTCATCAGAGAACAACACATTTTGCCAAAAACTGGTGGGTTAGTTCATTTTTCCCCAGCAAAAGCAAGTAGTTAGTAAAGCCCATTAGAATGTAAAACATTCCTTGCAGTTTCTATGCTTATACACTTCCCAGAAGTTGATTCGACCATATTAGCTAGGGCACCTGCAATTACAGCTGGATTTTTCGGCTCTTCGATTTCAATTCTCTTCATTCTTTCACTTAGTTCCTCGGACGATCTTTTCACCGTTTTTTTGCTGATGTACCTTGTTCTTTATATCTCCTAATAACGCACATTGCTGTAGAAAAATGAGGACACTACAAATTTGCTATTTTGCGATACGATTATCTTTGTTTGCGCAATAAAATAACTTTCTCGTGAGTGGCGGCACACAGTTCACTTTCTTTCGGCATTTGAAATAATCAAGCTGTTAAAAATAGTTTTTGCACCTTAGAATGATGATATGGAAAATATGAATATATTCAAGCAAGCAAATAACAACAACTAAACAAACAGGCCTATGTACTTCAGAAACCTACAAATTCTTTTTTCCAGCTATCATTTAATGTTTTATTTATAATTTTACTATGGAAGAAGTTGTTTATTTTAATTATATATGTATTAATCTAGCATTAAATATACTTTTTATTTTTGTAAATTTTATAATATGTTTATTGCCTTAAATTATTATATAATGAAAACACTTGATGTGCAAGTACTTTTTGCCACCTCTGTATACTACCCTTAATTAGATGTATTTTTTATACAATGTATTAAGTTGTGTTAAACAATTTTTTCGTGCAATCTGTTTCTTATTTTCTTCTTTTTTAAAAATCATAATGTTGCCTATCATTCTAGCGTATGAGTATACATATTAATTAAAACACACATTCACCCATAGGCCTATCATGTTCTCATAAATACGCATGCTCAGGGTTACGCATCTCATTATCGTTGTGAATAATTTATAATAAGCAGTAAAAGCAGTTCATTCATCGGAACTGGGTTCATTGCTAAACAGGATCCTTCACTTATGCTAAACGTCTTATTAACATTGCATTCTACTTCAGTTGTACCGTTCCTTGTACGAAAGAACTCTACTACGTTACACATTTTATGAGTACTTATTCCATGTTATTTTTTTTACATTATTTTTTTATAATACTATTTTCTTGCAGTGATCAGATGCGCACCCGTCTATGGCTGGAAACAAGTACATTTAATTAGTTATATAACACACTCTATCTCAACTCGAATCATGGGATCTAAAATTTAAAAAAAAAATATTTTTGAGTTTAAAACGGAGCCTATGTATACGAATATCTAATCGATAAAAACTAGAGGTAATAAATAGAACCTTTAATAATTTAAATATTTTCATACTGTGCTACTACTGTTGTAACCGTTTTCATTTGTATGTGTCTATATTTCTAATACTAGGAAATAAAATTTTCAAGGTCTCTTATGATTGTATACAATTTTTATTTAAAAAAAAAAATAAGTTTATGAACGGTTGTTCCATATTATTTTTTTTTCCTTCATCTAAACAAAATTCTAAAGAAACAAAAAACAATCAAACAAAAAAATCACCATTTGGTTTAACTGAATATTTCCCAATAACAGCTATCTCTCGTAACGGTTTTTGTTTGCGCAAAATTACCATGCTGTTAAATTTTTATTGTTACATTTCTACAAATTATTGGTTATTTTTTAGTAAGTTATTTTATCTCGTATCACATAAGTTCTAAATAAATTTAGGGTCACTCTGTTGTAGTAGGAAGATAATATGGTAATATGAGCAGAAGTTTTGAAAACAGGAGCCAAGGCGAAAAAAATACCTCACTGCGTTGCTCACTTCAGGAATAAAGTTTATGACCATGAAATTTTTTTATATTTTGTTTTTATTGAATTCTCTCTCACTATCATTAAAGTAAGAAAATGTCAAGCTGTATTGTATAATCGCAAATCTTGAAAGATTAATAATATATCGTTACTCTAATAATCTAGATTATAACTGATTATAAAATTAACTATGCATCAAAATGAATAGATAAAATATGTATGATCCCAGTAAATAACTGATTATGTCGAATTTAGCCCCAAGATGGGTTAAGAAGCTGAAAAGAAGCATGGAGACGGTTTATTCATTATGAATAAGAGAACAATTCTTTATTCTTCCATTTGAAATGAAATTATTATAATTTACTTAGAATCTGTTATAAATAGTCTGTGAACAATTATTTAACCATAATATCTCATTACTAATAACATCTAGTCGAATTGTTTAAAATCCATAATCAGCAGCTATTTTTTAGGTTTTATCGTCGAAATTTCAATACTTGATTATGAAACCCTAATTTAATATCAATGAAGTTCAAGTTTAAAAGTCGTGCCCTGAAAAGTAGGAAAATTCGACTTAAACACTTATGCAATGAGATGGTAGATTTGTAGTCCCACGTTTAAGTTAATTTACTAATACTATCCTGCGTTTAAAGTAAACAATTATAACATTTTTGATTGTTTTATATAATTATTTAGTTATGATTTTTTTCTACTACTTCATAGTTGAAAAAATTGAGAAAAATAATCCATATTGTTGTTTTAAATGTATTTCATAGTTGATAAAATAATAAATATTGAACGAAAAAAAGTTGATATACTGATATCGTTTTTTTTATAGATATTCGTCGTTCGCGCTGGGCTCCTGCTTTTGACTTGGAATTACTCAAGGAAGCGAATAATTTTCGAAAATACGATAGCACCCTATATATCTGTTCAATGAACTATTGCCTCATTTAAATAAACAAAAAAAGAAAAAAAAAAAGGTAAGTTCTTTGTTTGGGTGACAGTTCGCCAGTTTTAATTTACTATTTTCCACAGCGATAAGCGAAATAGTTCCGTAAATCAGCAGAGAAAGGGGCGTTAGTCCCAAGTTCAAGAACTTGTCCCGAAAATAAAAACCAACTGCAAGTTTTTCATTTCTGTTTTTGGTGACTGAGATCTTTGTCATTTGATAATTAAACCAGAGAATTAATCAATAGTGCATTTTTCAGTATCATAATATTAAATAAGTAGCTTTGTTTGTTTCTACTTTTTCTAGAAACATTTTAGTTTATTCAATTTCTATATGTTTGCTAAATACTCTGAGATAAGTAAAATAATAAATTGTGTCTATGTGTATCTGTTTAAATTATTATGGAGATAAATGTTAATGTGTCAATATTAATTTACAAATTTCTTTTGGGTAACCACTTGATATAATTTTATTTTATTAAATATTTAAAATTAATGTGTCAATATTCAAGATATGAATAAATAAGATAGGAGTACTTTTATAAGATACATTTAGATAGGATGTTTAAGAAATTAGTTTAAAAAAATATATATGTAAATCAAACCTATTAAAAACACTATGTTGTGCAATTAACAAATTATCAAGCCCATCTAATGTAACTTAAAAAAAAAAAAGATAATATCAAAGACATATTGGAATATATTTTTTCGTTTGAATTTTTATTATCTGAAATTAAATTATAAATCTATACCAAGATATAAAATAGCATTAAAACATAATTATTTTGCATAGACTACGAATACCAGTACGATCAATCTACTACATTTTCCTTCTTTACCCTCAATGGTACTCACAAAATATAAGTTCAGAAATTATGCGGTTTATACAAGGCAGAAGTCCATGCAACAGGCTCACCACTCTACTTCTTCCAGAATATTTTCAATTTCTTAGTTTTTTCATAGAAAAAAACAATATCGCAGTAGTCTTCTAAACAGATTAAATGGTATCTTACCCAAACATCCAATTCTCCAGGATACCAAGTCATTAAAGGAAACGAACTCGCAGGTACAGCAAGAAACGGGTTTTTTCCCGAAATATTAGAAAGCTGACATAGAATGATAGCCAACCCAGCAAATTCAAAATAAGTAAGACCACCGATCACGGCAACTCGCTGTAATCGCAGGGGGTTGACATAGCCAGAATAATAATATGACACACAAACTTTAAAAGAAGACCAATAAAATGATAGGAATAATCAAATATAAGACTACATACAGATACAGATATAAAACAATATATCAACCAAGGCATTGATGACCTAAGGTTTCTATGCCTTAGCAATCACAATAAACAAACAATTCTTATCAGTGTTGCAATTAAAAAAAAATAATCATTTGTGAGGATGTTTAATTATCACTTTAATTAGTCTTGGAAAATAATCTTAAACCTTAATTTATGGTAGAGGAATGGAGAGGGGTACTAGCAATATATTATGAGGATTTTCCATTGATAAACATGGTCATAATAACTGATTTGTGCTTTCTGAATTAGATTAAAATGGATGTAATGTTTTTAATTTCATATTCCACTTATAATTATTAACTTCAGCCATCAACCTTCACTGGCCTGTGCAACATCTCTTCTAGGCCAGCAATCTCCCAGCTGACAGTATGTTATTAGGAGGAAACGTAACTAGATGTTAACATAATTATAGTGCCCGGTGATTGGTGGTTGAATGACAATGTGGATTGGTCCATAATGAGCCGAGAGTGGGACGTTTGGAAGGATGAACCGAAACAGTGCTTCTCCATTTCCATCGCTTTGAAACGAAAGCATAGTCATCCTCATAATTTCCTGACAATATATAGGTAATTTTAATTTACATTCATTGAAAGAAAAAAAAAAAGCAAAAAAAAAAAAGCAAGGTTCTATTTTCTCTATATGACTAGCAACAAAATGACTTGCCACTTGGCACTTTCGAAATAATAGAGGAACATTTCTCGGGTCCATCACCAGCTTACATTGTATTTTTTTGTTTCCATTTATAATCTTGTTTCGTTTCAGCTATTACTTAATTTTGCCTTTAAAAATAATAATAACGATTGCTCGTTGAATGGCCATGAAAATTACAGTTATCACAACTCCTGATTTCAGGCTCCTGGTTCGGAATTTGGGCAGGTTTCAACGCTGTAGAGCAAGGATCCACTGAGGAATGAGAACTCCCAAAAACCTAAATGCTGAAAATCGATGGAAAATCTGATGGTTGAGCGTAATGTTAACTACAGCATTTTTTTATAGGAATTTCTTATATTATTTATAAGATATATTATTTTATATTAAATCTTAACAATTTTTTCGCTGAAACTATTAACATTTTGAACCAGCAATGAATTATTTATTCTAGATTTGCCTTTACTTTTCATATGTTGTATATACAAGTATATTTATAATACTAGTGCATGATGTTATGTATGTATGGGTGTGAGTGTGTCTGTATATATTTATAGATGTAAATTTAAATTATTTTATTGAGTTATTATTTCTGTTATCTAAATTTGTATGAATGTTGGCAACACTGTATATTTCCCGGTTAGCCCTCCTTCCATATGGGAAGGTTCAGTCTGTTTCTAGCTTGCTTGCGATACGCTTGTAGCCCTGAAGATGCCTGAATAGGCGAAAATTTTCCATGTAATCTGCATGATTAAGTGAATTATTGAAATAATACGAGACTTTGAGGCCTTGCATTCCCAAAAAACTTGTTTAATATCTTTAAAATAAACTCATCTATACATTCTTATATCTCTAACACATGCTTACAAATCAATACATAAATTGTGTGGTTAGGAACACTAACATCAGACCAACCTATAATACTAAAGGTCGCAGGTTCGTAATCATCCCGCAGTGGTCCTAGGAATTTTTGAAGGGAGTACAAAAACGGCATAGCCAAGTATTTTTTATTCCCTTTAGAAAATCCTTTGCTATGCCTCCTCTCGGATATGACGTAAAATGAAGGTCCCGAGCCTGTACGATGTAAGGTACTCGTTGAAGATCCCTATCCTAATTATACCTGGATAGGTAAAATTTATGACTCCCACTGAAGCATCGTCCTATTAGCCTTTGTGGCATATAGTACCGTTAAACAAACAGACTAACATCAGAAATTTCCTTTATTTCATTTAATTCATAACTGACTTTTAGAACTTCATCGTTATTTAAAAAGTTTAGATATTTAGAAAATGAGTCCAAATAAAGCTAGGAATGGAAAAGTAAGAAGGCCATATACAAATAATAATGTCAACTTTTATATTATTGAAAAAAAAACATTTAATTTTTTCATTAAAACTTTAAAATTTAATGTTATGCTTGACAAATGAAAAATGTATTATACTCAGAAAAACCTCACTTTTACATCAATTGACGTAGGTTTTGTGATTGTAAGTAATTATAGTCAAACTTAATTTATATTGCAGGGAGGATCACTTAAGTAAATTGTATGTAAAGGTTCAGCAGTTTTTTTTTTCGAAATTACTATTTTTAATGAGCTTTTTTATTTATTAATTTTTTAAATAAAAGAGTCATATAAAGTGACTGGTTCAATTTCACAAGTTATGTAATTGATAGATTCTCGTGATTGGAACGCGAATTATAAAAGATCGCCCAAAACTTGGTGTTTGATCTCTGTGACTTTGACCGCTGTCGTTAGGACTGATAAGGAGCATTGCCTGCTGCTGTCTCGTTGGCAGCGCTACGTGGAAGTGCAAATCGAATCTTATCGCCCGATAAACCTTATCAATATTCTCGGCTACCTGCATGATGAAACAAATGAACGAATTGAATCAGCGTCCTTGTCTATAAAAAAAAAAAAAAAGAATATGAAATCTTATTAATGTTATTATATATTTTTGAGTATTTGGTACGATCAAACTTCGTACTCTCGTAAAATATTAAATTAAAGCACGTGAATGAGTTGTGTAACATTTCAGTCAATGATAGCATGTATTTGACATCTTAGTGATGTCAGAGAAAATATTATTGGGTGACTTGTAGTCCCAAATTAGCTGAAAATCTCAAGTGTCATATATATTACAGAGAATTAATTTCTTTAATTGATATATAACGATGGATATTAATATTAATATTTTTGTCTTATATCTTTTTTTTTTCTTCATCTGAATCGAACGAGCATACCTGTTATTGGAAACATGGACAAAGTTCCCTTGAAGCTAAAATAATTTTGAATAAGGATTTTTATTTTATATAATAAATGGACTTAGCAGCCCGAGAAACTAAAAAAAAAATAGACTTACACAACCAGCTAGAAAACCATTGGTCAAAATAAGCATTAAATGTAAAAAAAAATGTTTAATGTCGGTTATAAAAATGTACATAGGTGATTCTTCTAAAGTTGGGCAACTTGATGTTATCAGTAGAGTTGGAATTGTATTTCCTTTTCAACTTTCCTCTCAGGATTGGTAGCATTTTCAAAAAAGTAAAAAATAAATAACACTTTACATATTGAAGACATCAGAACCTTACCATGTCACAACTTCTGAATGACATGTTTGTATTTTGAAATATTTCAAATATATTTATTTAAATCTTACTATTTCCTATAGATTTCCATAGTTATAGAGTAGTATTCTATTCCATAGTTATAGAATCATCACAGAATCGACCGGCAATACTTATAAAACTCAATTAAATATTTATAAAATTTGTGTCTCTTTCAACCGTCAGTTCCCTGAGAAAGGTTAAAATTGAAAATTCCTGCAAGACATAGTGTTTTAATTTTGAAGTCCTATTCGAATTTTGAGTTTTGCATTGAAGTTAGCTACAGAGATGAGCAACACATGATAGCTATTTCGATAACATTGTAAAAGGCATATTTATGATGTGTGCCGTTATAGTTAACAGTCGAAACATCAGTCTTCTGGCTTGTAATTATTTCCTAACTATGATATATTTGTTGATGATATTCATAAGGCTATTTGAGATTTGTCGTATCCATTACACCATTAATGAAAATGACCGGTTAAACTATCATTCCAAACTATAACCTCAAATATCTGATTTTTCGACAGGGGACTGACTTATGGTCAAGGTACTGATGATTCTAATTCGCGTCAGCTGTCTTATTCTGCTGTCTGTTACGTCATTAAATGCAAAAATAAGAGCAGCGAATTTCCGGATGTAGTCAGCATTCAGAGTTTGGGGTGACTGTTTTTTTTTTGTTTTTTTTTTCTCGAAAACTACAACACTAGCGAATTCGCTCAGCCTTGTTTTTCCGCTTTCCTACAACGAAAGCGAATTCATCTTTAGGAAATTAAAAATCAATCAAAATATACTCAATAAAATTTTGAGCATTACACGCGGCATTTGCAGGATGCGAAGCCAAATCGAGTATATATCCTTAAAATATGACAACTCCATTTTATTCTTTTCTAAGTTCTATTGTTATAAGCCTTATAGTATGGTAAAATATAGTAATTAAAACCATAGCATCAAAAAAGGCTGAATGACATTTAAGAAATTTAGGATTTTAACATTTTTTTTTTTTTTTGCAGATATGAATTTGGAGTTATCCCATTGTGGAAGTAGACGCTTAAATGATGTAATATTTCTCGCAACGTTCATTTCTATTATCATGATCCATAGGAGGATCAAGGGCTGCTGCTCCATTACTTTGGGTAATTTATTGTTAATTACAAACAGAAGTTATCTTTACTAAAAGTAAGGAAGAAATATAAAGCACAAAAGTGGGGGCTGTAGCCCCCTTCATTTACAACCAGCTGGATCCCCCCTTGCTTGACCATTTATTTATTTTTAATTTGCCAATAGATTCGTGGAACCTCATTTTTAATTATTCCTTAGCAATACTTTGTATGTAAAATTTTGTCTTTGACTTCATTTGAAAAACAATTATTTCTCCATTTATTCATCTTCCAGCTTTCCGAATATTTAAAAAAATATATTTTCCTCTCTTTTTTTTATGTTTATTTTATTTTTGTTTTAGTACCTATTTGTGTAGTAGTTTCAATTTATCCTTTTTTTTATATATTTTACTCCGGGGCCAGATAGATATTTCTGAAGTCGTTTGATGATATGATTCCATGGAGGCTAGATGTAACGAATAAAATTTGTTTTCATTTGTTCAATAAAATACGAAGTATTTTCAGCTTCAAAGACGCTCCAGTCTGCATGGGCCATAAATACAAAAAATAAGGCGGTTATAATTTTCGTTCTATCTTCTTCTTCCTCCTTACATAAGGAAGATCAGACATACATCAGCACTAACTCATGGTAAGCACAACCATAGTTTGGTTGATGTATAGTGATATTGGAAGTCCAAGAGTATTTTGAAACAAACCAGTTTCCAATATTTTCATTTTTTTTAAACTTATCATGTTTTTAGTGTTATCCTAAAGATGATAAGATGATGTAATTAATATAAATTGAAATATGTTTGGTATATTATATTTCTGATTTTAATTAATAATTAATAAAAGCTAAAAAAAATTCTTTCTTTAATAAATTTAGCAACATATTTTTATTTGTTGATACTTATGAATGAAAACAACAACGATGTATTATAGGTAAAAATACGGAAAACATATAACTTTACGTGCATAAACGTATTTGTTAGAAATTCCTAAATTTGAAAAAGAGCTTGTTGGATCAAAACTAAATAAATAAGTGACTGTATTTGCTATATTGTTAGAAAGCCTTGCTTATGCTCCTATTAATTAATAACATGTTGTAACACTTATGTGGGTAACAAATATTTATTTTACAGAAATATACAATTATTAATGCCAAAGAATTAATACATCTTAAATATTTGAGCAGGTTACAAAAATGATAACGTTATAACACACAATCATATGACTTGAACTTCACTGTCAAGACATAGACTTAGACTAACTCGTTCATTCACTCGCTCCTTATATATAATCGTAAATGGTCAGGTCTGGAATGTTCCAGAACAATGTGGACAGTTCTACGCCTTCGTGGACTAGGCCACGGGAAGATCTAGTCCTAAACAGTTCGTTCCAACCGCTTATTTTGTTCTAATAAACGGTCTGGGAATTTACGCCATATGTTTTTTTTTATTGGCTTATCGATTAAACGTTACAATATGTTTGATTGTTTTTGTTTTTGATAGTTGATTGAGATTCTAGTTTTGTGATCGAAGATAATTGATAAACTTTAAAAACAGATTGTAATGTTCTTATGCTTCAATAAATAACTTTAAACCGTATTTGTCCCTAAAAGGTAATCGGCTTTTAAAGTTTATTAATTATCTTCGATCACAAATCTAGAATCTCAATCAACTATAAAAAATAAAAGCAATCAAACATATGTTCTTAATTGATAGGAGAATAAACAAGGCTTTCTAAATAAAAGTGAATATTCACTTTTACATATATACCTATTGATATTCAAGATAATGTTTAAGATATTTTATATAGTAAAATATTAATATAAAGGTATTTATATTTAGCATTGTAATTCCGAATAGAATTCGTTCTTTGAAAAAGAAAAGTGTCCTGTACCAAATGATTCTTTCTAATAATAATCTACTCAATCTTTTAACATTAACTAAAGCATCTGCCTAAAAATAATTTTAAATAAATAATTGTTTCCATTTTTGTTCTTTAAAAAGTTTCCTCAGAGTTAGAGACCCAATAAAATGGATTTCTAGTCATAAAATGGTGGGAGGTATGGATGTGTCGTGACAGAAAGTTACCGTCTGTTCCAATGGATCAAAAAAGTACAATCACGGTTTGCCTTAGGCCCCAAACCTACCTCATTCGAAAATTCTTCAAAGGTACCGTGGGGGATGAGAATTTGAGGAATGTACCAATAAAGCAGACGGTGAAGGTAACTGAAGAATGTGGCTTGTAGAGAATTTTAGGTTCGGGTCTTTGTGTTTGTTGTTATAGCGCGTATTGGCTTCACATTTTTTAAATAATATGGGGGGTTGGATATGTGAATAAAAATTGCATAGTTGACTTAGAAATTATTTTAAATTAGAACGATGCACAGTGGGACGGATGGAGAATCTAGGAGGAAATAATTCTGGAAGCGACTTATTTCAATTTTTAACATTTCTAAATGATTTTATCTAAACATAAATAAAAGTCAACACATATTTTTTTTATATAATAAATTAAAATTTATATTTTATAAAATTATAAAAATAAAATAGACTAATTTAGATAAATTGTAAATAAACACTTATGTCAATATTTATTTTTAAAATTGTGTAGTATTCTAAAAATATAAAATAATAAAAAAAAAATAATTATAAAAAACGTTAAATAAAATAAATAATAAAAAAAATATTTATAGGAAATTGTAAAAAAATTAAAAATCGAATTTTTTATTATCCTGAATTAGAAGTTTATGCATTGTCCCCGGCATATAATACCTTGAATATAAGCTAACATAAGCTTGTTTCAGCAATGAAAAACCTTCAAATTCTGGGCATATTTTAACCCGATGAAATTGCGGATAACAGTTCCTATTTAAAATTATAGGTATTTAGTATCTATATAAAATATTCTCTCGGAACTCTAAATTTTGGCAGAATCATTCGTAGGACCAAAACCAAGATTCAGTATATCGACCATCAAACCAATTTTTTTTCAAACTTTTTCTGAATTTCTAAATTTATTTTTTTACATAAATTCTGTATTCTCTTCACCTTACAACCCATTTTTTAATATTTGGTCTAAACTAATAATTCAAAAACATTCATACGAGTATATCAGAATATCCACCTGTTTAGAGTTGATGAACAGAAACGGTAATTTTTTTCATTTGCATTCAGGAATAAAAGTGTTGTTAGATTATTCATAAATTTTGGAGATGCTCACACATATAAATGATTTGGCTTCATGTTTCTTCGGTAAGAGCGGTGCACACTTTACCATCCATCTTAGCGAGACAATTTTTTAATTAACCGTAATTTCCTTATTTTTTATTGACAGTTTAATAGAAATTAACTTTTTAATTTCATTTCGGATCTTTTATAATTGAAAATTTATTTTTACATGCTGTGGATTATTTTCTGTAGTGTAGATTTATATAGTGTAGGTTTTCAGTAGTCCCATTTCTTGTAATCATAAAATAACTTAAGGAATCATAAGGAAATTTAGGAGGGCATTCCACATTTAAAAACCAAATACAGACATAAACTAATTTGCCGAATCGCCATCCATAGTCTTCATTATCATATATATAGTTCCCGAAAACTAAACAATATGCACTTATCTATTTTGTCGCTTTTGTAGTTAGATGTGAAAATTAACTGACTTAGCATCGTGACGATTTTGCCGTCTGCATTTGTTTCTTATTCTGTTCCAAGGAATTAATGGTTTGTAAATTACTTAGGCAGACTTCCCCACTGTGCGATGGTGCCGAGGTTCAATTTAAAAAAAAACATAAAATAAAAGTATTCGAATCTGATTTAAAACTAGATTATCTTTTGAACCGAAGGCCAATGTAAATAAATATTTCCTCCAGTTTACCCCCAAATAACTCCAGAAATATATATTAATCAGTAATGTCAAAAATGTTTTAAAATATTTTGTTTTATTAGCGCCTGTCACAGCCATGTGCCAAACCGATAAATCTATAAAATAATAAATAATGATAAATTATTTTATCAATAATTATTTAAGAATGGAAACAATGTTACCATATACGCTTTATTTTACGTACCTACATGCATAATTTTTATCTTATGGTTCATTTTTGTATTAAAAGATTATATATAATTTAACCTACTTTACAAGTAATGTCCTTTCCCTTTTGAAATCGTGACTGTAACGAAGATAGTGCAAGAGTGCCTCCTCAGTAAAATTTTATTAAATCTCTCATTGAACAAATAATTAAATAATATCTTATCAAGATAACTCTCGATCCTACTTGACGTCATATTTATTTTCGAAAAAATATAGATGATCAATAAAATGAGATTTGTAACTTTACAAGCTTCACTTTTTTTTTCAAATTTTCCTCGTCAATAGAATAATTAAAATAGTCTAAAATTAATTGTTTGCTTAACGTCACTTTATGCTACTATGCTAATAGGAGTTCTAAATTTAGTCTATCCAGTTATAATTAGGATAGGGATCTTTAACTAATACCCGATATCGCACAGGCTCGGTACCTACAATTTACGTCATCTTTGAAGGAAGGCACAGCCCATTCCGCTGCACTCCTGTGTAGATTTACAAATAACAATAGCTTGTTTTCTGCTAATTTTTGTTTTTCGAAATAACATTACTTTTTGACCACAAAATGTCCGTTGGGGAAAGAGAATTTTTCTAAAATTTTTTTTTTACTTTCTTTTTTTTACAAATTTGGTGTTCTACAACTTCTGTCTAGTGAAACCGCGTGCTCGACAACTATAGAACATACATGAAAATTCCACAATATTAAGATTTTTTTTCATTATCTTATTCAATAGAAAGAAAAAAATTCGCACACGATATTCTTCTGCACTATTGTAAATATTATATAATAATTGAATGAAGAAAAATAAAAGAAAATATATACCATTACAATCCAAGGCTCTGTGGCTTAGTACTCCACAAAGAAAAAAAATAGCTCCGTAAAAAAAAGTAAATTCTGCTTATTCTCCAACAAATTGATAATAAAACGGTGTGCTCGGCAAGACGCCTAACCGCCAGGTGTTTCCCATAAAGAGGAGTCTACTTATCAATTTTAAAGGGTGTGCCATAATAGCTCATATTTATTTATTATTGATTTAATTTTTTTTCTTATTTTATATTAAGTATATTATATTTTAAATATTTTAATTTGTTTTCAGGTAAGTGCTCTGCATGCTTTCGATGGTGTTTGCGAAGACCGTATTTTTTTTTCTTAGTAATTTTTTGCATGTTTAATGTAGTTACTAATTACTTTGGAAGAAATTACTATGAATAATCTCAGAAAATCTGCCTGCAAAGGTCAATTTATTACCGTTTCCTTACTACAAGTTCAATGATTTTCAGTAGATATATAATTAAATATTTAAATAAATCTGATGCGATGCGAGCAACACACAACTATAACATACCAACTTACGTAGAGTAGAAATCAACGTGTTATGATAAATGTGTGAAAGCCATTATCAAATTCACGGAAAATAGATCTTTCCACATTTATTCACTTATCTATATAATTTATAGAATGTTAATATTTAAAAATAAATTATATAATTTATAAATGATATAAGTTATATAAAAATAATATTTTTTTATTATATCTAACCTTTTTAATTTAAACAATAGGATAACATAATACATCTAGTAAATGTGATAAGCCGAGCAAATAAAATGGCATGAACAAGCATGAAGAGAATCTATCAATTAGTAGCACTCATAATAATAAAAATCAATAATATAAGTAAAAAAAAAATAATTATAAAACTTAAGGTCGTATTACTATCGATTATTTATGCTAATGTTTTTAGCAACATTCTTGTTTCTACGGACGATGGATACGCTTCGATAATAGATGCGTAAAAAATAGGAGGACTACAGAGGCTTAGATACGTGCAGAGAAAAACTGGGAAATTTTTATTTTATAGCTTTTTTATTTCGGTAAGATTTAGGTATGAAGTGAGAATTACGTATGAAATCTTTGATGGTTACTGTGTCCAGGCGATTTTACATTCCATTTGACCGCAATTACCCATACACTGTACTTGATTACCTCTGCAGATTGCTATGAACCGGAGTATTTACAATGCATGTTTTGCATTCAAAATTGTAGGCAGTAAGGCAAAATATCAACGGCGCACACGAGTCAACTGCCATCTTTAGCGAATAATTAATACTTTAATTAAACGCAGGCGTAATAGTGACCAATTAATAAAAGTCTGGGATGAAACATGGCACTGCAAGTGTTGCAACGGTAATTTACAATTCACATGGGGTCGCCATTACTTTACCATATAACATCCGGACGAAAGTGGCATTAGGGAGACCATATGTGTAGGATGATGAATTGAAGGGTTATCTGGGGGGGGGGGGGGTCGTAAGCTAAATCCGTTATGTGATTGTTGCAGTTGTTAACTTTTTTTATTTTTGTCATTAAAAAACAGTAATACTAAAGGTTTTCATTAATTGGTTTCAACCCTACACTTCATTTATGCAATCTTAATATGCAGTAATGAGGATTTGATCGATAAACCACTTTTGGGACTTGTTATTGAGATATTCAAAACATATCTAGGATCGTTGAAAAGAGTTATCAAAACCATAAATCAGATATCAAGGAGTAAGTAGTATATTTGGAATAAGATAAGTTAAAAGCTAAAACATAAATATATAAGTACATATTTTTAAAAGATAAGGCAAGAATTAACAATGAATACATAGGATATTAACATCACAATTAAGAAATATCGCAACAAAAAAACATGTGGTGCGTGCGCGCAACACACAACTTTCACTTACCAACTTACTTTAATTAGAAATAGACGTGTTTTGTTAAATGCCATTTCTTAAAGTCAAACATTTTTCCACGAAAAGTTACTGAACTTTTTAAAAGTTTTTACCTGTGATAATTCGGCATTGCAAGCATAATACTCCAAGTCGTCTGATTTTATAATTCCCAATGTAGTTGTTGAAAACCTCATATAGTTACCATGAAACAAATAATTTCCATTAAATGAACAGAAGGCTTTAATTATAAACAATGGTCTGTCATTAAAGGCGTACTCTGCATGCGTGGGCTCAACGTGTTTTGTGAGTTGACGGAATACTTTTCTTTTTTTCTCCTGTAAATGTTTACTTGATTTTTCATATTTAGCCATTTCTTATTTTTAGGCTAAACGGGAGACAGATAATTTCTCCATATAAACAAAAACTATTATTTTATAGTATTTTATATATAGTATAGTATTTTATATAGTATAGTATGTAGTATTTTATATAGTAGTAGTATTTTATAGGAAAACAAAAAAGGCTCCTTCCCCACTTATACCCCCTCAGAACATTTTAATAATGATAAAGCTTACCTGATATTAAAGAACACTTTATTTCCTTTAACAAGACGAATTTGATCAAGATCATTAAAGCCGTTTTTGAGAAAATCGAAAAAAAGGTAAAATTTGGAAATAAAGTTATGAAATAAAGTGCCCCCTCGGTTTGACCAATTTTGATGAAATGTTGGCTATCACATCTTTGGCATAGACATACATCAAATACCCAGTTTGGTCATAATCGTTAAAGCCATTTTTGAGTTTTTTTTCATTTGACTAATTTTGATGAAATTTTTGCTGTCACTTCGCGGGTATATACATACACTAAATACCCAATTTCAGGTTCGAACGATTTATAGTTTTTGATCTAGTTTGTTTACACTCACACGCACAGATCATTTCGCGGGACTTGGTTATTTGGACTCAGGGGACCCCAAAACATCGAGTTTAATCTGGATAGTTAAAGCTATTTTTGAGAAAATCGAAAAAAAAAAGTAAAAATGGGAAGAAAAGTTATGAAATAAAGCTCCACTTCCGTTTAATCAATTTAGATGAAATGTTTGCTGTCATTTCGCGAGCATATTCATATACTAAATACCCAACAACATTTAAAAACATCCGTTAAAAAAATTATTTTTCATTACATTTAAATAATTAATATATGATTTTAATAGAAGAGAAAAGATTGCCGTGGCCAGGAATCGAACCCGGGTCATCTACATCAATATATAAAAATAATCATAAAATATATACATATTTATACCAATAGAATATATCAAAGATATTATAATAGGAGCTTACATATATTGATGAATCCCTCGTTTTTGTAATAGATCACTTGAAATAAGTTGGTGACCTTTACTCTCACCTACAATAAAGAATTATAATTAAGTGATTGTAAAATCCTCCCTGCAACGTGACTACCTTTCCCACCAGCCGAGAAATATTAAGTTTGAAGGCCTTCTCCTTATTTGGCCGATTATAAGACTTGGGTGTATACATATATATATTTTTTTCTCAATTTATTCCTTTCCTTGAATCTACCTGCTATAGCGGAAAATGTGAATCGAAAATTTTTCCAAGATTGATGGATTCGCTTCGGTTGAATTGGTAATCGACTCGTTTATCTTGCGGAGTCACTTGTCTTCCATCTGGGAACCTTCCAAAGTGAAGGGTAAGAATCGATCTCGCTGTTAGCCTACTACGTGAGTATTAATGTACTTACGCAGGATCTTCTTATAAATTTGCGTACTTTTCTACTTGGCTTTTGAAAAGGATGTAAACAATTAGAAAATCAGATAGGAGGCAAAATATTTAATGAATCTACAATGATCCTGGCTTTTGCGACGAATTAAATTTTATTGTCAGAACAATCGGGAACATGAGATAGGAGTTTCTTGGGCTTAAGACAGCTGCAGTTTGAGTGGGCTGTCAGGATGTCAACTGAATTCCTTCTCAGATGAATGATGGAAATCGATACAATAAAAAGAGTAAAAACTTTCATTTACTTAAGCTCGCATAGGCTTTGAATTACAATAACGTAATTAAGGCAGATTAAAGATTCAGAGAAAACTATTAGTCCAGTATAGAAAAAACTACTACTGTCATCTTCATAACAATTTCAAAACCATGTTTATTTCCCTTGCAGAGAAGATAACATCTAATAAAACTCTTATCGAACCAGTATTGTCATATGGCTCAGAATGTCTGTTGGACGCTAACACGAGTATTGGAATCACTCTCATGATTCTTCTTCTATATAAAATTCAGAAAATGGTTAACCAACCAATTATACAAAACTAGGGGAAATGTACAACAATTCTAATATTGTTAAGGTTGGTCGGTTTTGATTGACTGGTAATATTTCTAGAACGATGCGAGATCCATCCTAGATTTTTCACAAATGTAGAACACCTGCAGCCAACAGAGATGATGTAAAGACCGAATTCGGACAGGGCCTCTTCCCTGAGTCTAAGCGCCATCAATCTTCATGATTTTAAGCGCCGAGAATGAAGTAGAAACGTATATACGAAGGTGGTCAAAATGGTTAACGTTAACCTATATTCATATAATATCATCTGACCCTTCTCTTAAAATAAAAAAGTACTCGTTAAGTATAACATAAGTGACCAGACCAAGATGCAATTTGCCGTCACTTCGCGGGCATATACATATACGAAATACCCAATTTGAGGTTCGTATGGTTTATAGTTTTTGAGCTAGTCTGTTCACAGACACACAGACCATTTAGCGGGACTTCGGTTCTTGGACTCAGAGGACCCCAAATTTCCGTTGAAAACCGGAAGTAAAAATTTTTCTCGTTCGCAATATTTTCCCTTACTATATATTCAATATATAGTTAAGTGATTGTAAAAAAGATGAAGAAAAAGGTAGATTTATAAATATGTTTTACTTTTCAGCTGTAACTCTTTCCAAAGTTTGGAATTGATATTCATAAAGCTATCTCTCTCCAGTACACCTAGACAACGTATTAAGAAACACAGAAACCTAGCATTATATCGAGCCCCTATCCAATTGTATCGGTAGAGTAGGTGGTTAATATCTGCTTGTCAAACAAGCAAGTGCTATTGTTTCTAATACTCAATCCATTTCTGTCATGTCACCGGCGATTTCCTTTTGCATCATTCAGTACCAATTCTTGGTAATGGAGACTGTTATGAGTCAAATAAAAATTCCATTTCAGGAAAACTATTAAATTATATGGTATATCAGACGTGGATGTTTCCGCATATACCATATTCTTTGAAAACTTAACAATTTGTTATTGCAAATAATATACTGTAAGGTGGACAACCTTCTTATGTTGGTTACCTTGAAGGAAATATGAAAAAAAAAACCATATCATTGGCTGATTACAAAGTTATTTCTCTTTTATAGCTGAGATATCTACTATGAAGCTTTAAATTTAATGCATTTTCCTTTTCAAGGTATAAAGCTTAAAGAAGATAAACGGAAAATAATAAAATATTTCTACATATTTGAATTAAATAAACGCCTAAAACCATAGACCGTCTGAATTTCCCAATTTAAAGTTTTGTGTGTACTATGTTAGGGAAGAGAAACTCCCGGAACTGAGCAAGGAATTCGGAAATGTAACTTTACATGAGGGTGTTTATAAAAATATTTTTGAATATGATCATCTTTTTCCTAAATACTATACAGGTTTATGAGATATCTTGTCGATTTATTTTATTTGAAATCATATTTGACATACTTATGGGAAGAAATGAACTGTGTACAATCGAAATTCAGGCAACCTGTAATATCGAAGTATACTTTCCAAATTTATACTACAGTGAAAAAATTCAGTCTTCCTTTATGATATATATAATTTTCAATATTAATCAATATTAAAACATCACAACGTTTCGAGGCTCATTGCCTCATCTTCAGGTGTACTTCAACAATATTTTACATAATATTTACAACTTTTTTAAAAATTTAATTTACAATAATTATAAAATATGGAAACATTTATGACTTAAAATCCTATATTACATTATACTTATTATGTACATACCAAAATATATATTATAACTATAAAATATATCAATTCACTAAAATCTCGTCAAAAAAATTAATAATGTTAGATTGCACTTCTTTCTTTGGCCACCTCACTGTTACTGGCTTTAGTCTGTTGCTACTTAATCCTATTAATACTTGTTCATCTCTTGTCCTAATTATTACTATTTCATGATACACACAAACACACACACACACACACACACACACACACACACACACACACACACACACACACACACACACACACACACACACACACACACACACACATACTCACATACCCACACATACGTACACATACGTACACAATACATGTCTATTTATATGTATATATCATCAAATTTTTAATTTTTTAATTATGTCCATGTAATGGCTGCCTATGGTTTTAATATCTGTTTTATAATTGACTGTTCTATTAATGTTTTTGGTGATGTATATGGCCTCTGTAGTTTTCCTGTTATTTGTGTTGTTGACTGTTTCTATTATTTTGGGATTGCTAAAATCAAATTTATGTTTTTTTGTTATGCTAAGTTGGGCGAGTGCTGTTGTGCCTACATTTTTTATACTTTTACAATTGCTAATATGTTGCGATATTCTTGTTTTTAGCTATATCTAAATACTATACAGGTTTATGAGATATCTTGTCGATTTATTTTATTTGAAATCATATTTGACATACATATGGGAAGAAATGAACTGTGTAAAATCGAAATTCAGGCAACCTGTAATATCGAAGTATACTTTAAAAAAATCAAATTATTAGGAAGGATACTGCCAATATAAAAAAAAACTGGAATTTTACAGAAGCATATCTTGTGATCACCATTGCTATTTGTCAACTGTAAGGAAGATGGCTTTGACTGCTCTCCAGCGTTAAACATAGAAATTAAAAATATTAATTTTTTTTTTTATAGAAAGATAATGTGATTTGAAGTTTTCAAGCAAATAAAAGTAAAACGAAAATTTTTGTATTGTGGTAGTCTTCTTCTAAACGAGCGATATAATAAATTATTGATTCATCCATAAATAACTACTAAATATGTAAATGGGAATACATTTCAATTGTTAAAATAGCTTTACTAAAGGTAGACTTTTCTTTATTTTTTTTTTTCATTTGAGATCCAAGTCACCTTTATATAACAGGAAGATAAAGAAGCAATGCAAACAATATAATCTCAAACTCTAAGGTCGCCATATCTAAGTAAATCTAAAACAGTTACTGAGATAAGATAGGGTGACTAATAATAGATTTCGAGGTTTGCTCATTTTGCTATGGTAACTATAATTATAAAAAAAATCAATGTTTAAAAATAGTTATGCATGTACAATATTTGGGATAACTTGGTCCTGATTAGGTGTAACGAGGCCTTCTTAGTGATGTAAAACTATCGAAACAATTGATAGTTTACCAGCTATCTGCCTCTAAGCACCTATGTGCTGTGCAGATCATTTAAAGGTAAAATAAAATGTTACAGAGTAATTTTGTTTAGTTTTCTAACAAAAAATAGAATAATACAAACACTCGAATTTCGCGTTCTAAATTTTGTCGAGTCTTGTACCTTACAAATCAACTTTGTCGACAAATGAAGATACTGTGCGCCTGGTATTAAAAGAGGGTTGGTATATACCTTCATCTAAATCCCATTTTCCTGCACTTTTTGATTTTTTTCTTGAACTTTATAGAAAAAAAAATTACCTCTGGCTAAAATGGAACCCATCCTCCATTGATAGAAATGTTTATCTTATGCCTTAATTAACATAAAAGAAAAAAGGGCAATAAAAAAAGACATTATAGTTCCTGTCGTTCCAAATCGAAAACTACTCTACTCCCCCCCCCCCCTTCATAACAATATACTATCAATAGTATCGTGAGTTTTATGTCTGATACTATCGATGAGGGAGACTATCGATAGTTTTACAACACTAGACCTACGGTTTCAGGGAATAATCTGCCTCTACTAAGCCACATTAGTAAAGCATCCATATCAATCCCCGCTGTCTTGTCAAGACCCGCATACTGTTATAGTCTGGTAAAATCATCACAGGAGCTCTTTAGATTTCCATGTATTTTCTGTACATCAGGGATTCATGGTTTCCAAATAATAGAAAATTTTCACCTCGAAGATTAAGGGCTGTTTAGCCGAATGGTAACATTGCAATAGCTGAGGTGACCCTTGATCTTTCGTTACCTACGAAATAGTTTTGGAGCTACCGTTTTTTACCACGACATGCCACTAACAGGCTTGAGAGCCCTCGCTCCATCTTTTCGCGAAAGATACATTCTGACCTCTGAAGATTTTCGATAACGTTTCTTCTAATTCACTAACTGTACCTACGCTAAGATAAGAATCCATAGCATTCAAGTCTGTTTTGATCATTTTAAAATACCGAAGGAATATGATAACGACGGAGATGCCCACGTACTTCAACGTTTCATGATATTTATCCCTGAAAGATGTGTTTTGTGGGTAATTTTAACTCGTTTTTTAAATTTATCATCGCTTTGTTTTTAAATATCTCACTTGAATTGCAGAACTTGATGCAAGCATATGGAGGATCGTAAAAATATGTAGGATTCGTTTTCGTTCAGGCTTTTAACTAATATATTATTAGAAAGTTATTATTATTATTTCTTCTTTCTTACGACCATTTCATATATCCATTCTTCATAATTTTTTTTTTCAAATACTGAAATATTTTTGATAGTGGAAGATAAGAATGTCATGTTGGTCTTATTTCAATAACTATAATCTTACATTATTTTAAATACTATAATTTGTATGTTATGTTTATATAGTTTTGTTAAATGTTACAAATGCAATTGATAATTCTTTATATAATTTATCTTGCCCTGATGGGGATCTGAAATTCAGGTGGAAAGGTCGTCCCAATGAACTATATGATGCTTTCATGTTATTGTTATTTATTTTGACCGCACTCCAACCGTTCCTTTATAGAAAATTTAAGGACTTTCTTTGTCGTGTCCAAGAGAATCGATCGTTGAGCCCCTATTAGTGAAACAAGAGCCAATTTCAAGTTTTCTCTGCCTGCTACCGTGGACTTGGGAATCAGGCCGTTTGATGAAATTATTATTGGCAGTGTCATTAAACTTTCCAGGTGGTATAGTTGTTTGAGCTCCATCGCCAATTCCTGTTATTTTGCGGTTTCCCACAGGCTGTAGAACTTATATTGTTATCATTAGAAATCGCTACATCGATAATTCTATTCTTTCTTCACTCTCAGATTTAAAAAGAGGACTAATATTTTATTATGATTATAAATTTGTTTGTCTTCTATTTTTTATGTGATATGGTCTTTTTCATTGCTGATACAGTTGATAAAAAAGATATATTTGGACGCTATCCAATCCATTATAAATTCCAAATGGGAAGTTGGAATCGGCCTTATCCTATAAATGGAACCGTTATCAAGAAAGAATTGAGCAAGTATGGATTCATACTCGAATAAATGCTGCTTATCGGGAGTAGCTATTGACTGGCGATAAGATTAGTTCATAATTACTCCCCTTATCAGTTTGGATATAAAAATTAACTCCGAAACCACTACTTTTCTCACGTCCTTCATTGTTTGATCTAGCTGATATCGAAACTTTCCGAAATTTCTTATCTCATTCTACCTAAGTTGCCGGGTTTTTTCTGTGAGACTGTCATTGTTTCTGGGGGGTCTCATTATATCTATTCAGTCTCATAGCAAGCTTTTAGATGTATAACATATCTGATTACACACCAAAAATGTCAGTTCACAATTTTTTTGTAATTTGTAATGGGCCGGGATAGCCGAGCGTGTTGGAGCGCGACCCGCTGTTGCACTCTTGAGCCGAAACCTGGGAGGGTTGACTTTTATTTCGTGGAGGCCACACGGAATAAATCTCGACCTTCCAACCATGGTTATAATAGGTTGGTTACAGCTATAGAGTAACTCCCCGTAAGCCACACATGGCCTGGTAGGGGTACGGAACAAAAAATTTATTTGTAAAACAAATGTCACAATTTATTAGTAAACAAAAGAAAAAAAAATGTAATCGTGCCAATTTATATATAATCTTCAAATGAAATCAAAATTCTTATGTTATAGAGTTTATTTGAGAAAGCATACTCTGTATTTGTACAGCCTTAAGTTTGGGATATTTGTACATTTTTAAACGTTACAGTGAACGAATTACATTCTGCGTCATTTGTTTTTCAATTTTTCATTTTTTGTTTGCAACCAATCAGCAGTTTAGTATGTTTTCGCTTAAATAAGTACCTTCATGCGATCAACGCCTATAGTTCGTTTTAATTATTAGGCTCCAAAAAAAAACAAAAAAAAAAACAATATGTAACTGTAATTATTTTCCAAAGCCATAAGATAAAATGTATGAGGCTCAAGGTTCCTCCACTACAGAGCAAGCTATACTTAACATTTTTCTATATTTTTTAAACTTAGGTCACTAGTTGAAAGTTGTTAATAACAGAGGCATTACGATAGTGAAAATATGAAACGTGAACATTCTTAAATTTAAATATATACATATCTGCACTGGTTTTGGAATTTATTTAACTTTGTACATATGTATATTTATAAATGTATATTTATGATACCTACCTTGCTTTGGTGAGGTTTTTACTATCATTTTAACCTAAAATGAATCATTTGTAATTTGTTTCTTCTTAGTATATAAAAAAAAAAACTTCATTATCTTCTTAGCATAAAAACTTTTTTACTATCAAACTAAACTAAGAAAAAATAAAATATTTTTTTTGTAATTGTTTTCTTCTTGGTATAAAAAAACAAAAATTTGTTTCCTAGTTCATTTACACCTTTGTTTCAATTTTGTTTTTGATAACGTTTCATCAAAATTTCTATACTTTTATAAGTACGCAGAAACAATTTTGTAAATATTTTTATTTAACCATCTTCAAAAGTTAAAGAAATTTTACCAGATCAATTTAAAGTATATAGCCATACTTTAAATAAATACTTAATCATTCAGAACTCTTTCATAATAGGAACATACAAGAAATCCTTTAACAAGATAATTATAATAACTTTATCTCATATTTCTACTTTTGAAATATCGCGGACATCAGGTGCGGTACCAGAAAGATATTTGGGGGGGATATGTCGGTATACAAAACAAAGAAAACATACATAAAGCGATCATACAGCACACTTAATTATTTATAAAAAGAATATGAATTTAATTGAATTCCTATACATAAATACTACAATACTGGAAATTTTGTAAGAAATAGATGCTTAAATTTATTGTAGTAATAATTTTTTTCTCGAAATTTTGGGGGGCCGAACCCCGAATCCCTCCTAAGGGTGGACACTTCGTTTTTTTTTTTTTTAATGAAGCTGGATTTTCATATATATTATTTGCAGACATTAAGAAGTTAACAGGAAAACCTTTAAGACTGTGAAGAGGAAAAATACGAGTTTGGATCTCACGATTTTACTGTACTGTGCATCAACCAATTATATTGTCTGCGATCACTGAATGCCAAGCCTCTATGCCTCTAATCTTTTTAAGACAATTTTAAAGTGTTTCCCTTTTTTCTTATTATACTTATACATACATACTTATAAAAAAAATAATTACAAAATCGCTTAAGTTAAAATATTTTAATAATAAGTTATACGTAATCAATATGTTAAGAATATTGAAGTAAAAATTATTTGACATGTTCGGTCTGATTATTTTTACAGATATCTAATTTGGGATTAGGAAAATCCAATATGTTTTTGTACTATTTAGGTCACACGTGCACATTCGTGTAGATACACCAGTAATAAAAAGATAATGGAAAAAAAAGAGGGCAGAGGAAAATTAATTTTGTAAACTTAAAGGCCATCTGTTTAAAGCTTTTATGTAATCATAGCTTTTAACTAATATTGTTGTTCCCAAAAAAAATCTATTGCATTTATTGACATTTTTAATTGTGTAAAAAAACAATAGATGTAAAAAAAGAAGAAAAGGGGGGGGGGGGGAGAGACATGCACAGCATTGTAAAGAAATTATCTACTGGTAGCTCTCCAATGATATTTTTAAAATAGATGGTCCTAGGGCCATCTTCTTTTCAGACGCCTAGGTCCTAGGTGGATTGTCTGAAATAGAGGAGGATTTAAAGATGGTAACAAAAGATTTGGAATGAAAGGACGTACCTACCCAGCATTATAGCATATTAGGAGGGGAGGCAAGAGTACATAAAGGATAATTGATAAATAATTTTAAACTTTATATTACTAAAGAAAGAAATTTATTTGTATTACCTTATTTAATTTTTAGTAGCTACGTAAATATTATATAATTTATTTTAAATTATTAATGTAATTTATTATTTTTGTTTATAATGTATTTTTGATATATAAATATGTTTTTATCAAAATGTTTGTTGTGTCATTAGAATATAATTTATGATACAAGAAACATTTTTACCATTATTGAATTGAATTATTTACTAAATTACTTTTCATTCAAATCGTTTAAGGGGGCCAATTTCCCCCTGCTCCTCTCCCCCTGGGTACGCTCATATTAGGATGAGTATGTAGTTGAATTCGTATGTTTAATTACCGTCACTTTATGCCACTATGCCTGATCTGACGTTTCTATAGTTTTGACCATCCAGGTATAATTAAGATAGGGATCTTTAACGAGTAACTGACTGACCGGTCATACAAAAAACGGTAATTAGAAGCAAAACAATAGGTACTTAATAGATTAATTAAGTGTTGATGTGTGAACTGAACTCCTTCGATTGATTCCAACTTTTAAGAACCTTTTGAATTTAAATCAGGCAGGTTTACCACTTTCCACTGCATGTTAAATAATAGCGAAACGTGATAAGGTGAAGGAACGGTAATTACAATAGTCATCATCAGTAGCAAAAATATGATATATTCATTGCATTTATAGTCCATTCGACCATTGATTGTGTAGATGATCTTTTACAAGATGTAAAGTTGGAGGGTGTAGCTCATGAATCTCATCGGGACTCAATTATCAGTGGTAGAAAAATCGCCCATTGTTAAGTATGTCATGAATTATCGATACTGAACAATCGAACATGACTGAAGCAGAAACACAAAAAAGCGAAACATAGTTTATCTGTGGATGTGAAACCAACAATAAATGTTTATTTCTTCTGTGAATTTTTCCTGGCCAATTGAAAATGATCTACTCAAATTATGTACAAATTAGATAAGGTGAAAGATGTCATGAAAAAAAAAGATTCAGAACCACTTAACTATCTATTAATTTCTAAAATTTGAATCAGCCTATGTGATTAATGGTTTCCATATTGAAAACGATCTGTACTCTAAATCGATTCTGCAATCAGGGATAATGTAGATGCCTAATGACCGAGTCGAACGCAGTCTAGACCGCAGGCCGATCTGTAACACCAATTAACAAGATAAGGAAATTAAGATTTATCTGCATAATGGTGATTGTGCAATATAAATGTGCTGTCGCCATGCTGTCTGTTCACTACTATGTCGTGTCTCAGTATAGTGCCTTAGCAGGATCTATTTTATTCTCCGATTGGAAAAAAATAATTACCAATGACAACGGCATCATAGAAAAGAATGAAAAAGGAAAAACCACTTTATAACGTTATATAAAAATAATGGCTACACCATAATGAAATCCAACCTGCCTATTAAATGAGTTTTTTTTTCCTCCTCAGAGTCAAAGCATTTAAGTTGGCATTGTGTAATCAGTAATGATTTTGTTGAGCAACAGGTTGACGTTTTTGACTTGCAATGGCTGTCCAAAATCCTTTGGTGGAGCCACCGAACATCATTTGCCAACGTCATCGAGGAAACGTCCTGAGGCCAATAACAGCTTGAATGTGTGTTTCAGGGTGGAGGACGAATTTAAGTTTTTCACTCTAAAAAAAAAAAAAAAAAAAAAATTGATTTCCTCCACCAAAAAAGAATGGGGCATCGGAATGTACCCCAGAAAATTTCTAAAAACTTTTACATATATACATGGCAGAAATAATTAGGCTTTTTATTGACTTTAGGAAATTTACTGACCTGTTTAACAGACCTATCAAAGAATATATTTTCCTAAATTTGTTTTTTGAATTCAATTAAAAACAACTATCATAATTGCTCCGAGCTCATTAAAGGATGCATATTTTAAATAAACGATAATAACATAGTTAAATTATTGGATAATAATTGAGCGATACTGTCAATTAAATTCGAATTCGGTCCCGATTCGATAAAATCCAGAATGACTCAGTACTAAAACCAGTTCACTCTGAAGCCTGTTAACCTTCAAAAGCTCTGGCCATGATTTAGTGATGTAATTCAGCGATGCCGGCACATAAGGTGCGGTCTTCCCTTCAATTAAATGTGTGGCAATGCAGTTTCCTCCAGCCAGGATTTCTTCCTAGACATGAACCCATACTTTTCTTCTTCTTTTTTTTTTTTTCTTTTTTCTTCTCTTCAAAGGAGCTCATACGGCTTACTTGGTATCTTTCAAAAGAGAACTCGAGAATCGATCATTAAAAATGCACTCATAGATCGTTACTATAACCAATCAAGTAAATAGCAGAATAGAAAAAGTTAAACTATGAAAGTTGTTAAGCAAATTAGTTAAAAGCAGTGCTATAAACATGTAGCAATATATATAAATATGATAATATTTTCAACACATAGATGGTGTTTAGATGTAAAAATCTGCCTCCGATTCTGCCTCGAGCAATTTATAACGATCATTATTTAATTTTATACATTAAAAAATATTTTAAACCTCTCTTATTTGGAAGTTGTTATTGGAAGTACTTTGCCGGTTTCATTTTTCAAGCTCAAAAAAAATAAAAATAAAATAATAATAAATAAAGCATCTTGAATTTCCCCCAAACCACACATTTTATAAAAAATCGCATAACTTCAGATTCATTATGTTTATGCCAAAATTCAAAAGATATCTAAACTATTTCTTTGTTTTATATCAAAACAAATGAAATATTATGTAGTCAATTGTTAAAATATTTAAGTGAAGTATAAATATTATTTCAGTGCATGGTAGAAAGAAACCGAAGTTTCAATCAATTTAAGTATTAGAGAATTAAACATTATTTTATAGTTAATTATTTGTCTCTGTTAATCTTTGTTTATATATTTATCTACGAGTATACTGTGTGAGGTGTTCCGGATCATTTCAGACAAAAATATTTTACATCAATTTCCTACATAAAATTTCTGACGTGGTTGTTATATTATTCGAAATGTCTTGTACAGTTCAAACAAAATTACATAGAATTTTTGAGTTTATTATACTATTAAAATCTACACATTAAGCCTGAATATTTATTTTCTTAGAAAAGTAAAACAAAGTCCCAAATACCGGACGTAACTTTCTTGTTGCCAAACTAAATTCTCTAAGATTTTCATAACTTGTTGACAAGTTAAGGAGGGGGGTATTTATTTTATTCAGAATTTGCAGCAACGTTGGATAGGTTGTTTACCATTTTAGCGGTTTTCTAATCGAATTTTTAAATTTGTTTTATTTTTCTTAAATTTAAAAAAATAAGTTATCTTTTATAAATAGGTGTAACGCCGAAGTGAACTACGCCAAACTTTATGTTTTAGGCAAACTGAAGTTAAAGTTGGATTTTGTGAAATAGGATTGTGTTTACTTCTATCGCTTTTGAAGTAAAACATAATTCACTTTATCTTGTATATCGTTCAAATATAAAGAAGCATGATTAAAGAAAATAATAGGTAATTGAAAAAAAGTTAAAAATTAATTAAATAGGTTTGGCGCTTAGTTCACTATGGTTTTAAAAGGACCAAATAATTAACGTGACAACTTTTTTATATTACATGTGTTATAATAGAAAGGTAAAGTTAAACTTGCGTAAATAAAAGAAAACTGACTGCAACGATATGTCGCTATTTTATTTGAATGTTTTCCTCGTGTAAAGCCTTGCAGCTGGTGCACGAAAAAAACGCAATAAAAATAATTATTTTTCAAAAAATGAATCACAATTGTAAAATAAATAAATAAAATAAGTAAACCAGGAAACAAATAAGAACTAAGAGACTTCGAGTCCTCTGTTAATTTTACAACTTTTGCTCTTAAGTATGTGTCCTTAAATTATGCCAGTAAATAAAAAAGAATAAAAAAAATATGCACAAGCACAATACATAATTCATGTTACAAACGTATGAGCTAAAAACAATTTTATTCTGTCATTAAATATCAGTTTCTTCTCAGAATGTTATATCCTTAAGTATATTTCAATTATTAAAAACTAATTCAATCTTCAAAAAATGTATTAATTTACTTATTAAAATAAAACTAATTACTTAAATTAAATCACCATCACCACCAGATAATGATTTAATAATTTAGGAGCGCTTTTATAAATATAATTAGTATACATTATCGAAAAATTTCGCATTGATATTCGGTCATCTTTCCTACACTTAAACACATTAGAAATAATAGCCGTTCCTGGGTCTTATTTAATAACTGATTTGTGCCGACACAATATTCTGAAGTGCTATTAAGTATTACAACAGTTATTTTATATTTTCAATCTAAGCAGTTGATGAAGTTTATACAAATAGAATTTTTGTTATTCGTCACTTCGGTATGAAATTTCTTTTCTCGTGAGTTCTATTATGTCCAAATCCACAGCCTCTGGAAATAGAAAATATTCTATGTAGTGTAAGTTTTAAAAACCAGCTCAGAAACCTTCAATATGATATGACTGTAGTTACAGTTATAAATAGTTCACTAATTACACATATCGAGAAAATCCAATGACTATACAATTTCTAAGTGAAAATCCATGGATGCCTTGCCCGTGATTTCGAAACCATCACAAAACATAGCTCGAAAATTTTCCATAGCGGTCCACAACCTTCCGGGAACTCTTGGATAGTAATCATTTCTCGGTAAGTCTGCCGGCGATCATGCCATCCGCTTCGTTATACCATCATCATCAGCAACACGATCTCCGGCAATGAGGCCTCTCGTTCGGATCGCACGAAACACCGCACGCCATGAGAGTACGGTCATTGCGTTTTTAGAACTTTCGGGGATCCATGTTTTAGTTAGTTTTTGGTACAGTAAAATCTAACACGAGATAGTAATAGCTCACTTAGTCCATCCAATTCGTAATAAAAAGACATATAATGTAGCTGCTGAAATCCTGTAATCTATGAGCAGCTGAGGGACGCATGCTATCGACTTAGCCGAAATTTCTTCGGACATGCAATAAATCATCTCTTTATTTTTTTTTGTGTATTTTTTTCAATGTTTTAACTTAAATATTTTCATTAATAATGAAATTTCCATTAGTTCTTTTTTTTTTTTTTTTTTTTACTGCTACCTCATATAAAAAATATACCGCAGGTCGGCAAGAAAATTACAAATCCAAAACCTTGTTTATCTGTTTGTTTTTCTATCACTTACCTGTACATGAAATATATAATAAGGGAAAATATTACGATCATGAAAAATTTCGGCTTCCGGTTTTCAACGGAAATTCGTTTTGGGGTCCCCTGAGTCCAAATAACCAATTACCGGAAAATGGTATGCGTCTGGGAGTGTGTGTGTAGGTGTGTGTTTCTTTGTATGTGCCTCCTTATTCATAACTGCCCTCGTTCTGAATAAGGAAATTTTTGCGGTAATTATCATCTTCGTCGGTTTCTTGAAGTGCATTAGAGACTAAAATTCGGAAACTAAATTCCATCTATCGATTCCCATTCACGATATATTTACTAAAATATAGGATTTTTTTTCCTTTATCAAAATAAATAAATAATATGAATCGAAAATTACTGAATACGGTTAGGATCGAAATAATTATAATGCGGATAAAGCGGCTATATTTTGTGAATTTTCTAAACTGCGTTCACATAGCAATTATCAAAACATGTCGGTTTCTCCTCCAAGTAAGTTGGTAAGTGAAAGTTGTGTGTTGCGCGCATGGCACCAAATTCTTTTTAAATCTCATTTCCAACCAAGGTCTAACCATTTAGATTTTGTCATTTATATAGAAACAGCGATTAAGGACATAGTCAACCATTGGATCAGTTAGTATCACTGGTAATAGGTGTAACTAATATCCAGCTCACTTACCTACCTACATGATCATACCGAATCCCCGAACATCATGTCCACTTTTAGCGGCTTTGATTTAACACTCTGGATTTAAATTCCATGATAATTACTTCCAATTACTTATCAACGTTCATAGCACCTAGGAAAACTTTTCTTTAGCTGTCTCTATAATTAAAGTAAAACAAATTTAATCAAATATTTATTTATTGTGGGATTTTATTCCATACTGTTAAATTTAATTCAATAAAAAAATGGGGATGGGGTAGTTCACTTCCGGAGTACAGATATACTAATTAAACTAATGTACATAATTTTTGAGCTATTCAAAATGTACATACATGGGATTATCTTGAAAACGCAAAAATATTTACATACGAATTTTTCCATTTAGCCTGTCTACCAGACAGCAAATATAGTTTTGGGACATTCCTATTTTTTCAGACTATATGTCATTATTGATTTTTATTTCCTGTACGGCTACACAACAAAGAAACAATTGTGCTAACATTTTACGGTAACTAATTAGCAGTTTATATTGCGGTGTCCTCGATGTAGATCAGGACAATATTAGCAGCCACACATAACATTATGCTCATTTCCCAAGGTTCGTAAACAATTCTTCTAGGAAATAATAATTGTAAAAAAAAGTGGGGAATTTCTCGAATGCTTCGGGCCATGGATATTACATCATACTTATTGGCTTATCCAACATAATCCGATTGAGTATGAGTATCCCACTATTTGTATTTATTACTGTTATCATCCAGTTGAAATTGGATTTAATTTGTCAAAAATCAAATAAGTGAGTGTTAGAAGACAAGGGTTCTAAGTGACAAAAAAAAAAAAAAAAAAAAAAAAAATCGAGTCAGTCGCTAAATATGGTGGTGAAAATGCCACACTGTGATGGAAATGGTTGGGTATGCGGTCAAATAAAACAACACTAAATGTACAATGACATGTATTGTGCGGGCGTTTCGACCCGAGATTAAGGCCTTCATCATGGCTGTCGAGTTCACTGATATGGAACGACTGCCCTTTATCATACATGCCTAGTCGTTCTTTTCCAGTGGACTCGACAGCCATGATGAAGACCTGAATCTTGTGTCGAAACGTCCGCACAATACATGTCATTGTACATTTAGTGTTGTTTTATTTGACTGCACCACCAACCTCTTCCATCAAATAAACTTCTACGGACAACCATCTACCTCCACTATTAAAAATGCCACTCCTTTGCTTGGTGAAGAGATTTCAGTGGTTCTAATAACAGTGATAAGTTTAAAGAAATAAGTCTGTTGAAAATCATTGTGCCAACATTGTCTTAACCGCTAACAAAAAAAAAAAATAATTATCCCTTCAAGTTAATCTTTCCTTATTTTCTGATAATAAGAAATGGTTTAATTGCCTTCTTGATTTTTCTTTGAAACGGTGAAATCATCAAAGCTTTTACAAGGTTTTCGCTAATTACTTTATCATTAGTAAAGGAATTGTATATTTAATTTATTATTTCCATTGGACCATTGAAATGAAATAGACTCATTAAATATAAAAGCACGGGTTAAGAATTAAATTATATATGTTAGTAGCTGATTGTGAATGTATTTAATTTTAAGAAATAACCAATTAAATCTATTTCAAGTTTTTTTTTCTATAATGAACATAGTTATTAATTATATCTGACTCTTGATTGGGAGTTGCGATTTTTCCAGTTCAACTTTACCACCGCCACAAGGTTGTATTTTGACAGCAAAGGAGATGTCGCCAATGAAATATTCGGGAAAATGAGAAGGATAAGATTATTCGCGTAGATTTAAGTCTTTTATTTAAAAACTAGAGCGACTTCGTTTATTTTGTCTGTTATGTTACTGTTAGATGCACTTTACATCTATCTGTACATTAGAACTAATCTTGGTTTATAGGGAATTAAACGAATTTGGGTGTAACTGTCGTAAATAAGTCACGCATTTTAATGCATTAAATGATATTTAATAAATTTATGTTTGTTTTTTATGAAGAAATAACGTTAGTTCTGCTAAGGTTATGTCCACCAGGTGGAATAAGTTTTTTGCTTTTTTTTTTATCCACAGATCTTATTCATGTTGGGGGCTTATTGGCGTAAAACCGAAATGGTCATCAACGCCAGACCTTATTCATATAAAATTTATTATTTAAAATAAAAATTTATTACCTTAGACCAATTGAAAAAAAGTAGTGAACTTTATTGCTCCATGAATTGCAGTTTCTTGACTTACCTCATACATAATCAATTGAGCGGAATACTGCTATTTCTTTCCCCTATGCCTATGCCTATGCCCTATGCCTAGCTTCATAAATCGCAGTTTTTGCAGGAGAAAAGCAATAATCATTAAATAGATGTTCTTTGAACGGTTTTTCATAAACATATAAATTATCATGCCTTGTAATGAATTTTAATGATTGCTCTCAACAATAAGCCTAGACTCCAATCCGAGACATACATATATCCTCGAACAAAGTTCTTAACCTTTTCATTATAAGTAAGAAAATTCACGATATTGCTTAATTGGTCAAGGATTGGAGTTGGTAGGTCAAGACATGTCTCAAGTGAGGTAATAAATTTTCCGTTTAAAGAGAAGTTGTGGGAAATGCCTAGAAAGTCATAAATAAATCTTTCGAGCACGTTAATTGGTTGAAGTAAGAGATATGTTTGAATATACTATTCGTAGTTCCGTATTAGTCATATCACTTGGGAAAGGAATGATACCTATGTTCAGGAAAATATAAGCTACCACATTTTCACGTGATAAGAACTCATAAATAGGATATTAACCTTGCTGCGTTGGAAGCGTTCAGGTAAATGTTAAAAGGTAACGTGACAGGTACATAGAATTTGGTTCGTTTCAGAACAAATTTTTTTTTTAATGGTATATATTTCATTATCAAAATCTAATATTTAGAATTTTAAAATTTAATCGTTGGCCTATATAGCGTACTTGCTTACTATTACTACACAACGTGCATAATATTATAATATTATGATCTGATAAATTAGGCATAATAATATTATAATATTATAATCTGATAAATTAGGCATTTGATATAAATTTTTTCACAAACTAGGTAGCCAATTCTTTGCAAATGACAATGTCGAAAAATATCTATCTCTTTTTATTTTAACTCTATAAGCAGTGGAATATACAGAGAAAATTTTATGGGGGTTTAGGGGACTCCGACATACATAGTGACGAAAGAGGGATGTTTGTGGGGTTCTGGTACTGCTCCAACAGCAACTCAATGACTTTATTAGCCCCTTTAATCAGTTTTGCGTGATTCTTAACACGTTTGATGCGCATCGGTCCGCGGGGTCCGATGTCTTACATTCCCCTCTTAACAGCAGATTTTCACATGAAAATGTCTGAAAGTCCGAACACTTCAAACACCTCGAACGCAATTTAGTCGATTTATAATGAGATTATTGCATTTTAGTGCAGAAAATGTTTTTAACGGCTGAAATTCTGTTGTTTTTTTTAGAATCGGACTCCGAGGTCCGATTTTTGATAAAGTATGGAGTAAATCCAGTATCGGACCCCTGGAGCCTGTCCAGCGCCTGATTCCAATCCTTACCAAGAGACAATGCCCTTATGACGCTCATTTAATTCACTTTTCAGTCAAAAGATAACGCTTTCGTCAGAGCATTCCTATCGGACCCTGACGCCCGATATCGTCTGTGGCTCATCCCAGCAATCGGACCCCTGTGACCGATACCGTTCAATTCAGGATACCCCTAAAATACGCTGCCGCACTTAACCTGTGAATAATAATTCAGATTACGGTACTTTATATTTTTTTAAACTTCTAATAATTAATATTTATTTATTTATTTATTTTTTTTTTTTTTTTTTTTTTGTAGGAGCACTCTATAAGACATTTTTAATAAAGAAACAAATGCTAGTTGCAAAATCGCTAAAGCCATAAATCTACGATAGAGGGTATTAGTATCTTTATGAGTAGTTGGTATGAAAGCATTTGTGGAACATACTGTGTGGATTACTTCACTAACTTATTCTTTTTGATTTTTTTTTTCACAGTACAATTATAGATTTTTATAAAAATGAAATAAGCAATTTTTACTTTCATATCATTTATTATTATTATTTATAATTTACCAGACATAATGGTAAATATATTTTTTTATCTAACTATTTTAAATAACTGATTTAAACAAGTCATAAGATAATATACATTTTATTCACTAGTTTTTTAGATCTTAGAATGACGCCTGCGGCAACTAGTTTTATTTTACAGCGTAACAATAGTTTTATTTCAAATCCCTGTATGAACAATGTCAAATATAATGCATGGTAGGTACATAATATCAAATAGCAAATTGTTATGAAATTTTTTTGTTTGTTTAACGTCCCTTTATGCTACTAAGGCTAATCGGTCGATGCTACAGTTGGAGTCCTAAATTTTGCCTATCCAGGTATAATTAGGATAGGGATCTTTAACAAGTACCTGAAATCGTACAGGCTAGGGACGTCCGTTTTACGTTCCATCCGAGGGACGGCATAGCTAAGGATTTTTTACTCCCTTTAAAAAATCCTAGGGCCAACGTGGGACGCGAACATATTTATAAATTTATAAAAAACTGCTTACAGGCTTGAAAATGGCTCTAGGAGCTGAAACGTAGCCTAAATAAACTGCTGTTGTTTTCGGTGAATATTGGCCTAAATTTTTATTTATTTGATTATTCATTATTTTTTATTCTATTTTTGCTTAGAAGATTACTTCGATTGCTTTACCATCTTATTATTAAAGTAATACATATATATTCACCTTGTTGTATATTTTTAGAACTTCCATAATTCTTAGTACAGTTGTTTATATATCTAGCAACCTTAATTAATATTGGCTTAAGTGTTTTGTTTTTTTCAAACTATCTTGAACATTCATTATTAATATATATGATTTAATATCTATAATACAAACCTTAAAATATCATAAGTCAATTTTCCTTTTACATGTATATACATATGTATTGCATACATATAGTTACATTGCATCAGATCAACCGCGTGAACGTGTTTACCAGAAAAAAAGCGAAGAGTATGGCAGCATGTTTAGTTTAAACCTCTTTTGCCAAACATTTTGTCCCACAAACATTTACGCAATTGTAGACAGGTGCAGAGTTTATTGACAGGGTATAGAGTTCTTCTTATGGCTAACTGCTATTTAGGAATTGCTCATTAACAATTACTGACATTTGGAATTTTTGTTGAAATAAAAATCTTTCCTTTTCATTATCCATAGGTTCAATGAATTATATGAATTGTTATTCAAGAATTAAAGGTTTGATGATGAAGCGAAATCGAAGTTATTCAGAATGAATTCTATATTCACGACTCTTATACTACATCGATTATGATTTTTCCTAGCTACTAACATTAGATTGCAACAATGGCGGTAACTGTTGTGCACATGGCTTCGGCTATAATATAAGACTATGTCTTACACTTTTATTACTTTTTCACGTGCTGTTAATTCATTTCTATATTTCACTAATATTACTAAAATCTATATAGTTTGAGTGTTTTATGGCATTTATTTCCCTCCAACACATACGATGTATTAATTAACATTGTTGGTTGTAAGTTTTTGGTTTTTCTCTCTGGGATAGTAACAATTTCCACATTCAATAGACGTGGTAGCCAGGATATAAAATAGTGAAAAGTTAGTTTAATATATATGAATATATTTAGCACTAAATATTTATTTTTTAGTGAGTATGCGTATATATATTTTTAAAGGTATTATGACATAAATGTATTTTTATGTGAACCTTTGTGAATTTTCTTTTTTGTATAGTATGTATACTTATTGAAAAAATAAATAAAATAATGTTTTCATGTTTTATTATTTTTCAAATGCTGAAATTTATATCTTATAAAAGAGATGTAAAGATATCTACTTTGATGTTTCGTTTAATTTAAAAATTATCTTTGTATCTACATCATTCCTATTAAAAATGATTTTTTTAGTTAGACAAAATAACTAAAACCCTATTCCCCTAAAATTCCTATATCATACTAATATTATTTAATTGTTGCAATATTTGCAGTAATTTAATTCTATTCCTTGAATATTAGTTACTAGCTGTATATCCCGGTTTCACCCGGGGAATTTCATTTTTCGACATCTCAAACTGTCTATTTTGTAAAAATAGACATTTTTACAATTTAAACTAATAGAAATTACAATCCTAGCTGTATATCCCGGTTTCACCCGGGGAATGTCATTTTTAGAATAAACGGTTGATTTTGTAAAAACCAATGTAAGCAAGATCATAAGGATTTTTATAACAATAAAGAATATACCCAGAAATTGGCTGAAGTTATGGAATTTTAATATAGACAGGTGTTCGCACCTGGTATGAAAGAACCACTGAGCGAAATTTGGAGAATTTATGACAAACGGTATGGATTTCTAAAAAGAACAAACAGGATTTCATCTTTATATACATAGGTTATATCTGAATATCCCGGTTTCACACGGGGAATTTCATTTTACTAAAGAAACGTTCGATTTCGTAAAAAAAAAACAAAAAACATTGTAAAGTGAGATCATTAGGATTTTTATAACAATAAAGAATATACCCAGAAATTGGCTGAAGTTATGGAATTTTAATATAGACAGGTGTTCGCACCTGGTATGAAAGAACCACTGAGCGAAATTTGGAGAATTTACGACAAACGGTATGGATTTCTAAAAAGAACAAACAAACAAAGAGAATTTCATCTTTATTTATATAGATTATAATCTATTTAAATAAATTTTTTTGCATTATAGCTGTATATATCGTTTTCACCCGGAGAATTTCATTTTTTAAATCTATAAAATCTATAAACTGAGACTTTAATCGACTCTAACGGTCGATTTTGTAAAAACCAATGTAAAGCGAGATCAAAACGATTATTATAACAATAAAGAATATACCCAGAGATCGGCTAAAGTTGTGTAATTTTAATATGGACAGGTGTTCGCACCTGGACTGAAAGAACCACTGAGCGAAATTTGGAGAATTTAGGACAAACGGTATGGATTTCTATTAAGAACAAACAGGATTTCATCTTTATATACATAGGTTATATCTGAATATCCCGGTTTCACACGGGGAATTTCATTTTACTAAAGAAACGTTCGATTTCGTAAAAAAAAAAAAAAAAACATTGTAAAGTGAGATCATTAGGATTTTTATAACAATAAAGAATATCAGCTGAAGATTGGCTGAAGTTATGCAATTTTAATATGGACAGGCATTCGCACCTGGTATGAAAGAACCACTGAGCGAAATTTAGAGAATAAAGAATATCAGCTGAAGATCGGCTGAAGTTATGTAATTTTAATATGGAAAGGCATTCGCACCTGGTATGAAAGAACCAATGAGCGAAATTTAGAGAATAAAGAATATCAGCTGAAGTTATGCAATTTTAATATGGACAGGTGTTCGCACCTGGTATCAAAGAACCACTGAGCGAAATTTGGAGAATTTAGGACAAACGGTATGAATTTCTATAAAGAACAAATAAACAAATAAACAAACAAACAGAATTTTATCTTTATTTATATAGATTTATTATTTTTCAATAGCTATTATATAATTTTGTTACCATTTGATTTTAGTTTTTTAAAAAGATGTTGAGAAGATGATGAGATGCTGAAATTTCTGTTATATTTGACATGTTGATTTCAATCAATTTTTCAATTTACAAATAATAGTAGTAATTGCGGTTTCCTCTTTCAAACGATAAGGTCGGCATTGAAACTTTTGTTCACTTGAATATACCTAACAAAGCCATCTGTTATTAGAAAATGCTCAGATAAATCGATGACAGATTTCTTCTGTGCGATATTGATGTAAAACAATCGTTATTCTCGATAGTTTAAAACTATCGATTATCGTGTTACGTCACTAATATTTGGTCGTGAATTTTGAAGGGCTCTGTACTTCCGATAAATACGACATTGCCATTCCAGGCCGGAAATCAGTTAATTCGATTTATATTGCTCGATGGTTTGAGTCGACTTTTTAGCATAGTACTTAGGTGGGGATGTTATTTCTACGAACTGGAAGTCGCTCCTGAACATCACGGCTGGCAACAACCCCTATCATTGCATCTTTTACAAAAACAGATGTGTTTTATTTCGAGTAAGTTTATTTTATTTTGTACCTTATATCTTATTCCGTTTATATGTGTATTGTATCGATATTTATCTATCTTAGATTTCCTCAAGAAGGTGGTGGTTTCCATATTCGATGGAAAATCTTGCGGTTCACCGGTTGAAAATTGTTGTATGTATTGTTATGTAATTTATTGTTCATTCTGCTATGCAGTAATTTAAATTATTAAAAATAATGATATATATAAATTCATGTCTGTGTTGTATAATTTTCACACAATATTACTTCATGTATTGTACAGAGCGTTCTTTATTTCAACAAAGAAAAATTAATAATTTTACAAAAAGACATGGGCAGTACATGACGATAATTTTTTTTAAATTGATTTCATAAATTTAACATTATTATTTCAACAAAATCAAATTACTAGTAGTTTTTTAATTAAATTTTTGACAGCAGTTAAATTTTTAGTAACTTAAAATTAAATATTTTGATCAAGTATTGCACAATCTTCTGTAACTATGCTGTCAACTAAAAACTAACTTATTATTGATACAAATTCATTTATTCTCCACTGTTTTCAAAGATTTTTTCGATCAAGGATATTTATTTTAAATTTAAATAGTAAAAATATTTGCGAAAATTGTGCCTTGAGAACTCCAGAACTGTGTCAGCGCTAAAATATTACTAAAATTCCTAATTTATTCTAATCCCAACAAAAAAATATTTTCTGGATTTAAATATCAGTAAATATATTTCTGATGATGAGTGATTCAATTGAAAATCAGAAACTTAAACGATTTACGAATTGATCCTTTTTATTGTTTTTCTATTCTGGTTTTTGGGTGTTAATATAAAATTTAAACATGCAAATTTACATATATACAATTAGTAGTAAAAAAAAAAAAAAAAAAAAAAGGTTTCTTATCCACTGTATCAGTAGCTTTCTTATTATTTTTTTATGTTTCATAATCTAAATAATTATGTTTAATAATGATTGATTCTTTAAGTTTAAAATTTTTAATTATTTTGGATTCATACCTCCAAGCATCGAAAGTGTGTACAATATATGTGTGTGCTTTAAGTAGAAATTTACGGTGTTATAATTAGTCTTACCTACATACGATATACCCACCAATGTAGTATATATATATATATAGAAATTCTATAATTAATTTAATTAAAAATCGTTATTATTGAATTAAAAAACTATTACATTAAACTTTAAATTAATTGTTGAAGTGAATCTTAATTTCTTTAATTTTTAATTGAAATGTTAATTGAATGAATGTGTATTAGTAAATCTTGCATCATCGGTGACTCACCTTCGGAGCTGTGCTTCCAGTCACATAGCTCACGAACCGCTTCCGTCACTCTTCTTATTGATTTATTTAATTGCATTTTTAATGATTAATAAACATTTCCTTTTACAATAATCAATTCATTAATTCTTCTTTTTTTTTTTTTTTTACTTTAATCTGTATTTATAATAATGCAGATGCCTAATGGTTCTGCCTCTTAACTCAGAAAGAAGTTGACGGACTGAATTAACATTGTTTCACTATGTTGTATGTCTGTTGAAGATTGTTCGTTAATGTTCCACTGTAAATTAATAAGATTAATATAATATTACAACTTTCAACCGTTCTCTCTGATAACACATTAATGGAATTTGAATAAATGCAAATTACCTAAAACTTACTCAATGATACTATTACTAGCAATTAGTAGAAAGTTACTTATTAAATGCTGAAGATGGAGAAAAATCGTATAAAAAAAAGAACTTGGTACATTACAATTTAAATTATTATTATGACCCGGAAGCTAAACTGTTGTTAAAATAAAAAATATTACTATTTTTTTTTTTAATGATACTATATAGAATAGTATTGAAACTAAATACAGATCATACTAATAAAGTAAATGGAATCCTGAATTTATTTTTAATTACTGATCCATCTAAATAATGGAATAAATTTTATGTAAAAAAATGTTAACTGTATGCATTACTGACAATTTCATGATTTCCTTTTAGTAAAATTTATTTCATGGGGTTAAAATCTGTACGAAAATTCGAAATTGTAACATTCGACACAATATTTTATAAGGGTTATCTCCTATACGATGATATATGAGGCATATCTGAAACCTACTATAATCTCTTATCTATAAATATAAAAAATCTCGTAGACCCTATCAGTTGTAGCGATGGTGGCATACCTTATCTCCCGGTTTTCAAAAAAAAAAAAAAAAAAAAAAATCGCGAGGAAGTTGCAATAGTGGGGAGTGGTGGGGAAGACCTTGAAGCTTGGCAGACTGCTTGGTACCAGAGCGCACCTGTTCGCCTTGGACTTCCTCTATTAGGTCGATATATAATTATCGAGTTTGTCAGTTTACTTATCGATATCTCTGTCATTATCGTCGTGACGTCCGATCCCTTGTGTAACCTAAGATGTAGTCATGGTTTCGAAATTTTCTTAATACATAGTTATAAGTTTTTGAATCGATTTAATTCAAGTTGAGGTAATTTCGGCGTAGTTTTTTTTAAAAAAAACTTTACTCACGTTTGAAAAGCATTAGAACACAATAAATTTCTCTGAGATATATTCTTTATTTAATTAAAAAAAAATCATTATTGAATGTTTGTTAATAACATATTTTCAATAGGTGATAATTTGGGCAAGCTAAACATTAATAAACGGTAAAATAGATTTTTTCGAACTTGATTCATATTTTTGTCTAATCAGATAAAGAACAATAACCTTAAATGTTGGCTATAAACGGGACTCATTATTTCGATAATTTTTACAATTAGGAAGAAATAAAACAAAAAAAAACTTACAATTATTTCATAAAATTTTCATGAGTTCACACCTGTTATCAAAAAAATAATGGTTAATAAGTGTATGTTTTGCTTTATGGCGTAAAACATACAGTTACGTTTGCCAGTAAATATGATTGACCTTATTCTTTAACAAATAATCTCTTTGCAAAACATTAGTTAGTCCCGTGAATACAACTTTTTTTTCAATTGCTTTTAAAAATCATATTTTGTTTCAGCTCTTCTTAACGTCATTCGTTTAAATACGAAACATCGAGTTTGTTAATTAGTATTTTTTAATAACAACATTATTCTTTAATTTTATGAAGCTTTCAGGGAAATCTTACCAGTTTCAATAGTTTTGAATCTTTAAGAATTCTTCTCAAATTTAACTAAAAATATGATTTAAAATATTTATATTATAGGGTAAACCAGACAGTTATTGACACTCAGTACAGTTATTGGCACCCCAAACTTTAACTTAAATAAATAAGTAAAAAGTCCTAATTTTATTTCAAGATATACATGAAGTAAGTGTTTAGCAAACTAACCATAGGAAGGATTTCACTATTAAATCCGCAAGGTGTTAATAACTAGTTTCTGCACTTTTTACAATCCAAAAAACCCTCTTGAGTCTTAATAACGATAGATAAAGAGGAGCTAAAGGATATATCAATTTGATCCCTTCATAAAAAGTTTTTTTTTTAATTTCACCACAGAAATGTAGTCTTTTTTATATGTAGTAACCGGAGAGCTGTCCGGTTTACCCTATATAAAAAATAATTATTTAAATTATTATTTAGCTAAATAGAACTTGTTTAAATTTTTAGCCACACCAAAACAAAATTGTGGTTATTTATTCGTTTAAATGGAAATCGTTAGAACCTAGACGTCATCAATGGCTACTTCATAGTTTTTGAAGGTCAAGGTATCCACTTTACCTTCTCCATCATTTTAACTACTTAATTTTAATGTCACTCATAAGAGAGCTACAGCACAAATACGGTGTACCCGAGATGCGATTAGACAGGACCTCGCGTTGCATAAGGACATGACAGTGCAAGTTGCCACAAGTGCAGTAGTTGTTGCAACTGAACGACAAAACCACTTCCTTGAAAAGGCTTGTATCTATCTTCTCTTTTACATTTCCTTTATATTTATAATTTTAGATTTTTAAAGTATCCGTGCTTAAGATAGTTTTTTAAATATATATATTGAAGTGTAGTTACTAATAAGTTAGTATGAATGTAGTTTCTAATAGTTTAGATAACCAATAAACGCGACTAGAAAACAATATATCATGGACAGGCTTGTAAAAAAAAAAATACCTATTGGTAGCACTCAAAACATAAAATTAAATTAAAAGCTCCCGATCTTCTTATATCACGCCTTGGAGGTTTGCCATGAACCCCTAAGTGCAGGATGGGTATGCTCGTTATGTATAGATATGGATATATGGATGTATAGATAGATATCGTTATGGATAGATATCTGTATTTACCGAATCATTAAAATAATAAAAGTCATTTTTTTTTTTTTTTAAGATTTAGCCACACAAAAACAAAGTTGTGATTATTAATTCGTTTACATGGTAATCGTTAGAGCCTAGATATATTTGTTAAAGTATAAGGTTTAGTATAATGTAAACAAAATAATATAATTTGGGAAGGAGTTCGGATTTTAAAGATTGAATTTTAGAAGGGTTGGACAATTCAAAGGTGCGAAAAAGCTGCACTCCCTTACAATCGAAATAGGCTTAAAAACGGTTATTGGGGGAAAACCGATTATTGGAGGGTTTATGTTAATTTTTTTTTTTTATCTTTTTTGTTATTTTTGATAGTTCCAATTAAATCATAAGAAGTTTAACATTATTATATGTAGGACAAGGGTGTGAATATTTCCTTTTTTTTCTTATCGTTTTAATTTATATTTGCATTTTGTTTAGCTCATATAGGTCAAAATGAAATTTATAATAGGAATATTTTAGTTAGTATTTTCAACGTTTTTTGATCAATATCTCTTAAGTAACATAAACAACGATAAAAAAAAAGTACGATTTCTTGTTGTTTTGGTACCAACAATATTAAATATGAGCCTTTCAGTTGACATGATGACTAAATCCAATTTTAACCTTTTTTTAAGAAAACACTTTTAATTATATATCTGTTTGGAAAATTCATACCTTTTTATTTTTTAGTAGTATGGCAGAAATATTAAAACATAGCGGCATACCAAAATATACATACAAAATAAGAAGGTATGAATTTTCCAAAGTGAAATATTATTGCTTTTCTGCGAAATGTTTAAATTGAAGTAATTCATTCTGCCAACTGGAAGGCTCATTTATTATTTGGTATACTGTATTATATAGTATGCAGCCATATTTTAAATGAGCAAACATTCCGTTGAAATAAAAACAAGGAGAGGTGTATGACAAAAAGAATTATGCCGAAGATATTAACCGCTAGATATAAAAGATGTTTTAAAATAGGTAATGAAATATTCTGCATGGCATAGAAAGGAAATAAATATCTATGGTGAATGGCCACGTTAGTTAGTAATATTAGTCCTTGGGTGTGGCAGATTGTATTATGTCTTTCAATAAAAAAAGTAATTATACTTAAAAAAAATGGTGCGTATCACACAAGTATCATTTACCACACTTTTTAAAAAAAAATCTGGTGCGTGCGCGCAACACACAACTTTCACTTACCAACTTACGTAGATTAGAAACTAATGCGTTTTGTTAATTACCACTTCTCAAATGAACAGAACAGCTTTAATTATGAACAATGGTCTGTCATTAAAGGCGTACTCCGCATGCGTGGGCTCAACGAGTTTTATGGGTTGACTGAATATTTTTCTTTTTTTCTCCTATTTATGTTTTCTTTATTTTTATCATATCTCATTTATAGCCATTTCTTATTTTTAGGCGTGACGAGAGACAGTTAATTTCTCCATATAAACAAAAACATAGGTACTTTATAGGACACAAACAAAAAAAAAAAAAAGGCCCCAGCCCCCCCAAAAAAAGCCCCCTCAGAACATTTTAATAATAATAAAGCTTACTTGATATTAAAGAACACCTAATTTCATTCATCATTTTCGTGGCGAATTTGATAAAAATCGTTAAAGCCGTTTTTGAGATCATCGAAAAAAAGGTAAAAATTGGAAAAAAATTAAGAAATAAAGTGCCCGCTCCGTTTGTCCAATTTTGATGTAATGTTGGCTATCGTATCTTTGGCATATACATACATCAAATACCCAGTTTGATCAAAATCGTTAAAACCATTTTTGAGTAAATAAAAAAAAACACGTAAAAATGATACAAAATTTATTAAGTAAAGTCCCCCCTCCGGTTGATCAATTTTGATGGAAATTTTTACAGTCATATCTCGGGCATATAAATAGATCAAATACTCAGTTTAATCAAAATTGTTAAAACCGTTTTTGTGTAAATAAAAAAAAACACGTAAAAATGATACAAAATTTATTAAGTAAAGTCCCCCCTCCGGTTGATCAATTTTGATGAAATTTTTACAGTCATATCTCGGGCATATAAATAGATCAAATACTCAGTTTAATCAAAGTCGTTAGAGCCGTTTTTGAGAAAATCGAAAAAAACTTAAAAAGTTATTAAATAAAGTACCCCCTCCCTTTGACCAATTTTGATGTAATTTCACATCGCGGGTATATACATACACTAAATACGCAATTTCAGGGAGGAACGTTTTCATAAATTAATAGAGTGTTTTGGGTGTTCCGCTGTCTATTTCGCAGCATCCTGTAAAAATTGAAAAAACCGACTGCTTATTGCACAATGAATGGGGCACGATGAAACACCCGTGGGGTTCCTTAAAACATTTCATTGTTCATCTTAGATGAACGTGAGGAGGTAAGAAAACCGAAGTCAGCCAAAATCTTAAGAGATACATTCATAATGAAATGGGGTTTATAGAAATAATAATCCAGTTTTGGACAGAACGATCATGTTTTTCGACGATATATCGTAAATAGAAATCGATAGAAAGGATTCATAACAACGGTCGATAATATATTCGAACTAAATATTCAATTTTGGCTCTTGATTATTTTTCAGAAAAGGACGGGGATATTGTATTCTTCTCTGGCAGGGGCAGTTAATTCTGTTTTATTTTATTTTTTTTTAAATATGTAAGTTTAGATACGTTCCAACTACACGAACAAAATTTTAAGGAACAAAGTTTCATTTTTTTTTTTTTTTTCTGTCTAAAGGCCTCCATTGAAGCCCTATACTGCCCGAGCAGTCAATTGTTATCTAGTGGTTGGAATTGTTTTATGTATTATTGTAGATGTAGATGTTGGGGTATTTTTACTTTCACTTACCTATATATGAAATATATAGTAAGTGGAAGTATTGCGATCGTAAAAAAATTCGACTTCCGGTTTTCAACGGAAATACACGTTTTGGGGTCCCCTGAGTCGAAATGACCAAGTCCCGCGAAATGGTCTGTGTGTGTGTGTGTGTGTGTGTGTCTGTGTGTGTGTGTGTGAACAGACTAGCTCAAAAACTATAAACCGTGCGATCCTGAAATTGGGTATTTAGTGTAGGTATATGCCCGCGATGTGACAGCATAAATTTCATCAAAATTACTTAAAGGGAGGGGGTACTTTACTTAATAACTTTTTAGGTTTTTTTCGATTTTCTCAAAAACAGCTATAACGATTTTGATTAAACCGAGTATTTCATCTATTTATATGCCCGAGATATGACTGTAAAAAATTCATCAAAATTGATTAACCGGAGGGGGGACTTTACTTAATAAATTTTGTATCATTTTCACGTGTTTTTTTTATTTACTCTAAATCGGCTTTAACGATTTTGATCAAACTGGGTATTTGATGTATGTATATGGCCGAGATATGACTGTTAAAGTTTCATTAAAATTGATTAACCGGAGGGGGGACTTTACTTAATAAATTTTGTATCATTTTCACGGGTTTTTTTTATTTACTCAAAAACGGCTTTAACGATTAACAAAAATAAGATATGGATGTAGAAAAATGTGTGACTTTGGGAAATTATATTTAACAAAACACGTCAATGTCTTATCTAACTAAGTTGGTAAGTGAAAGTTGTGTGTTGCGCGCACGCACCAGATTTTTTTTCGGATGTTATCGCATTGTTTCCTATTGTAACAAGAAATTAAAAAGGTTGTTTGTAATTCTTTAAGATTTGTTTTATGACAATATCCAATACATAGTTACCTGGAAACAATAGAATCTGTTAAATAATCTGAAATCAGAAATTATTATTTTCTGGATACGCCAATACTTCCTTTCAGCGACCTTTTACTAGTTTATAATATTATTTTATAATATTAACTGAATATTATTCTCTCTTAAATTCTAACGTTTCCAACGATATAGGTATTAAGCATATGTATTACTAGTTTTAACATCTTATTTCCGGTGGTAATAGTTAAAGCCAATATCTGTTTCTTATTATTATTTAATTTTTACTTTCACTTACCTATATATGAAATATATAGTAAGTGGAAGTATTGCGATCGTGAAAAATTTCGACTTCCGGTTTTCAACGGAAATACACGTTTTGGGGTCCCCTGAGTCGAAATGACCAAGTCCCGCGAAATGGTCTGTGTGTGTGTGTGTGTGTGTGTGTGTCTGTGTGTCTGTGTGTGAACAGACTAGCTCAAAAACTATAAACCGTGCGATCATGAAATTGGGTATTTAGTGTAGGTATATGCCCGCGATGTGACAGCATAAATTTCATCAAAATTACTTAAAGGGAGGGGGTACTTTACTTAATAACTTTTTACGTTTTTTTCGATTTTCTCAAAAACGGCTCTAACGATTTTGATTAAACTGAGTATTTGATGTACTAATATGCCCGAGATATGACTGTAAAAATTTCATCAAAATTGATTAACCGGAAGGGGGACTTTACTTAATAAATTTTGTAACATTTTCACGTGTTTTTTTTTATTTACTCTTAATCGGCTGTAACGATTTTGATCAAACTGGGTATTTGATGTATGTACATGCCCGAGATATGACTGTTAAAATTTCATCAAAATTGATTAACCGGAGGGGGGACTTTACTTAATAAATTTTGTATCATTTTCACGTGTCTTTTTTTATTTACTCAAAAACGGCTTTAAAGATTTTGATCAAACTGGGTATTTGATGTATTTATATGCCCGAGATATGATTGTTAAAATTTCATCAAAATCCATTAACCGGAGGGGGCACTTTACTTAATAAATTTTGTATAATTTTCACGTGTTTTTTTTTTATTTACTCAAAAACGGCTTTAACGATTAACAAAAATAAGATATGAATGTAGACAAATGTGTGAATTTGGGAAATGATATTTAGCAAAACACGTCAATTTCTAATCTAAGTAAGTTGGTAAGTGAAAGTTGTGTGTTGCGCGCACGCACCAGATTTTTAAACATAAAGATACATCCCCTTTATTAAAATACGAGTATATTGTGTCAGTTAAGTCCAGAATATTAGCCCATTTCATTTTATTACCGACAACGTCTCCCTTTCACTAATGCCGATCCACCACAGGAATACAAAGTAGAGATAAATTATTTTCATAAAATTCAAGTTGCGCCCTAAATGAACAATGGAATAAATCTCTCCTTTAACCTACTTCACGGATACACTGGTTCCCCTTACTCACGCTTAACTCTTGTAATCTTTTAGAAGGTATAAAGGCCGTTATTTTCCATTTTGTTCTATATCTAATAAGTTATTTATTAAACTATTTTAATTTCAAATAAAATTTTAATCGATTAAAAATAATTATTTCATGGCTACTTTGATTGAACTTTTCAATTATTATCGTATTTTCTTGTGTATTAGTCTTATATTATATGCTTATATTTGCTAAATGTTATTTTTAAAAACACTCTATGCACAATTAATACAACCCTATCTTAATATCAAACAATTATCGTTGCCAAAAAAAGAACGTCATTTGTATTTTTAGGGAGCAAATTTTCCTATGAAAATGATGTTACACCCCAAAAATAGTCTATAATGTGTTTATCTCGTATAAAGCTGCTGACTGTACTGATCAACAAGCACAGATTTTTTTGATTTTTTTTTTCGTGTTCTAGTATAACTCGGAATGTTTTCCAATTTCTGAATAATCTTACTATCTCATACCTTAATTTTTGATTTATACTATTTAATATTTAATATCTATCACCCGAATTTCGAGTTTTTAACAAGACTTATGGGTCAACTGTGGTGTATTTGTTAGCTTGTAGCCAACTACTATTCCCACGGTCGCGGGTTCGTAACCCGGCAGATGGTCCTAAGATTTTTTAATGGTAGTAAAAAATCCTTGATTATGCCCTCCTTTGTAGGGGACGTAAAATGGTGATCCCGAGCCTGTACGATATCAGGTAGCCGTTAAAAACCCCTTTTCTAATTATACCTGGAAAGGCAAAAATTAGTATTTACATTGTCCCATTACCAACAGTAGCATAAATTAATGTTAACTAAATAAAAAAATAAAAAAAAAGACTTATGCCCCTTCTCTACGATAAGGGAAGTCCTACAAGAGTCAGTGTTAATGCCATCGTTCTGTATCTTGTACACTTCTGAGGCGCACTTATTTAACTTTCTTAAAGCATTTATGCCCCTATTTAACCAACTTCAATGAAGTACTTAAGCTGTCAATGATTTTTTGAAAAAAAAATTCAATACAACATATGTAACAAAACGGAATCATTTGAAGTTTATCTTAACAAGCAGCCTTATTCACTCTATAGCTCTTAATTCTCTTTTATATCCCTAATAAAAACTCCCAGTACCTACTTATGCATACTTATGCATACTCATACTTATACATACTCATACTTATACATACTATTACAATGAATTTCGGAGAAGATTCAGTGAAAACCTTAGTAATTCATATGTACTATAATTTTAATGGATTTAATATTTCTTTCTTTTAAATTTATTTGTTACTATCATGTTGCCTTCTGTCTGTTAGTTATGAAGAGATAAGAGCATCGCATAATTTTTCTTTGGTAATAAATATGTTACCTATTTAAAAATTTATAAAAAAAGTTATTTTTTTAATTTAATTCGATTATTCGTATAGTCTTCTTAATTTCGATTTATGGAAAATTTTAGAAGTTGTTTATATAAAGAAATAACTAAAAAAAAAAAAAAAAACCTTTAAGTACGGCCATTACCTAACAATTGTGATTCTAAACGGAGTAAACACTTGTATATATTGTAAAAAAGGCCATACGATCCGAGAAGGTTGGCATTGTATGAACTGAGATAGGTTGATAAAGAAGCTGATTATCACTCCATCACAAGATGCTACACCTTTTCGGTTATTTTCCGTTTTTTTTTTTTTTTTTTTTTTTTTTTTTTTTTTTTTTTTTTTTTTTTATAGCTTATGGAAATATTGTGGTATCCAATGCAATGCAAATGAAAATGCTTCATGCATCATGCATTATAGTAACAGGCAGTTTAATAATTTTTATCTCAAGACTTGAATATGTATGTAAGTTCCTGGAAAATAAGTCACTATTGCAATCATCAATCAAACATTATAAATATTCAATATAAAATTTATATTGATGTTGTATGATATTTAATATCATCACTCTGAGTATTTCAAATTAATTTTAATCTGAATCCTTTCTTCACTTTAATTTAAATAAAATATTTTATTAGGAACAGCGTTATACATTGAGAATGAAATGAGTCAGTATTATTATCTATTGAGCTTTCTGCTTATAAACATGTCTTTTTCAGGTATTTGCCCCTTTCAATAGATTTTTAAATAATTATTGTCTAACGAAGAAAAAATTAAAATAAAAATATCCCATTTTTTTACAACTTTTAAGGAAAAAAATATTATCAAATAATTAAAGTAGAAGAATATTTTAGGATTTAGTCCAATTCGAGGCCGAAAATACATTCAAAGTTCAAATATAGTGCTTTAAATCTTGAAATCGATATATCGCTAAACGATTGCATTTGATCGATCAAATTCTATTATGGTATTTTAGCACCTTTCACCCTCTACCACTGTGGAAAAAATCGGAACCAACTATTGCCAATAAAACAATTTATATCAATTTAAATACTTTCTTTTGATAAATTACATAGTTAACGTGGATGAAATTAAAACGAAATTTTATCCAATCATTTTATTAGATATAATATAGATTTTTGGCCGCTAAATGACAAAATTTTCCCACTCTGCGATAGTTTAAGTTTTTTATTTGATAATGTTTATGTTAAAACATACATTTTTGATTTTTTTTTTGTTTTTGTTTTCTGTGTCAGTAGGGAGCCTGAAATCATTTTTAGAAGACACAAAAGACAACATTCAAAACTTTATTTATAATATGGATAATTGAGTATTTCAACAATCAAAAGTAAAAGGACTGTGCTCGTAATAATAATAAAATCATTTAGAAGCTGCAATATTTATTACTTTAAACGGAATTGTATTTGTATGCATTTTAATCATTTTTGGATAAGGTTGATTCTGTAATTCTCAATCATTTTAAAATAAGCTATTGATATTTAGGATTTTTCAAAATATATAATGTAACACATCTGTTGGTTAACAGTTTTTATTCAAAGAAAAATAACGATTTTTAATGCCACAAGAATTATAATAACAACAATATTTGACCAGGTTACAAAAATTATCACTTTGTATCACACAGATAAACATATGACTTGACTTTTTTTAACCAAGACTAGCCTAACTCCCCAGTCCCATCGCTTCTTACGTATAGTCGATGGAACTCGAACATCGTAGTCACAAACACGTGTTATGACAGTTTGTTCCAGCTACTAATTCGTTCCAACAACAAGTATAAAACCATTCCAAAACCGTCTGTTTTTGTTTATCGTTACAATATAATTATAATAAATCAATATAGAATATAAATCATTTTAACAATATAAAATACATAGATAAACATGAACACCATTTACATTAGTAATTGCATTTTATCAACTATAATCATGTAATACATAAAAATTTACATCATTCATTAGGAACGTACTAAATCACGGTATAATGTCATATGATAACTAAGCCAATTAGTTACAAATGACTTACGCAATGTGTTGCAGCGGATTCAGTTTCTGGAAATTGTAAGACAATTGCAGAGGAAAATTCCCTATATTATGCTTCTTTGGAAGATAAAACAGGAAAAACTGTTTCGATATTTCTGAACTGTTTCCATGATTCCCCAAAACTGCCATATGATGTAGGAAGGCCATGGAAATTTGCAATTTCCTATTATTTTCTCGGTCGTGTAAACTTGTGGTTTCTACTATGCAATTTGCCTTAAACAAAGGCGTTCAGCAAGGACGCTAATGCATTTTTTTATTTGTTGAATGCCGGAGAGTTGATGGGCTTAGGAGGATTTTTGTTTTAATTATACGATAAACTGTATGATCAAGTGTTCATGTAATTATGCTAATAGATAAAAATATATTTCACTTATTTAGTTAGCACCAGGGATGAGAAAAACGTTTTTGAGTTTGAGTCTCGAGTACCAATTATTTTAATAAGATTTAATCATTAATTCAGTTAACTGTCCATAGGTTACTGAAGGAGTAGCGAATTTCTTATTCTTATAGTAGTCATTATTTGAGTAAAATATTTCAGTACTTTTTTGACGCTAAGTACAAAGATCAGCCCATCTTTTGCTGAAATAAATAACTATCATTTGTTGAATAGTATGGATAATTAACTTTTTTTTTATATAAATAATCCAATAAAGAAATTAAAGATTTTCAATCAATGTACAGAATATCCTTCAGAAGCAGGAAGTAATAAAATATTTTTGTGTTCGTTTCAAATATATTTAACTTTCATTAAATGTCGGAAACAATAATTTGTTTTAAATTGGCATTTTCGTCACTACGGATTAGTTGTTTCATTGCATTTTATATAAATCGCTGGTGTATTTTATAATTAAGCGTTTGAATTTTTTTAATGAAAAATTAAAAAATTACTTTAGAATAAATAGTTTCCATAAGTTTTGTGAAGTGGGAATTTTTTTTTGAGAATTTAACTATTAGTAGTTCCTATGACGTGATTATTTATTTGTACTATTTCTTCTATTATTATCTATTTATTTTACTATTCAGTTCTCTGGGACCAAAAGAAGTTTTTGTATGGAACTCCTTTATATCCTGGTCGGTATAAAGCCAAAGTGAACTAAGCGACAAACTCCACATTTTGAGAAAACTGAAATTAAAATTTGAGTTTTGTAGAATAGGTTAAGTTAAAATATTTTTACTTCTAACATTCTTGAACCACAAAATATTTTACCTTGCCTCATACATAATTCACATTCAAAATAGTAGAATTAAAAAAAATAACAAGTAATTTTTTTAAATTTATTAAAATGGTTCGGCGCCTTGTTCACTCTGGAGTTACACCGAACGCTGACCCAAAAAAAGGGCTTCCTAATAAAGTAATGAACACAAGCCCTCTTATGAGTTGTTGTACGACATAAAGATACTACATATTATTAAATATTCATAATACATTTTTTGTCCTTAGTTAACAACAAATATTAAGTATAAAAATATTATGTTATAGAAAATAACTGATTTACTGAGAAAATTACCGCAGTCACTTCATAATGAAATAATTAAATTTTGTAGCCTTTAATTTACCGTTTGTTGAGCTTGGAATTATCATATAGCACGAGGTAACTTGCTATTCATATCCTGTTGATGACTCACAGTTTAATCATATTACTAATTGCGGGTTTATTATAATGAGGACTAATATCCTTATCTGCCTAGATATTCTTGATAGATATCGTTGTCCTTGATAGTTGGCAATCCGTAAGGTTGGAAATATTGATAAGGGGAGTTCTTATACGGCAAATGTTGAAAGGCAGGAAGCGGCTATGGTCGCGCCCAGCATCAATTATAAGTTCTGTCGAAACCTCTTCACATGTGAGTTGAGCACGATTCCTAGGATGTTGAATCAATCGGCGGTCTTTTCATCGCTTTGTTTCGTTATACAGTGGTCCTGGTAAATCATCATACGTTTAACGATGTGCAATTGAAAAGAATTCCCCGTTTTAGGGAACCACAACCCCACAAATTTGTTCCGTTCGTATCACTACAACGCTCAAGGTTGTCACTGAACTTACTAACTTATTTATTAATTATTTTCGAAGTGATAAATTGTAAATTGTTCATTCAAATCAAACGTATAGCGAACTGCATACTGCAATTATTAATATTTAGATATAAAACCATAATTATTCAAAATTTTTTTATCTTAAACATATTTTATGATTATAACATTAAACACTTGTAAAAATTAAAATTTAAGGAGAATTCAAATTTACTATTTAACGAGGCAAATGCAAGAAAAACAACTATAATAGTATTTAAAAAAAAAAAAAAAACCCAGTAAATTTAGAAAAATAAACATATTTTTTTTAATATTCTTAGCCCTAAGATGCCATCAAAAATCTTATTTTGCCTAAAAAATATTAAAAAAAAAAAAAAGAAAAAAACGTAATTCATCAATAACCGTATCATCTTATGTTCATATGAATGAAAAGTAGCAGAGTTCCGAACTAGCCATTTCGGGAAACCTAGGTTGGAATCCCGAGTAAGGTCAACCTTTTCTCTTAGGAATAGAAATATTTCAAATTACAAAAAAAAATAAAGTTGATATCCACGAAAATAAAATTTAAGGTTAAGACCACGATTTGGGACATCACGTAAACCCACAAATAGATTTGGCAGAATCATAAAGAGGAAATCTGTTGGTGATCCCCACAAGCATTGCAGAGAAATGATTAGAGAAAATGTATCAATGTGAGCCCGAAGTACAGTGCCTAGGTGATTAGAATATTTCTGACTATTTGGACGAGTTTGTTTGAAAAAGCACCCATATTGAACAGAATAAGGCTGTCGATTTGGGCGATCAATCTGCAATGGGGACGAAATTTGTGTTTTGGTAATTTTTTTCTCCGCCTACTAGATTGCTCCTCTTATTATTTTTATTAATTAATGAAATTATAAAATACAATAATTTAGAGAAATGTCATAAATGGCCATATCCTTCGATATGATATAAACGACAAAAAGCCTGCTCACTTCAACAGAATAACAATCCATAATATATTTAAAACTTAGTTAAATGATGGCTGAACTCCAGAAATATAAGTGGATTTCAAACTTGTTGGTCGATTACTGAAAACTACATCTACGCTATACTATTTAATGAATTCGTTAACGGTACTTTTCAGTGATTTCTCGTTTTGTAAAAATCTTACCATTCTTTCACCCGCTTTTAAGCATTTAATACGAACCATTTTTAAAAGTGAACTAAAGCAAAGGAACAGTCCTTGTGCAGAGCTACTTTTCAACACTCCGAAAATGTTTGAACTCAAGATTTTTTGCAAACCATAAATATTTTTCTTTGATCATAACTGATGCAATGAAAACTAATAAAAATATGTTTAATTGTGCCCTAATCTCATTCTGGATTAAAAATTACCTTTAATGTAATTTAATGTTTAATATTAATAATTCTATGAAGATAATTTAATTAAAACTCTATCAAGTCTATTCCGTACTTAATTGAAAAATTTTTAATTTAAGAATTAGATGCATAAAAGAAGTGCACTTTCTATTTACTTTTGTTGCCGTACTAACAAAGTTTCTTTTAAGGGTGAAATTAATGTGTTAATAGACTATTCACATTTCACCCTTAAATTACCCTACGCTGTATTATTGTATATCCAGGAAATAGGAAGCAAACGGTAAACACATTAATAATTAAAAATTTTCCGCTTTCAATGGATATGTAATCGACAAATGCAATTGATATTAGCGAGGCATCCACGGTGGAAACAAGACGCTTACGGGTCAACGAACATTTTGAACTCTGCTAATTAACTACAAATTCAATTTAGGTGATTATATTGACTAATTCCAGATTGTTTACAATCACAATTAAATGGTTACATCGATATCGCTATCGATACCAATATCGAGATTAATTAGCTTATTTTATAATATGAATGAATTTTAATTGTTCAGGTATAAAATTTAACCTGAACAATTAAAATTCATTCATATCGCTATTTTTTTTTAATTCTATTGGCATAGAAATATTTAATATGTTGTAAGCTAATGCGTACTTTTTTCTTTATATCTGATTAAAAATAGCTTTGTTTTCATACACAAAATATGTATATATATATATATATATATCTCTTATTACGGCTTCACACCAGTCTCTACACACAAGAAAGGCTGCATTTTAAAATTTAAATTCGAATAGTCTTAGCTAGGATAACAGGCAACACGACACGACTACAGCGCCATCTCCCGCCTAGAGCTGGAAGCAATACTAAACCACCACTGATCCATTCAGATGCACTCTCAGATGCACCAAGAAATCAACAACCGTACATAAAATATACATGTAGAATTTTTTATTAAAGAATTAAAAAAAGTTTAAGATAAAAAAAACACGAAACCATTATATTTAATATGAAAGCGTGACTTGCATCACTTCCTTAGAAATGTGGGACCAAATGTGGTCTTCTGGTCTGTGGATAGACAAGTCTAACTCGAACAGGGAAATATATACATTTTTTTAATATCACTTGTATGATGAAACAGTTCTCAATAGAATTCATATACAATCGAAATTTGCTTAACATTGTTTCTTTCATTCGAAAATCTAGAAATAGCCCGAGCACTCTTAGAGTAAATATAAGTTATTGATGAAAAAATCTACTGATTAAAAGCTAAAACTTATGTTACTTATTTATTTGATTATCGAATCAACAATAAAATCAAGTAATTAATTATATGATAGTACAACTACTAAAATATTTTATTTCCTTGCAACTTCTCACTGTTATGGAAAAATGAATTTGGAGAAATGACGCTACCGGTTAGTGTGGATTTAAAAAATTGGTGGATATCTTACTTGCTGAAATGATACATAAATCCATTATCAACTATTTAGTTTTATTAGCTTGGGATTGGTACAGTGGCCAACGGACCTTGCTTGGGCACACCCAGCCTCTATAAATCTTTTCCAAAAAAAAAAAAAAAACAATCAGCTGATGTAGTTATACTTATGAGACAGCTGTTTGACTTTCAGCTCATGAAATAGCCAAAATATTACTATCAAATCAGTTAATTACAGGATGAAAAACAAGCTATTTCACTCAATGAAAAAGTGAAATCATTAATTATAATATATTTCTGCTCGACGACGTTTGACTTCAAAATAAAAAATCTGGTGCGTGCGCGCAACACACAACTTTCACTTACCAACTTACTTAGATAAGAAATTGACGTGTTTTGTCAAATATAATTTTCTAGTCACACATTTTTCTACATCCATATCTTATTTTTGTTAATCGTTAAAGCCGTTATTGAGTAAATAAAAAACCCCATGAAAATGATACAAAATTTAATAAGTAAAGTCCCCCCTCCGGTTAATCAATTTTAATGAAATTTTAACAGTCATATCTCGGGCATATACATACATCAAATACCCAGTTTGATCAAAATCGTTAAAGCCGATTTAGAGTAAATAAAAAAAACACGTGAAAATGTTACAAAATTTATTAAGTAAAGTCCCCCCTCCGGTTAATTAATTTTAATGAAACTTTAACAGTCATATCTCGGGCATATACATACATCAAATACCCAGTTTGATCAAAATCGTTAAAGCCGATTTAGAGTAAATAATAAAAACACGTGAAAATGTTACAAAATTTATTAAGTAAAGTCCCCCCTCCGGTTAATCAATTTTGATGAAATTTTTACAGTCATATCTCGGGCATATACATACATCAAATACCCAGTTTGATCAAAATCGTTAAAGCCGATTTAGAGTAAACAAAAAAAAAAACGTGAAAATGTTACAAAATTTATTAAGTAAAGTCCCCCCTCCGGTTAATCAATTTTAATGAAATTTTAACAGTCATATCTCGGGCATATACATACATCAAATACCCAGTTTGATCAAAATCGTTAAAGCCGATTTAGAGTAAATAAAAAAAACACGTGAAAATGTTACAAAATTTATTAAGTAAAGTCCCTCTTCCGGTTAATCAATTTTGATGAAATTTTTACAGTCATATCTCGGGCATATAAATAGATGAAATACTCAGTTTAATCAAAATCGTTAGAGCCGTTTTTGAGAAAATCAAAAAAAACCTAAAAAGTTATTAAGTAAAGTACCCCCTCCCTTTAAGTAATTTTGATGAAATTTATGCTGTCACATCGCGGGCATATACCTACACTAAATACCCAATTTCAGGATCGCACGGTTTATAGTTTTTGAGCTAGTCTGTTCACACACACACACAGACACACAGACACACAGACACACACACACACACACACACACAGACCATTTCGCGGGACTTGGTCATTTCGACTCAGGGGACCCCAAAACGTGTATTTCCGTTGAAAACCGGAAGTCGAAATTTTTCACGATCGCAATACTTCCACTTACTATATATTTCATATATAGGTAAGTGAAAGTAAAAATTGCGTTTTTTAACAATATCGTCTATATGTACATAAAATTTATAGTGTTTACAAGTTGAATAGTTAGCCTTTATGCTTATTTATCTTTTTCTTGCAAGTTAATATTTTATTATAAGTGATAAGATTCTTTTTATCTTGATTTCATCACCTATGTCAGCTTGTCCCAACATCCCAAAAACTATCAAGAAATATAACTATTTCTATTGTTCTTTTTTTGAATTTTTGACATGTATGCATTACTCTATTAGTATAAATAAATAAATTTAAAAAAAAAACATGCTTAAAACCCACACTATTATGGTGCCTGAGACCATTATCAAAACTTGAAGATAATTTATTTTAATTTGATCAAAGTAATACTACCTAGTAGCACCATTTCCCCATATTCATTTTTTTTTCCCCTGTCGTAAATGTGAGAAGGCAGGAGCCAGATTCAAGGAACTTTAGAAACTAGGAAACCGCTTTATCTGCTCCGTGATTGTGCGGTTGTCTTTATTCTTTGTAATGATTGTTTATCTTTCCTTTTTATCGTGTTTAATTGTTATCTGGCAATTAGTTTTATCTCTTAGAAGCAGCTGTTTCCCTTCTATAATGCATTACTTTACCATCCTTTCTCATAAGTTTTTTTTTTTATTTAGTTGAATATCGAATATGAACCGGCCACCTTGCCTAGTTTAATCAAACAATGGCACTATTTTTTCTGTATTCGGGGAGTTTGATCAAAAATTGATACTGTGCCATTTATAAACGTTAAACAGAGGTTTTTAAAAATTTGGAATAGCCATTTTAACAACATTTTCCATCGAAAAATGAAAATAAATGTCCAATTCTGATAAGGTAACAAAGCTGATTGATTCATTAAAATTTGATTAATAGTTTTAATTCACGTGACAGAGAAAGACATAGAAAACATAGTTCTTGAGGCCTTGTGTGAGTTTATACAACTCGTGTGTAAATTTTTTATTCTAAGGAGGAAAAATCTGGTGCAGTGGGTATTATTCTCGTTTTGAGGACCTTTTGACATGAAAGAAAAAGTAAAACTAGGAAATATTATTCACTTAGGACACCTAACCACCACGACAAAGAAGGAATTGAGATCCTGAAATTCAAAATAAAAACCAATTCAAGGTTAATGAAACATATAAAGAAACAAGGGAAATATTAAAAAGTAAAATCATTAACTACCATTCGTATATTATTTGTAAATATAAAAAAAACAAAAAACAATTGATCCCATAAACGTTTCTGAACTGAAATTCAAACTTTTAATAAAGAAATAAAAGTATTCTAAAATGAAATAAAAATTATTTGATATAATTCAGTAAAAATAAATAATGCTGCAGACTTATTTTTCTTTTATTTATTTACTTAATATTTGCTGTAGCAGAGCAACAAAATAAAATAAGCCCAGTGACTTGAGTAGTTTGAAATAATGAAACCATGAATATGATATGGTTAGGGGTTATGACACTGCGACACATCTCCACGCCTTATTAAAGTTTCTGGTTACCAAAGAAGGTCTCTTATCTAGCTCCTTTTTATCGTTCTGCGTAGGGTTACCAAACGTATTCTCGAGCAATATATTCAGTCATACCTCCTTTGTGAGAAAATAATATAAAATTGTGCTGTAGTAGAACTTATATGAAAAAAAAAACCTTTTCGACTGTCAAGTATAGTTAATTTATACGGTTCTTCTTTTATCAACTCTTACTGGGTGTCTAGTGCGGGAAATGCGTGAATTGCAGGAATAATTCGGAATTTTCGTCAGTGGAAAATATGAGAGAATTATACGGGAATTTTCAATTTTAACCGAAAATCCAATTGTTAGTCTTTCCTGAATACTTTTTCAGTTAATTTTCAAAATTCGACATTAAAATTATTCCGCATGCATTAACTTAAAATCGAAATGAATGAAAGAGAGATGTTTTGGGGCGGTCATGACAATATGGTGCCAAGTTCAAAATTAAATAATCAACTTCAGACGTTAAATAAAACTGGATTTAGGAGTTTATCCATCATTATTCACATCCATAGTATGAGTTCGGAATAATTTTAAAAATGGCGAGCTCTCTGTTTTTTTGGTTTTGTTTTTTTCAAAAATAAGACTAATGAGTCAGTACTTTCTTATAAAAAAAAAGTCATGAAGATCTGAAGACCCATGGTTTGGACCATTCGTAGATTGGATTATGGAACGACTCCAGTACTCCCCAGTACTGCTTTGACCTTCAGTCACAAATGTTGGCTGCAAAATTTTTCTTTCATCATATTCGAAAAAACTACATTCATTATATTTATTTAGTATAATACAAAAACAATGTACAGCATTCCCTAACGCGCCTCCATAAACCGTCACTGAAATTATATTGAAATATTGAAATTAACATTTAATCTCGTTTTCTTTTTTACTTATATTGATAAGGATACATGTTGAAACAGCAATCAGTAAAATATATATAAAAATAAATGTAGCTCGTCGTACAGTGTCATTAAATATCTCGTTGAAGAGTTCAATTGGTGCCTGTAACTGACAGCTGCTCGTTGAGTTAATCATAGTCGTCCTTATATAATTTTGCATGTGAAAGGAGTCACTAAGCTCGATGGAATTTTCCCAACTAAAGTTTCCTGTTTTTCTCGTTATAGGATAAGTTAAGAAAAAAAAAATACATATTCGCTAAATTAGGTTCATTGTATTCGAGTATCCAACCTCACATCAAAGATTAGAAAAATTGCTTTTTTAGTGCAATCTGATCTGCATTGTTCACTAAATGGAAGGTTTACCTTAGACCTTATCAGTCTTGTGCTTGAGTCCCTCTTTACGTTTTTAAATATTTATTTTAAGTTTTTAAAAAAAAACAATAATAATTTTTATAAAATCCACTACAACTCCAGGATAGTTTTTCTTGGTAATGAACTACTTTTTTTATCTATGTTTGTGCAAGGAGATTTGAGAGAAGTCAAACTCAATCACAATGCTTTTTGATTTTGTGAAAAAAGTCCGAAACTTTTAGGGTTTTTTGCGATTTTCACTGTGAAGCCGTCATTTTTTTAAGCCGGATTTAGCACACCGAAAAATATAAGAATCCGTCGAAAAACCTACTACCCTAATTTTTTTTTGTCAAAACTACCATTTGACTGGGCTATAAGTGCCTTAGGAAATTGTTACAGAAATGATGTGACTTATACCATCTAGGGTGAACTACTTTCAGTGCTTACACCCATGCAATCTTTCATACGTTTAATGAACTCTTTTCCAACAACAAAACATTACTTATACATATTTCTGAAGAATGGCTTTGGGACATATAACAATTTGGCAAAAAAAAATTTTGGTTTATTTTTTTGGCCCTTACACCCTTATGCATTTCCACGCTTCAATTGTTTAATTAATTAATTGATATCCGACCTTCAAGGCAATCCGTGGCCTTTATAAAAAAGTAAATTTTTCTGCAAATCGATAATCGATAGTATTATTAACTCCAAAGTGTGTTGAAGGGTTAGATACCCGTTATATGGAGAAGATGGCGATTTTCCCTTAAACGCGGGCTCGGTAAATATCCAATGAAATACCTCAAATCACATCGTTATAACCCTTGTAATAAGACAATTGTTTTATTATTCGAGACTAAATTACTATTATTTTAATTATAATTAAATGGTTATAAATAAACAACTAATATGTTGCTAAGACGTAACATATGCTTCTATCTGTTTTATATTTATACAATTTAATCATTTATATTAACAACAGCTGTTGTTATGGATGGTCTACCATTTGTTCAATAATACGTTGTCATTAGTGATAAACTCATATTGTTGGCTTAAAGCGCGTATTGTGAGTGCAAAAGGTAAGGCATTCTTTTACTTCAGTAGCCTAATTTTTAAAGTTTCTTATGGATTTAATAGTGTGCATCGTTGATACAATGTGAGTGGTTTTTATTTCTTACATGTACAAAGGTGGGAGTGTTAAAAAAATGCAGGACTTAAAGGAATTATTGTTGTTTTTTTTTAACTTAATCATAAAAATATTGTTCCGCAATAAGGGGAAAGACCTGTTCAACCTTTTAAAAATTATAACAACTTTTTCAGATTGTAAAAAGGATTCGTTAGCGTTAATTCTTGGCTTTAGATGCAAAGTGAGTGTCTTTAATCTCAGTTATTAACGATAAATGAAAATTCACGTAGTGTGGGAATGAAAGCGTTGGGGAAATTGCTGGTAATTTGAATCTGTGATGTCAGCTGAATATTTAAACGCATCTTTATTCAGCTGCATAATTAAGAATTTATTAGAAAATTTTAAAAATTGACAAATTTATTAGAATTAGTTACTTTAGTGTTATTAAGGTTAAAAATTAATCTGAATGTTTTTATATAATTTATTTTTTGAAGAGAAAAGATTTGGCTCCGCCGGGAGTCGAACCCGGGTCTCCTGCGTTACATGCGAGGATGCTAACCGCTACACCACAGAGCTCGGCTCTAGGCAGAGCAAATCCTTCCTCTTCACTGATACCTACTCCCCCTATCTCACAAGTTTTGCGAGTAGTAGCGGGAGGTGGACAAATTTTGTCCAATTTATGATATTTTATTGACTTAAGTCAATTTTTTAAATTATTTTAATTAATCTAATCTTAATTTGTGGCTGACCACCATTTTTAAATTATTTTTAAATAATTTATTTTTTGAAGAGAAAAGATTTGGCTCCGCCGGGAGTCGAACCCGGGTCTCCTGCGTTACATGCGAGGATGCTAACCGCTACACCACAGAGCTCGGCTCTAGGCAGAGCAAATCCTTCCTCTTCACTGATACCTACTCCCCCTATCTCACAAGTTTTGCGAGTAGTAGCGGGAGGTGGACAAATTTTGTCCAATTTATGATATTTTATTGACTTAAGTCAATTTTTTAAATTATTTTAATTAATCTAATCTTAATTTGTGGCTGACCACCATTTTTAAATTATTTTTAAATAATTTATTTTTTGAAGAGAAAAGATTTGGCTCCGCCGGGAGTCGAACCCGGGTCTCCTGCGTTACATGCGAGGATGCTAACCGCTACACCACAGAGCTCGGCTCTAGGCAGAGCAAATCCTTCCTCTTCACTGATACCTACTCCCCCTATCTCACAAGTTTTGCGAGTAGTAGCGGGAGGTGGACAAATTTTGTCCAATTTATGATATTTTATTGACTTAAGTCAATTTTTTAAATTATTTTAATTAATCTAATCTTAATTTGTGGCTGACCACCATTTTTAAATTATTTTTAAATAAATAATTCGCAAAACTTGTGAGATAGGGGGAGTAGGTATCAGTGAAGAGGAAGGATTTGCTCTGCCTAGAGCCGAGCTCTGTGGTGTAGCGGTTAGCATCCTCGCATGTAACGCAGGAGACCCGGGTTCGACTCCCGGCGGAGCCAAATCTTTTCTCTTCAAAAAATAAATTATTTAAAAATAATTTAAAAATGGTGGTCAGCCACAAATTAAGATTAGATTAATTAAAATAATTTAAAAAATTGACTTAAGTCAATAAAATATCATAAATTGGACAAAATTTGTCCACCTCCCGCTACTACTCGCAAAACTTGTGAGATAGGGGGAGTAGGTATCAGTGAAGAGGAAGGATTTGCTCTGCCTAGAGCCGAGCTCTGTGGTGTAGCGGTTAGCATCCTCGCATGTAACGCAGGAGACCCGGGTTCGACTCCCGGCGGAGCCAAATCTTTTCTCTTCAAAAAATAAATTATTTAAAAATAATTTAAAAATGGTGGTCAGCCACAAATTAAGATTAGATTAATTAAAATAATTTAAAAAATTGACTTAAGTCAATAAAATATCATAAATTGGACAAAATTTGTCCACCTCCCGCTACTACTCGCAAAACTTGTGAGATAGGGGGAGTAGGTATCAGTGAAGAGGAAGGATTTGCTCTGCCTAGAGCCGAGCTCTGTGGTGTAGCGGTTAGCATCCTCGCATGTAACGCAGGAGACCCGGGTTCGACTCCCGGCGGAGCCAAATCTTTTCTCTTCAAAAAATAAATTATTTAAAAATAATTTAAAAATGGTGGTCAGCCACAAATTAAGATTAGATTAACTGAATGTTTTTAAATTAAAAAAAAAAAATCCGTTTAAGCCACATTCAGACTGATTTTATTTTAATTATTTATTTATTTTTGCGATATTGTTGATCACGCCAATAGGCTAAAAAAAGGACATTACCGTTTCCATTGCCATTTCATAGACTACATTTCGAATATTAATTGAAGAAATAGGAAAAATATTAAAAAAGTTTGCAATCATCACACCGAAATGATAAACGATTTTGAATTAATCAAGACCGATTTTTGTTCAACTAAAGCTCCAGATTTCCGATCATGCATTGGAGGCAAAAATTCATTCATATTTTTTTGATCAATTTTTTGTTGTTAACGGAAGCTACATAATTATAAATAAATTAGGCATATTTCCAAATCTTCCAGCAGAAGTTGTAAAGGGAGTTCCCACCCCCCATTAAATATTTTAATTAAATTATTTGGTCACTAAAAATACACATTATATTTTTATGAATAAAATAATTCTTTAACGTATCCATTAATATTTTTTCAAAGTAGTAAAATGGGTATAATATGGCCATCAAAAGATATCTGTAGTTAAAATCTACTTCCCAAAACCCTGGCAAAATCTATATGTCACTAAAAAGAACACTAAGTTATTTCTGTATTAAATGATGAAGTAATATTGCTTTTTTAGTATATAAGACTCTATGACGATTTAAATCTCATTGAGTAAATTAAGTTAAACTTTATAAGCAATTTCTTATAGAAATACTTTAAGATTTCGTTTTAAATGATGAAATAATATTGACGGGCTTTGAAGTTCAAAATGATTACTTCTTAACTGAAAATTCTTGTAACTCAAACAGTAACCAGTTAGTTAAGTGGATGGCTTTTTTTCTTATTTTCGTGTTAACGTTACATACAAAACTTTATTGAAACAGCCCAAACTCTTTTTCTTAGTAAGAAGGAAGGTCATTGAAATAAAATCATAAAATCTTTGCATTAATTTTTTTTTTTTAATGTATGAGTTAAATTATGCATGAGTTTTATATTCTATAACAATCAATTTAAAAATATTGTTGACGTGAAATGGTGTAAGACAAAATCATAAGACAGAACATATCCACTTATCTTGTATATTTACTGCAAAGATATAAATAAAGAGATATTTTATTATAATTTTTTTATATTTGATACATGCTATCGCATGATTTGAATGAAGGAAATAAAAAGATTGCCGGCAGGATGTTAGAGAGCTGCATAGAGGAAATGCACTATCGCACTTACCTTTTCTGCATGCTACATTATATCGAACTTTTTATTACAGAAGCGATGATTAGTTAACAGATGCAATAAATTAGTTTAAAGTATGCTGTAGTAATACACAATTTCATTATTATAATAAAAGTCCCAGAGATAATTAGGGAAATATTTCCCCAAATAACTTAATGAATGTTATCATACTACTTCTATGCTCATTTATGCTATGCTGATCGGTGTAAACATCAATTTTCTGTAAAGAAATTATAATTTGTCATGAAATACAAGGATATTGCTAGGGTATCAACATATAAACTTTTGATGAATCCGAATTTATATAATAAATGTTGTACTTTTCCGTTAATCCGTGCAAAAATTCATGAAGTGCATTAAAATTTTATTGATCCTAACCAATCTGAAATATGGTTTAACTAAGTTCTATACAGACTTTATCTGAAGTCAAGACATCAACTTACTAACTTAATTTACAGCAAGGTATTTCATTTTAAGAATGTCCATATTTAATTTTTTTTTCTACTAACCATAAATTGTGGTTAACCAAAATAAAGAAAATGGAACATGAACTGTCTTATAGTGTATACACCCTATTTTAAACTAGAATATAGTACCTACAGTCTACATACTGTATATACATCAATACGTAATTTATTGATTTTTCTTCACGACTTTTCGCAAGTAACCGATTTTAAACTTACGAAACCATGTTTTTATCATTGGTACCACGATTTTAAAACACAACCAAATATGAGTCTCATGGGGAAAAAATCTTGAAACAGGTTTGACCCCTGCTGTGACAATTATAATATTTTATTACAGTAGCCGTGGATGGATCCTCATCGGACGCAACATAATTATAAAGTGACTAATTAAAGGGGGATTCTGGTGGTTAAGAGTGATCTCGATCAAATCTTCTCCTTGAAAACCTCTGACTGAATGCAGTTTCCTCTAGGAGGTTAGATTAACTATTAATTAATTAATAAAACTGATGGGGATATTTTATTATAATCAAGCAATCCATATTTAAATTAATAAAACTGCTTAAGTATCATTTCCTATAATTAGCGAACACATAGGTTTCGCTTAACAAATTAAAAATTCTACGTATAAAACTATAATATATAGGGATTAAAACTAATCAATTCGTAACCAATAGCGACCATTGCGAAAGACATTCCTTTGAAATGTTAGTGTTAGAAAAACTGTTATTTTTATAAAAGGTTATCAACAATAAAAACAAAACATATCATAACGAAAACCACGTGGTTAATATTCTTTCTATCGTATTGTCGAATTATTAGGGTCGTGATATTGATCCAGTGATATATTATATTATATTATATCTTTTCACTTGCTCATACAACTTCCGAAGCCTTCCTTGCTCAGTCGTGGGTGAACAATTTCGGCGGAGATCATTCCTTGGAATCAAGGATGCGTGGAGACCTTGGTATCAGGTGTTTCTTCTTCTTCTTGTTTCCCTGGGAAGGAGGATCTCCTTAAAGTGGATGAAGATCAAGGTTGAGAAAAAGGAAGTCCCTTTCTGTGAAAAAATCCTGAGGTAATTAATATCTCATTACGAATCATTAACTTATCCAATTGTTTTTAGTGCACTTATCTTGTCCAAACAGCTACTAGAACATTTTCCTGTTATATGTAAATATTCGTTGAAAAAATACTTAAATTTCAGAGTTCAAGAATTATATTGGGGCAATGTATTATTCCATAAGTATTTTTTTTTTTAAGCTTTAATCATCGCAGCCATTTTTTACTTAACTTACCTATATATGAAATATATAGTAAGGAAAAGTATTGTGATCTTTCGACTTCCGTTTTTCAACGGAAATAAACGAATTGAGTCCAAATAACCAAGTCTCGCAAAAGGTGTATGTGTGTGAACAGAATATCTCAAAAACGATAAAATACGAAACTGAAATTTAGTTTTTGAGGTAGGTATATGCCCGTGTTGTGATGGCAAAAATTTCGCCAAAATCGTGCTAACGGAGGGGTACTTTATTTCATAACTTTTGCCACATTTTAAAGTTTTTTTTTCAAAAACGCCTCTAAAGATTGTGATTAAACTCCTTATGTTTAATTAGAATGAGGTATTCTTTAATAATATGTAGGTTTCATCAACATTGAAATGTTCTGATGGGGCTTAAATGGCTAAGGAAAATGTTCTTCTTATAAAGTACCCTTGATTTTATTTATACGGAGAAATTAACTCTTATTATGCCTCATTATGAGAAATGGCTAAGTGATAAGTGAAATGGAATAAGAAACTTATACTAGGGAAATAAAGAAAAGAGTTTCCGTTAGATGAAAATTTCAATTTCCGTTAATGAGTGCAGTAATATATATGTACAAAATATTGTTGGAAAGCTGAGAATCTCAGAAAGGATATTTACTTTCTAGTGTAAAATGTATAGATGCCCGAAAAAATTGGGGTAATTACATTTCATACATGAAAAAATATTAGGTATGTTCTAAAAAGCACTTAAAACACTGTTGACAACTCTGTAGCATGCGCAGTATTTTACCAACAGTCCATTGTGAATGAGTTGTCTACATGTTTTAAGTGCTTTTTGGAACACTCCTCCTAACGGAAATCCTTTGTTTCTACGGTAACCAAATAATGTTGTTTTTTTTTTTTGGCTTTGTGCTTATACACATCTGCCACAACGAATTAAGGTCGGATATGAGATTCAGTTTTCATTTCATTTTTCTTCTTCTTCTTATTATTATTATTATTATTATTATTATTGTTTACCTATATTTCGATCATATAACCAAATAATGTTATTATAACAACTAAATGGAGAAAAAAAATTAGACGCCATGTTGTGTTATATTTTGCATTGTCACATTGTCAATGATAAAACTATTTTATTAGTTCTTTAGTGAGTGAATGATCCAAATATTTAAAGTTGTTTTTCATTAAACATATGATACGATGTAATCCTTAATAATAACATTTTAGCTTAAAATTTTAGTTCCATAATAAATTTCTGAATGAAACATGTATAAGGTGGATTTTGCTGGAACAATCATCGATAAGTATCTTCGTCAGTTTCTGAGAAGGAATTCGAAAACTAAGTTCCAATTTTCTACGAACAGTTTACACCCCCATCGATTCCCATTCATGATATATTTATAAAGAACGGTAAAAAAACTGGACTATTGCTGAAATTACGATTTATTTCTCCTTGAAAAAAAGAAAGAAAAAGAAATCAATAATAATAAATCGAAAATTACTTAAGACTTTCAAGCTTTGCAATAATCAAAATACTCTATGCCTTAGGGAGAGTAAGAAACAAAAATAAGTTAATAAATGTCGATAAAGCTACTTTCTATGAATTTTCTTAATTGCGTTTACACTATCAAAACACTTCTGTTTCTAGTCCAATTAGGTTGATAAGTGAAAGTTGTGAGTTCCGCGCACCGATCCAGATTTTTTTTTTAAACTTGAGTGAAGGCGTCGAAATGACAATGGTAATGAGTTTTGCTATTGATGATGTATTTAAGTATGTCATACAACTAAAATTTAAGTGCATACCACTTAAATTATATAAATAGGATATGTATATTTCAACTATGCACCTTTTTAAAACGTTATTAATCTTATGACTGCCAACACTATCTTTATCAATTCTAACCATATCGGCTATGTCATGTAAACAAAAAAAATGTTTAAACATATGATGTCGAAATTATTAAATAGTTAAGAAAAATCTATAAAGTTTTTTGCAGCAATTAATTATGAATGACAGATATTTGAGTCATTGATGACAGTAAGCATCGATCCAATATACACTTTAAAGTTAATGCATGCTTGAGTCATAGTTTTATGATTAGTTTATGATATATGGTTTTACTTATAATTTAGACCATTTTAGAAAGGAACTGAGGAATGGAGGATGATGGTTTTCTACTCAATAGGTGAACCGCAATATTTTTTTTTTGTTTTAAATTATTTTAAATTTATTTTTTGAAGAGAAAAGATGGGGCTCCGCCGGGAGTCGAACCCGGGTCATCCGCGTTGCATGCGCGGTGTGCTAACCAATGCACCACAGAGCTCGCTTACAAGCGGAGCCAATCCTTCCTCTTCACTGATACCTCTCCCTCGATCTCACAAGTTTTGCGAGTATTTACGGGAGGTGGAAAATTTTTGCCCAATTTTTGGCATTTCTTGACGATCGTAAATTTTTAAATTATTTTATATTAATTTAATCTATTTTTGTGGTTAACCACCTTGTTTTAAATAATTTATTTTTTGAAGACAAAAGATTGGGCTCTTTTAATAAGTTATGAACCCATCCTTCTATCTCTATACTAAAAAAAAAAAAATGCTATCAAATGCAAAAATTACTAGAATATTTTTAAATTTTAAACTAAAAAAAATTGAAATTGTTTTGTAATGACCAAAATTACTAACAGTTTGGTGCGTTCTTATAAAATTTTACATGATTAAGACGAAACTTATTATTGTATCCTCAAGTAATTAAATAACAAATTCAGTTCTATATGAGAAAAGTGTTAATACTTTAGTGAGGAAAACATGTGTAATTCGTAGCTTCTTAAGAAGTCTTCCAGTAAGGGAAAATAAGCTCTGGAATCATAAATTTTGATTATTTTAATTGGTTGTGGAAAAATGTTATTTTTGTGCTGGAAAGAAACATGATATAAAATGAAGTTTTTTTTTGTGTGTAGCATTAAGGGAAAAAAATCATGTAGAATATATGATATAACACCATTATATAAATCATTAAATTAAATCAAGCCATTTCCTACCAAGATGTGGTGCTTTGTGTTACATGGCTTCAATAGCTTACTATACTTACTATAGTATATACATTATTAGCAGAACATAAATGAGAGTTTTGGTTGTGCGGGCAGGTTTAATTTGCTTGAACGGTTTGTTTGTTTGTTTAACGTCCATTTTTATGCTACTTAGGCTAATCGGACGATGCTACAGTGGGAGTCCTAAATTTTGCCTATCCAGGTATAATTAGGATAGGGATCATTAACGAGTACCTGACATCGTACAGGCTCGGGACCTCCATTTTACGTCCTATCCGAGGGACGGCATAGCTAAGGATTTTTTACTCCCATTAAAAAATCCTAGGGCCACCGCTGGAATTGAACCCGCGATCTTTAGTATTGTAGGTTGCCATGCTAACCACAACACCACAGGTGACCCCTGCGTGAACGGTGAAGCTTCACTTAGCTACAATTATCAGCGAAGTCCACTTAGAAGACGCTACGAGATCTCATGAAAGGGGTAAAATTCCGTGGAATCGGAATAGATGGAAATGGCAAGAACAAGTAGAGAGCGAAAAAGATGATTTGTATTGATCTGCAACCAAAAATAAAATTTGGCATGTAATAGGGAATAGGGAAACGCTATGTGGACTAACCGTTTTTATATAGGTTAATCTGTACATGTTTAATCTTTCTGACTCTTGTTTCACCAAAAAAAAAAAAAAAATCCGAAACGCTCTCGGAGCTAGTTTTAGTTGATACGGCGGATTAACCGCTCATCAAGTTAACGAGGCTTATTTAGAAATTTGAATGATACCAAAAAAAAAAAAAAAAAAAATTGCCTAAATTAATTCCGGTATACGTATTCATGAGAGGTGATTTCCATAACGCTACGAGACGCCTTGGTGCCGCTAGGCTAAACCTCCTTCCATTTAGTTTTCCCCACTTAATCTTCCTCATCTTATTACTTATGCCATTTGGAAAAGCTAGAGGCGATAGAGATCTTCCAGAATGCGACGGCCCAACCATCAAACAAGAACCGGCGTTTGGCCTTCATGAATCCTGTAATAATTCTCTTCCGCTGCTTTAGTTAGATTAGTCCTAATGATAGAGGTCTTGGTATTGTTCGACTATCATTTGAATATCTCCGAGTCCTGATATATAGTGCTACCTTACCATATATTGCTACATATTCAGAGGATAGAATAAATTCTTTTGTCCTTTCTTCATCCAGTCCAGTTCACAATAAATGTTCATACTTTTAATCTCCTGTAGCAAAAAGTGATCTCTCTTAGCGATGCCAAATGATGACATATGAAATAACGAAGTTGCAAAAATATATGTCTTGTTAACTGGATTGGTTTAGAAATAATCTTTGTTGTGTTGAAATCATTTTGGCTTTCTTGTGAATTTTCTTCCTTTGCGATTTTGCTGCTTTATTATGTTCAGGATACTCAGACCCCTCAAAGTATTTCTTCCTCTGATCACTAAAAGGCCTTTAGGATATCACTAAGTGGAAAGGATCCTTAACTTCAATGCAAGTCTTGCAATATGGCGTCTCACTTATTTTTGATAGATAAAAATTTGTTATTTTTGTCATGATTGGGTCTTATTAAATTAGGTTTGCTTGTTTCTTCCTAAAGATATCCCGTGTGGCGTTATTTTAATATAAGTTTTGGATGGATTAAATATTGATCCTTCCCTTTAAAAAGGATTTAGAATGGCCTTTCTGTTCCAGTTTGCGATCGCTGCAATAAAGAAGAAACATAAAATTTTCAAAAAATTTGATGCTGATGATATGGAAATTCTAGCTGAAGACACGGAATCTAACAAGGTTTTAAAAGAGCGCTGATGAAGATCTTGGTTAGGAAATAAATACGGTCAAAACACAATACATATTTAATTGCAGCAACGGTAACGATTTTGACGGTATTGTTTGGGTTTTTTTTTTCACCTATACAAATACAATAGCACTGGAGAAGTACTGGAGCAAATACAGTAGTGTAAGTTCCTTTTCTTTCTCAGTCAAACAACAATAGGATGAATGTGAGCACCGCTGGTTTTAGTTTTTTTGCGAAACTATAGCTAGTGGCTATATTGGCTTAAAACGCCAAAGTACTAACTAATTTTTGTATAAGTGCGAACCTTTGGATTCTGGTATCTAGGATCTACATGGGCTAATGCTTCCTATATTTCGGTAATGCTGAAAATTTTCATTTGAACAATCATGTCAGTTGCCACATAAATATAATAATTACACATCAAGTTATGTATATGGAACTTAAAATACAACGGGTCTAAGAGAGATTTTTCTCATTTTGAGTAAGTCAAAGTTGAAGTTTGAAAAAAAGATTTTAAAGTGGGTTTGAAAGGTTGATTAGTTTTTTCTTTCAATTGAAATCTTAATCCTGACTTTCAAAGCTCAAGGTCTTTGATTTTCAATATCAGTTCTAATATTTTTTAATAATTTTAGTCATTTTATAATCTATTGTAGACGAACAGCTAGATTTATTTCTTATGATCTTCGCTTGTTGCATTATCTCCGCCCTGAATTTTATAATTTTATCAGATTTCGTTCTTGGATGTTATATCAGTATAATAAGGTTAATTCCACATAAATGTTATCATGAATAAGTTTAGGGTGGGAGAAGAATTATTAATTTTTGACCGGTTTATCCGATTTCGACGAATTTTGACCTTATGGCACATATGTAACATTGACTTGGCGTTTTTAACACTCTTATACATTTTAACTTATCACTATCATTAAATCCACTTTGATCTTTTAAACAATCAAAAGAGTGGCATTTTTACTACCATATTCCTCATCTAACTCATATATTTTATTTTCAAAAATGTCACGTAGATCCATCGTCTCATAGAATTCAATTACAAAGTATTGCGTAATAGTTTCAATATTTTTACAAAGTAGTTACCCTAAAACCATTGCATTATCTGTTAACGAGTTTAAGTCGGCAGCTTTTGTTTGCTTCCGCTTCTATAAATATTGATTTTAGCCACTTGACTAGCTATAAAATAAATAAATGGTGTAATCAGTTTATATACTTGACTTGCACACAGAAATATCCTTTTTGCATCAAGGAAAATGGTGAATCATCCCGATGCCAAGCAGTCTAGGTCGGGCGACAGCGTGGTTCGTTCATTTACACCAATCAAGTGTATAAGTGGAAGTGATCTGAGTAGATGAGACTAGATTTGAAATGTTGTTTGATACACTGTACAAACTTAATATTGGTAGGTGACAATGTTTCTGTTTATAAAAAATTTTTATTCAATAGTTATCGGATTATTCTATAAAAAAAATCCTGAAATATCTCTACCCGACACCGTTTCCTATATTAATTAAAGCTCTGTTTAGTAACAGAACATATAAAAATAAAAATGCTACCTCTGAGGTGGTATATTCTACATCAATATACTAACCGTACATATTTACCTATGCTATTTATTTATTTCAGTCATCCACCTTTATTTTTTTTTCTCTCTCTTTATTATGAGTAGATCAAATCACATTTTTCACATCAAATCATATTTTGATAAAATTTTAAAGTGGAAATTTTCTATTTAGTGATTATAACAAAAATTTTGAACCAAAAACAGTAAAACAAAAAACAATCTAAAACAAAACTAAAGCAATGTCAGTAATAAACAGATCGTGATATTATTACCCGCCGTATAACTCTGGAGGTTCCTTACACGGTAATTAATAGTAATAACATCTTAAGCAATATTATCATTGTCAATATTATTGTTACAATATACCGCCAATCTATTGATGCAAAGGGACTCTGTTCGACAATTATATCGATCCTTTATGGTTAATTATGAAACAACAAAATTAGTGAGTACGTTAGCTAAAATAATAAGATGCAGTAAATAATTATTAAAATAAAAATAATCATACCTTCAATTATAATAGACGTTAATGTAACAATTTACGAGTTCACCAAGTACATACAATTTTATCCTTATAAAAGTTATGTTCTCATCGTTTGCTAATCTACTTTTGGTAGAAATGGAATTTGATATAATCTAAAGATATCAGTCAATATGTCAATTTTTTTTTTTTCAGTTCAATAATGAGTTCATTTACTGATAACTTTTGCGTTATTTTAATAATCTGTATTATCTGAGCCTTTATTTAACCTATACCTAATAATAAACTATTAATAATTATACTCTTAAATATGTGGAAATTTAACATGATACCAAATTAATGTTATAGACTTACTAAAGGACTAGTTTCGTAAAGTTATAATTTTAAGATGCCGAAAAATTATTTTATTAAAAAAAATAAATTAAATAGTAATAAATAGTAGATATAGTATTGATCATGCGGGGGATGTGCTCATGAGCGTTCTACAGAGTTCACATTTCAACTTCATTAAAAGTTAATACTATAAGTATTTCATAAAAGTCAAGAACTGGATATCCAATTACCTTAAGTTACTAATTCATTTATTTATTACATTAAATTTAATTAATTACTTTTGTAGAATATTGTAGTAAATTTTAGCGGCTAATTCAAGAACACAACCAATTTCACAGCACATTACAGCTTTTTAGGTAAAGTAGAACCTCGTTAACCCGGACGTCCGTAAAACCCAGAACAGTTTTGGAAAATAAATTATGTCGTTCAACGTTTTCAAGGGTGCAGGGTTTTAGAAGCCCTCTCATGTTTCTATTTGTATTAACGGTTGGAATATATTCATGGAATAGTTATATCGACGGCTTGCGATCTCAGACTATGAAATTATTGCATCATGCATATTACAGAAAATGAAAATAAAGAGGTTTCAGACAGTGTTGATGAACTTGTTGTGATTATGACCAACCCAGAAGTTAAGAGTCTAATCGAAACTTCGCCAAACAAGCTTCTTACGTTATAGGGGATGCGAGATCGTAGCAAAAAATATTTGCTGGCATTGTGTTCTTCATTATCGTTTTCTCTCATTCTCTGTATATCCCAGATTTTTGTAAGCTGTAATCCGGCCCAAGTTTATCGTTTTCACAAGGTTCTACTGCAACATTAAGTTCAATAAATATTCGATTTTTTGACTAAGCGTCCATCATTGTTTGCATGGATTTATAGGAGTAGAAAGGAAAGGTCCTCAACGCTTGCAGTCGTTAGATTAATATCACAAGTTAAATATTCAACTATGAATCATAGTGAAAATGGAGAAGGGTAAAAAAGGTCATAAGTCCAATTGAAAAAGATTAATAATTTTTATATCACTATTAGTTCTCTGCCACCAAGGCAGTCATTATTGCTTAAAATAATTTAAATGCACTCCTACTTATTTTATCCTGTATGCTTATGTGATTCAGGGAAAACCAACGAGTCTTCAGTAGTAATAGTGGTAGTAGTAGTAAATTTCTATTATTTGGAAATTTAGTCTGAGGGGTACAGACATTTCTTAAAATGGTGTAACACACGTAACTGTTTTTCATTGGAATCGATCAAATCCACTTGACTCATTATCCCTCCGATAAAGACTCAATATTGAGCTAGAATAACAGGTTCCGACATGTAACCGCTCCTCGTGGCAACTTCAATTATATACCCTCTCGTCGGACCACTCGGCTCGGTGATTTATGTTAATGATCTATCACTCAGATGAGGGGTTGGACCCCCACGGCCGATTAGGGGGTGTAGCGGGGGGTAATGTTGGTACCTCATCCATCAGCGTTATCTCTTGGTCCCAACCAACGGCAACGTTTTTTTATCTCGGGTCAGGGGTGGACATCTGTAGAAAACTTGTGTCAACAGCTTGTATCTAGCTGTAATCCTATACCGTAAACCGTTAGGCTAGATAAATTCATTTTTATATCAAAAATTAAAAGGCTTGGAGACGCTCATGTTAACTAGATAATATTACAATTCGTCTGAGCTACTATTATTTTTCAAATAATATTCTGAAATTTTTTTAAACTAGTGTTTTTTTAAAAGTGTGAATTTTGTCTCCTATATGTAACTTGAAAAGAAAAAAAAAGTCTTACAGAGACCTATACCTAACTTAGCTTTTTAGAAAGATGGCAATAAAAATAATTTAATATTTGTGTTTTTTGTCCATATCTCTTAACCAAATGTTAGCAGTATTCTCAATCGATGCTAAATGTTACCTTGGCAAATATTAAATTTTTAATATTTTTTTTATTCTGCTAAATCACAAAATTTTTTTTTTAATTAATAATTTCTGTCTATCTATCTATATCTGAAATTGAATATTCTATTTTTACTTTCTCTCACCTAAATATGAAATATATAGTAAGGAAAGTATTGCGATTGTGAAAAATTTCACCTTCCGGTTTTCAACGGAATTATACGTTTACAGACTAGCTCAAAAACTATAGATCGTACAATACAGAAATTGGGTATTTGGTGTATGTATATGCCCGCGATGTGACAGCAAAAATTTCGGCAAAATTAGTCAAACGGAGTGGGTACTTTATTTATAGAATTTTGTCTATTTTTTACGTTTTTCTCGGTTTTCTCAAAAACGGCTCTAACGATTTTGATTAAACTGAGTATTTGATCTATTTATATGCCCGAGATATGACTAAAAATTTCATCAAAATTGATCAACCGGAGGGGGGACTTTACTTAATAAATTTTGTATCATTTTTACGTGTTTTTTTTATTTACACAAAAACGGTTTTAACGATTTTGATTAAACTGAGTATTTGATCTATTTATATGCCCGAGATAGGACTGTAAAAATTTCCATCAAAATTGATCAACCGGAGAGGGGACTTTACTTTTATAAATTTTGTATCATTTTTACGTGTTTTTTTTTATTTACTCAACAACGGTTTTAACGATTTTGATCAAACTGGGTATTTGATGTATGTATATGCCAAAGATACGATAGCCAACATTACATCAAAATTGGACAAACGGAGTGGGCACTTTATTTCTTAATTTTTTTCCAATTTTTACCTTTTTTTCGATGATCTCAAAAACGGCTTTAACGATTTTTATCAAATTCGCCATGTTTCATGAAAATGATGAATGAAATTAGGTGTTTTTTAATATCAAGGCTTTAACGATTTTGATTAAACTCGATATTTGGTGCACGTCTATGCCCGCGATGCGACAGTCAAAATTTCATCAAAATTGATTAATTGGAGGCGGCACTTTACTTAATAAATGTCCCATTTTCACGAGTTTTTTTTATTTACTCACAAATGGCTTTAACAATTTTGATCAAACTCGGTATTGGTTGTATATATATGCGCGCGATGTGGCAGCCAAAATTTCATCGAAATTGATCATTTGGAGGGGGCACCTTAATTAATAAATTTTGTCCCATTTTCACGTGCTTTTTTTTTATACTCAATAACGGCTTTAACGATTTTGATCAAACTTGGTATTTGTTGTATATATATGTGACAGCCAAAATTGTATTAACCGTATCATGAAAATAAAAAACTTTTATTTATTAATAAAAAGATGAATTTTAATAAATAAACCAATATAAAGCGATTTTAGAGGAACAGTAATCATTCTTGATTTCCAGAAAGGCATAAGAGACGTAACTACACCTATCGATTCACCTTCACGATGTATTTGCAAAAAGCAACTCATAGTAAAAAAAAATCTGGTGCGTGCGCGCAACACACAACTTTCACTTACCAACTTACTTAGATTAGAACTTAATGCGTTTTGTTAATTGCCACTTCTCAAATGAACAGAACATCTATAGGTAATAATAACGCATTGGTTTGTCATTAAAGGAGTACGGCGCATGCGTGAGCTCAAGGTGTTTTATGAGTCGACGGATTATTTTTCTTTTTTTCTCCTGTATATGTTTACTTGATTTTCTTCATATATCATATTTAGCCATTTCTTATTTTTAGGTGTGATGACAGACAGTTAATTTCTCAATATAAACTAAAACAAAGGTGCTTTATAGGAAAACAAAAAAGGCCCCTTCCCCATTTAAGCCCTCTCAGAACATTTTAATAATGATAAAGCTTACCTGGTAATAAATAACAACTAATTTTCATTAAACATAACGAATTTGATAAAAATCGTTAAAGCCGTTTTTGAGATCATCGATCAAAAAGGTAAAAATTGAAAAAAAAAATTATGAAATAAAGTGCCCCCTCCGTTTGACCAATTTTGATGAATGTTGACTATCACATCATTGGCATATATATACATCAAATGCCAAGTTTGATCAAAATCGTTAAAACCGTTTTTGAGTAAATAAAAAAAACACGTGAAAATGATACAAAATTTATTAAGTAAAGTCCCCCCGCCGGTTGATCAATTTTGATGAAATTTTTACAGCCATATCTCTGGCATATAAATACGTCAAATACCAAGTTTGATCAAAATCGTTAAAACCGTTTTTGAGTAAATAAAAAAAAACACGTGAAAATGATACAAAATTTAATAAGTAAAGTCCCGGGGCCCGGTGTGGCTGTGCGGTAAAGTGCCGTACTCCCATGCCGGAGCTGCGGGTTCGAATCCCGCCCTGGGTGGTGCTTTTCTTTCGTAGGAGAAGTATCACCCAGTGCCATGGGTGTTAGTATGGGCAGTATAGGGCTTCAATGGAAGCCTTAAAGTCCCGAAAAAAAAAAAAAAAAAAAAAAAAAATATAAAGTCCCCCCTCCGGTTGATCAATTTTGATGAAATTTTTACAGTCATATCTGGGGCATATAAATAGATCAAATACTAAGTTCAAAATAGATCAAAATCGTTAGAGCCGTTTTTGAGAAAATCGAAAAAAACTTAAAAAGTTATTAAATAAAGTACCCCCTCCCTTTGAGCAAATTTGATAAAATTTTTGCTGTCACATCGCGGGCATGTACATACTCTAAATACCCAATTTCAGGTTCGCACGGTTTATAGTTTTTGAGCTAGACTGTTCACACACACACACACACACACACACACACACACACACACACACACACACACACACACACACACACAGACACACACACACACACAGACACACACACACACACACACACACACACACACAGACCATTTCGCGAGACTTGGTCATTTGGACTCAGGGGACCCCAAAACGTGTATTTCCGTTGAAAACCGGAAGTCGAAAATTTTCACGATCGCAATACTTCCACTTACTATATATTTCATATATAGGTAAGTGAAAGTAACAAGCAAGCAGTAAAAAAAACTCGACTGTTGATTGATGAAAATAGTTCCTTCATAAATAAATTAGCAATAATGAATCGAAAAGTGTTGAGAACTACCAAATTTTCCTATACAGATACTCTATAAGTTATTGGAGATACATAAATATAAGTATATACTTAAATGTGGAAAAAATGTGTGAAGTTGGCATTTACATATTATCCAAACGCGTCGATTTCTAATCTAAGTTCGTAAGTGAAAGTTGTGTGTTGCGCGCATCGCACCAGATTTTTTATTATTTTAATTGATATTTAATGCTTATTTAAATGAATGCCCTACAATTTATTATTTATAATTATTTTCCCCACGGCTTGTTATTTATATATTTTATAGTTTTCAGTCTTATTTTTTCTTTGTTATGATTTTTAACATTTAAGAAAAATATTTTTAAATAATTTATTTTTTGAAGAGAAAAGATTTGGAGAAAATTATAACAACTTTTTCAGATTGTAAAAAGGATTCGTTAGCGTTAATTCTTGGCTTTAGATGCAAAGTGAGTGTCTTTAATCTCAGTTATTAACGATAAATGAAAATTCACGTAGTGTGGGAATGAAAGCGTTGGGGAAATTGCTGGTAATTTGAATCCGTGATGTCAGCTGAATATTTAAACGCATCTTTATTCAGCTGCATAATTAAGAATTTATTAGAAAATTTTAAAAATTGACAAATTTATTAGAATTAGTTACTTTAGTGTTATTAAGGTTAAAAATTAATCTGAATGTTTTTATATAATTTATTTTTTGAAGAGAAAAGATTTGGCTCCGCCGGGAGTCGAACCCGGGTCTCCTGCGTTACATGCGAGGATGCTAACCGCTACACCACAGAGCTCGGCTCAAGGCAGAGCAAATCCTTCCTCTTCACAGGAGCCAAATCTTTTCTCTTCAAAAAATAAATTATTTAAAAATAATTTAAAAATGGTGGTCAGCCATAAATTAAGATTAGATTAATTAAGAAAAATATGATTATTTGTTTGTTTGCTATGTTTAACGTCACTTTTATGCCACTAACACTAATCGGACGATGCCACTGAGAACTAAATTTTGCCTATCCTGGTATAATTAGGTTAGGGATCTTTAAGGAGCATCTGAAATCATTTTATTATTACTATATTTTATTTTTAAATTATTGTTATTGTTATGTTTCATATAAAATTCGTATCTTTCTTATCTTTTCTTTTTTTTTTTGTTACTTCAATACTTTACTTCACGAAATTCTTTCTATTCCTGAATTATTCTACCAGTATTACTGAATCATTTTTCAGAACCCCAAGCTATGCAACTTTTGATTAATGCAAGGAGGGATACTTAAGCCCCTGTATTGTGTTGCGTGGCCTTGGTGGAAGTATATGTTAATGCGTTTCCATCATATATTTATTCAAGTTCATTTTTCAAAAGCGTCAACATGATGGGGTCCTCTGATATAGGCTCCCTAACGACTGCTGTACCGAGCATCAATCCAACAGGTATGCGCGTTGACGTTTCTTAAACAGTTAAACAACTACAATAGAATTTAAATCCATTCAATCCAAACTACAGTGCATTAATCATATTTTAGTAGTGTTTTTAGCATTGTTTAATCCTTAAATTTTAAAAATTTAAATTGGAAATTTATATTTGTGGTCTTTGGAAGACGAAGGGTCTAAGTGGCATTTTGAGTACTTAAATCTTAAAAGTTGAAGTTTGAAACAATATTTTTATGTGCATTAGAAAGATTTTTTTAAAAATCTAGTTCTGATGTTCTAAAATCAATTAGGTATTTAATTTTCAATATCAGTTGTTACTTTTTTAGCGTTTTAGGCATATTATTATCGATTGAAGATAAATTGAAAAATTTGGATTAGTTACACTATTTATAATTCAACGACGTCAAGACCGATATTTTTATCTTTCTTTTTTTCCCCCCGCACGGAATAGCACAAGAAATATTAAAAAATCGGAAAAATTAAAGAGAGTGAAGGGGAAGGGAAGTAATTAATTAATATTTTTATGTTTGATAAATGTTTTCGACGTAATTTGATATACATTTCTTTAGTCATTATCGGGTTTTATACTAGTATAAGTAGGTCAATTCCACAAAAATGTTATAAGGTTATGACTTTGGGATGCGAAACAGGTAGAACTTTTTATGGATTTTCGGTTTACATGAATTTTGACACACTTACTTTGAGAAACACTTTTTTTAGACTTATCATTGTCATTGAATCCACTTCGATCTCTTTACCTCTCGAAAGAAGAATTTTTACTACTGTATCCGGCATCTAACTCGATTTTTTTGTTTTCAAAAATTTCATTTATGGCAGTCCCTTGTCTTCTGTAATGTACATTTACCGTTTAAATAAGGTATAGGTAAGTTAAAATTCAATTATACATAATAAACACACAAGAAACTAAATTTCATATACATCATATATATTACTAAACTAATTTTGTTATTAATCACATACTTAAACTTAATTTGAATTATATCGTCGCTTACTCTTGTAACCGTCAAATGTGAATTTTTTTTTTTTTTTTTTTTGATATTTTGTTTTTGCATATTGCAAGATACAATTATTAACTTTTAATACCATCTAGAAGAAGAGCAATTAACCATGGACACAAAAAAAGAGAAAAACTTGCTCTTTTGGAAATAGCTTTATTTTTGGGTACCCTATAAAAGGTTTGTTTTTTGTTTTTTTGCTATTCTAAAAGGTATTGATTGATACATTTGATAGGTTGACATGTCAGGGACTATACTAAACAAAGAATTTTTTTTATTAATTGTAGTCGCATAGGATCCTGTATTTTTTTTTCTAATTTACCTGAAGTAATTACATCTCAGACTTGGACTGAAAATTGTCCTTTCTTAATCGTGATTTTCAATCACAAAAAGTATTAAGTTCCGACTAATTTCTATAGAATGTTCTGTAAAATTTTAATAGGAAAATAAAACAAATAAAAATGCCGATGTAACTGAAGGTATTATTGGAGAACTTTAGGATTTCTTGGACTTATGATTATTTGTACCCATACTTGTTCGATATTTTTGAAATTAACGACTTTGGAATAATATATTACATTTACTTTGTGTTTAATTGCATAAAATATCGGATAAATCAGATTTATTCCTCTTACTAGTTCCATATTCGGGCCATATTGAAATAATTATTAAGAATTAATTTAAGTATTCTTGCATTATTTATTGTAATTTTTTAATGTTTTTCTTTAACCATTGTTGTACTCCTTTAACAAAAACTCCTCAAAGAATTGTCGGGAAGGCAGAACGGGTTATCCGTGCGGTGACCTCCCGTACCTCCCCCTCTCCTATAGAAGTTATCACGAACCGAAATTCAAGATGACCCACATCTGGATGGCATAAAGACATAAAAGAAGAGCGGTTACACCCCGTGGGCCGAGGGTTCGTTACAAGATCAGGAATCATTCCGTAATATCCGTTATTTTCCGGAAAGTTATTATTGTTATCAATCATCATTCTTGGCTCTGAGATTTTAGTCTCTTTTAGTCGATGGTTCCCAATTGGTATTGTAGATTGTGTAGTGTCAGTTTAATAAGCAGATAAACCCCTTTATAAACAGATAAAAAGAACCATTATATAAACAATAATAATTTATGATGTGTACTTATAAAAGGCATCTGGTATTTACTGTTCATGTTCTGAGTACCTTCTATACAGACTTCATAAAACCAAAGGGAAATAAATAGATACATAAATTAGAAAAATAAAGTATAATATATTTACAATTATAAGAATAATTAAAATCTTAATATTTAATTAAGAAAAATATAAAAGATATTAAAAATGGAAGTAATTATCTAAAATAGTTACAGAAGCTATAAAAATAAAAAAAGGAAAGAAATCTTATCCTATTTACATGTAATATAAAAATAGTTTCTATTTTCTATTACTATCTAGTTTCTATCTTCTACTATAAAAATATTCGGCCAAATTACGAATTAAGTATGAAAAAATGACAGACTATAAATTTAAATTTGGAAAATGGCTGTTTTTTTTTAAAGACATCTTGGACAGTGACGTATATGGAATATTTTTCGATTATGAGTGGTTCTAATACTGCTACAAAGATCACTAAATAACTTTATTAGGTTTTTTAAAAGTTATTTTCCGTTTCTCATGATTGATTAAAATAATTCAGCCCACGTTACTTAAATTTCTTCATTGTATTATCTGCGTTGGAGCTAACTGCACTGTTCTGTCTGAAATCAGGATTGGAACATTTGGACGAAAGACGCTCGCTCTACAAATATGTTGATTGAAAATTTTATATAATTTTTATTTATTTATTTATGCTTGTGTAATCACTGCTGATAGAAGTTTCCATACATTTTTAAATTTATAAAGATTTAAATATTCTTTTACTTTGTACATATTTAAATGATTTTACTTACTACTACTACATTATCAATTTTGGGGAGAGCCGGGCACCTCCCCTATATATATCTCACATCTGGGATGGTAAAAAGTTAGTAGTTTCAGTCTTATAATTTTTTTACAAAAACTTCCGATTATTCTATATTCCAGAATAATTATTTAAAAGATAGGATTTTTTAAATTTATTTATTTTTTCGGCCTTTTTCTCTCGTGAATATTTTAAATTGGACTAATTGAATTTAGCTAATTGTTCAAATTAGTTTATTTTTCTCTGTTTCTCAAAGTTAGAACATTGTATATTATAGTTTTATGTAATCTTCTTTCCCATATCATTTTTGTAGCTGCTACTGTTGCAAATATACTTAGCAACTACTTTTTTTTTTTTTTATATTACCGTTTTATCTATTCATGGACGGGCTCTTCCCAGGGGGTCCCCAAATCCCAAGGGGATGGTCCCCTCCAAATCTTCCCGAACCCACGATTTAGCGGTTACGGGGTAAGCTATACGGGTCTTAGCTTACAACTAGTTTCAGTTCCTTTGTTCCTCGACGGTTTATGCTTTCCTCTTTGATTTGTCTGTCTGCTTGAGTGATAACTTTGTAATTTTATCACCAGCGTCTTAACAGGTTGGCTACCGATGATACAAAACTTGTTTCTATGAGCTACATTATAACGCTAATTTAGGAATTTCAATGCAGTAAAGATAAGTTGTTTATCCATTTCTTTAATTGTTGAACTCGTTGAAATTAATATTGATTAACTTTTCTTAGCATTGACGTCTGTATAAAATAATTAGTATTAACTTATTGTAAGATTGCCTTGGATGTTAATACTATCTAATTTTTTAAGTTAGTTCTATAGACCAAACTCCTTGACAAATTCAGCTCTGTGGAGCATTAGTTTTAGACAAGTAGAAAGGGATCTATAATCTCTAAATTCGTAACATAACATGAATTAAACTCATAAAAATAAATGAAAGGTTCCGAAATCCGGATTTAGACGGGGCAAATTTTGGACGCGGATATCAAGGTGCAAGGTGCCTGGTTTTTGAGACCCTAAATTTACCGTTTTCTAGATAAATGAGAGCCAGGCTTAATCGCTTCAATTTCTTAGATGCCACGGTGTCACATGAAATACATCAGATTGTTTTAGACCTTTTTTTAATAGATAGGTGTGCGTTTTGAGAGCTGTTTTTAGTGATTTTTTTTTTTATTAACTTGTCCTTTCTCTTTCCTCATCCCTTTATTATGTCAGCCTCCACGTCGAAGGAAACGAAAGCGGCCTAGAGACCTTATTTAATAATAACGATTTAATACTTTTCAAAATTCCCAATTTCGAAGCCTACAGAACATGGGGTCATTGCAAATCAAATCCACCGATTTAAAAGCCATATAGAATATGTAGGTCTTATATTTTGATAGTTTTTGAGTCATTTGTTGCATTCATGTATGTAAGTCGTTGCATCTTTGTAAAGAAAAATAGGGAATTTTAAATTTTTTGGACTTAATCTATTGAGAAATGCAAGTTTAATAGTTTTCTAAATAATAAGAAAAAAAAAAACCAAAACGGTCTATTTTGAAATAGTTTTTGACTAAATTCAATTTGAGAATTTAGCTGGAATAGATGTCATCTTCTTCTTGATATACTTCATGACCCTATTCTAAAAATATATTATCTTTTAAAAAATATTAAAAACATTTTTTTTAATTTTGAAAAAATATTTTGAATTTTTTTTTTTTTATTAACACGTTAGGTGCAGCGGCGTATTTTAGGGTTATCCTGAATTGAGCGGTATCAGTCCCAGGGGTCCGACTGCTGGGATGAGCCACAGACGATATCGGGCGTCGGGGTCCGATGGGAATGGTCTTAGGAAACCGTTATATTATTACTCAGGACCGTTATCGGATCTCGGAGTCTGATTATAAAAAACTATAGAATTTCAGCTGTTAGCAACATTTTCTGCACTAAAATGGAATAATCTCTTTAAAAATCGAATAAATTGAGCGTTTTAAGTGTATGGAAATTTTCATGTGTAAATCGGCTGTCAAAATGGGAATGAAAGACATCGGACCCCGGGGACCGATGCCGCACCTAACGTAATAATCATATTTCAGCATTTTTTTTTTAAACTGAAAAAGATTTTAAAGATAATAAAATTTTAGAATAAGGTCAAGTAGTATATCATAGGAAGGAACACAGAAAACTGAAGAAGAGGACATCCATTACAGCTTAGCTCAAATTGAATTTAGTCCAACAATTTAGTACATTTTGAGATACACCCTAAATCTGTTTCAAAAACGCGCACCTTTTTTTTTTTTTTTTTATTACTTTAAAAATGTGAACCTCAAAAAATCTTGAATTTCGTATTTTCCTTTACCTTGTTGCATGCAACAAATAACTTAAAAATTAGTAAAATCCAAGACTTAAAGATTCAGATCCCTGGTTGATTTGATACGGAATAAACCATATTGGAGATTTTACTTGCTTCTTGCTTCATAACGCAGGTTTCGCAAATTTTGAAAAAAAAAAAAAAATGTGTTGCAAAAAATCTTCTAATCTTGCTCCTTTTTTAATCAAACTAGAGGTCTCTGGGGGTACAACGTGTAAGACAACCAATACTGTCATATTCCTTAAGTGCTAATCTACAGGGTAGTTTTCCATCAGGGCAAGCGGTTAGCTCAAAGTCATTTTTTAAGTATGCGAATAAAATATTTACGAGGGAATTCGCGCATGGGCATACTCGTATGTCTCATTTCAGGTGTGCGGGTTGTTTAAACGAGTATTAACTAGCTGTGTGCAGAAATTTTGCATAAAGATTTCACGCTCTCTTGCTCACTACTTAACTTAATCCACACCTGCATTCTTCTGCTTGTTTTATATTCCACCTCCGAACTGGCTTTCGCTCCATATGCATGAATCTGATCCATGTCTGGGCATGCAGTTAATTTTATCCCCCGTTTCCTTTTATGTATGACGGATGGCTGTGAAATAATTATAATTTCTTAAACTTTTTTTTTCTAAAAAAAAAAAAGTTGTTTTTCAAACGTCTTTATGATTTGTCCAATTCAATCTATTATATGTGCGTGAAAGGGGGGAGAGAATATCGTGATTAAGAATGACTGTAAGACATCTCGTAGGCGTTGGGATCCCGCCAGCTAAGAGGATTGGCGTCCCCCCCCCCCCCGTAGTCCTTAAGAGTATTATCTTATAATGAGATGTTTCGTCAGGACTGAAATATACCATTGTATAAATGTATTGTGCAACGACAAGGCTTTGTCTTCAAATTAAGACAAGGTAAAATGTATTTTTATTGTATTCAAATCTATTTAGGAGGTTTCCATTGTAAATCCTGTATTTTGTATAAAAGTATACATTAATGTGACTCATTTTCTTCTCCTCAAAGCTGATATGCTTAAACAATACATAGCTTTTTAAATTCAGATATATCCATAAAAATAATTACGAGATTCATTCATACAAAAGAATTGCTAGTTTCTCATGAGAACGGATTTACAATAAATACAGTTGAAGTTATGATAATCCTTCATATTTTCTAGGAATGTTTCTTCCATGCTTCTAGTTTTGCCAAAATATGTGTGACTAACAACAGATCGCGTTCCAGTGCAATGCAGTAGCAATAAGGATAAAAACAAATTAATTTTGAAATTATGTACGGAAAGTTTTTTTTTTTTTTCTCACACTAAAAGTTTCGATAAATATATAACTTTATCGAAATATCATAAAAATATTGGGAGAAAAGAAAAGAATATCATAAAAATATTGAGAGAAAAGAAAAGAAACAGATGATAAGAAAACCAATATTAAATTTAAATTCAATAAAAAGATTGTCTCAATAATATAATCTAGGACTCTATGCCTGTTAACAGATGAACACAGGCATTGATGATCCTGCATTGTTGGGGCTTACAAACGATTTACAATTTTTATTATCTTCGCAAAATGATCTTCGTTGCTTCCGGATTGATTGAAGCTGTAGAAATCCTCGCTCTCTCACCAATAGAAAGAATTAAAAAAGTATTTGAAAGACTGTTTAGATAATTTTGTTAGAATGCACTAATGTTTAGTTTACACAGTATTCGCCACATTTTTAGAAATACATTTGATTTTGATTAACCTAATATTGATAATTTTCATATCGCACGTTGCAAGAAGAGCTTACACCACAAAAAACAGTTTCTTTTTGGATAATCACTAGTGAAGTTTCAAGTACATTCTCATTTTACTGTGTACATACAAACAGTAAATGGTCTTTAATCATTTTTAAATTTTTATAAAATATATGGTTTTTGATCACATTAGAAACCATTGCGACAATTAGCACCACTCCTCTAACTGCAGCTAAAAATCAACCCTCTTCCTGCGTTAATACGATCATCCCCTTTATAACAGCATATGGTATTTTGCGCCTTACGCGAACAGAACAGTTAATATTATTGTGACTATATTCTGGCATTGCAGGTTTTGTAATTCTAATTCCAAAGATATGCATAAATCAAATTGATATATTTCGGATTTTAACCGTATTCTTTTCACAAAGATGAATTAATTAAAAGCGGTTTCTTTGTTGTAGTAAATTTTCGAAAAATATTAATTTTATAAATTATAAAAATATTATGGTAAAAGAAAAGAAACAGATGATGGGAACATTTAATGTTAAAAAGAACTGAATAAAATGATGGGTTCAATAATATAATCTAGGACTATATGCCTGTAAAGAGATCAACACAGGCATCGATGACCTTAGGGCCTTAAAATCGCCAATAAACATACCGAATTTAATTTTTTATAATGATCTCCATAGCTTATAGATGGATTTAATCAATTGAAATCCTCCCTATGACCAGTAGAAAGGAAACAAAAAGTATTTGAAAGAGTGCTTTAGGAATATCGTTAGAAAGTGCCCTTTGTAATTTTAAGGTTCACACAGTTTTCATTTGCTGTGATTAAATTCATCACCGAATATTGATATTAATCGTTTCAAAAATGCAACCTAGATGAAACTAGAGCAACAAAAAATTAAAGAAATGCAAACAGTAGTCTTCTGCTTCTAAGCACAGAAACCTCTGATTTCGTCATAAAAATAACCAAAAAATGCCTCTGGGTTTCTAATGTTTTCCCGAATAAAATAGGAGTTAATCAAATGCAATCGACATAATTTAACAACAGGTGAGACCATGGTGGACATTTAATATTAAAATTAAATAGTTAAAAATTGGTGTGATTATCTACTCCGAACAGTTACAAAATTTACAAAACTGGCATTAAAACCCAAATCAGATCTGTTTTTCGATATATATTTAACATTTTCATCGCTGTAACTTAGTGTTTTCTTTTTGTATCAAGTCGAAAACCCCACAACGAAAACCATACCCTCTCCCCTTTTCACCCACTCAAGATGAAATGCAGGTATTCTTTTTTGTTATTCTGAATCCGCTGCCGAACCCCAAACCACCTAAATATCCTATTTCAGTTCTTGAGTAACTTTCTTCGTAAGACAGGGGTTTGACATTTTCTTTTTCCTGTATCTCTGAAATTAAAAAAAAAAGAAATGTGCAGCGCTTATATGGTTCAATAAGACTAACAGTAATTTGCCAATAGGAAAATGAAATAAAATCTACATTTACCCCTTTTTATACAATTATTATTTTATATACTCCATTACTTTATTATAGCTCTTATGTACATTCATGCTATGACAGATAATTTATTCAATATTACGTGTTGTTTTTCATGTGTTACCTTTTTTTGTGTTTATTTTGAAGCCCTGATGAAAGCCGATACGTCGGCCAAGATTAAATAAATAACTTTATAGAAAAAAAAGAGATATAGAAAAAAAAAACATATTTTTAGATTCAAAATTTTTATATTTTTTTCGTCCACCGTTATTAATTACTTTTCGCGTCTTTTTATTTATTTTGTACGCGTACTACAAGTTGGAAAACGCTGCTTTACTGGAATATTCATAAGGGCTACTATCGGTACATTAAATTTTACTATGTTAGTTTTATTTTTATAATAAACTAGCTGTATATACGGGTTTCACCCGGAGAATTTCATTTTTTAAATCTATAAACTGACACTTTTATCGAATCAAACGGTCGATTTTGTAAAAACCATTGTAAAGCGAGATCAAAACGATTATTATAACAATAAAGAATATACCCAGAGATCGGCTGAAGTTATGCAATTTTAATATGGACAGGTGTTCGCACCTGGTCTGAAAGAACCACTGAGCGAAATTTGGAGAATAAAGAATATTTTTCCCGCGATTCTGCCTGTCTAAGCTTGCGTTGTTTTTTTGCTTGTGAGCTCACTACTCCTATTGAAGCTCGCTTTTTAGGAGGCATTTTAAAAAAATAAATTCACCATATATGTAAATAAACATGTAATTTAAACGTATTGTAATGTTAAAAAAAAAACATATGGTTTAAAAATCCCAGAACTCGACGCCTACCAAGGGACGGTCTTACCGGGCCTTGTTGGCCTCTTCAAATTCTATAAAATGATTTTTTAGGCCGTTTTTCGACTCAAACGGTCGATTTCGTAAAACAAAACCACTGTAATGTGAGATCAAAACGATTATTATAACAATAAAGAATGGAGAGTTAGTCTTTATTAAAGAGAAGGTCAAATCATATGGTTATCAGTGTGTACAAAGTGATAATTTTGGCACCCTGTTCAAGTATTTTTGTTGTCATAATTGGTATGTGAAAATTGTCATTTTTCTTTGAATAACAATTATAACATTACATAAGTGTTAAGGTATTATGTATATACATACATATATATATATATATATATATATATATATATATATATATATATATATATATTTTCATTTCTAAAAGTTAGTATTACATCTTTTCGCATCATGTTTTACAACTTTCCCTTCTATCAATTAATTTCAGTTTAATATTTTTTAATATGAAACTGAAATCGAAAATATCGTTAGTATTAAGTCCATAAAAAGTATCGCTTGATTTACTATTTGAATAAAAAATAGTTTGCTATATTAAATCGAACTATTTAAATAGGTACTTAGGGATTTAGAGCATAGGATACGAATATCTACATATGTATGTTTCTTTGTTTCACAACCAAAGCCGCAACCACTAGACCACGAAAACGGTCGGTCATATTACAGTGCAGTTTTATTAGCAAACGTAAAATTGCCATGATACGCCGAATAATTCTTAAATAATTCTGACTATGCAATAATATTTAAAATGCTCTGAACTGGACATTTTTATTTCTTTCTTAAAACGTTCTACCTATGAGTGATGTCTTCCTGTATTGAATAATAAAAACGCATCATTGGTGCATAACTTATGGGTTATTATTTTATGCTATTCGGTTATTGTGTTATTGTATTTAAACAAAGTTTAGTTAATAGGGTTTTTTTTTTCTTGCAAAATGGATCTCAGGATATTTCGAAAAACATAAAGAAATTTAAGAAACTATCAGAGTTTTGAAAGCAACAAATCTTTTAATTCGATTTAGTAAAGTAGTGTTACAATTTTGGATACAGCTTGGTTTTTCTCATATCTATGTGGAATACCTTTTCTATATCTATGTACTTTGCTAGTGTAAGTTATAGTCTAATGTTGTTCTATAAACTATGAGTAGAATAGATAGGACAGAGTTTGGTTATCCAAGATTGCGATGACACTAGTACATTTACGTTTACCACAATGTTCCTTTTTTTTTTTTTTTTTTTTAACTTTTCAGCAGCTTTTACGTTAGGTACATGTGTGGGCTACTGGTGGGTATTATGTCAAAAAAAAAATAAAAAATTAATTTGTAGGCACATAACTTTGCAGATTCGGCGTCGGGAGGTGGCGGTCCCATCGCCCAGTCGTTAGACTGCAATCAGCCACTGGCCCTCCAGGCTGGGGGACACAAACACTAACACACACAGAGTACACTGTCTACCGCACACTACACACACCCCCACACTACAGACGAAGGTCACCTACCTTACACAACCTAGGATAACCTCCCCTGGGTAGCCGCGCCCGGATGGGGGAGCAGGTCAGGAGGCTCAGAGGTAGCAGCCCTATCACCTGACTCGGAGAAGAGGGCTGATTTCCCACCTCTCCTAAACCAATGAATCATAATTGCCCAACAAAGATTAGCCGGACCGATCCAACGGAAACAACACTGGACTTCACATTAGCTACATGGAACGTATTGTCATATGTCGACCTGGAGCACTTCAAATACTCCTAAATAATCTGACCAATTACAAAATAGACATTGCTGCCTTCCAAGAAGCTATGTAGTTTTAGGAAAAGGTAGTTTTAGAAAAGAGTCTTGTACAATATACTACAGCTGCGATGAAAGGCTCCACACATTTGGGACAGGATTATCATTGGTAAAAGATTCTCAAACCTAGTGATAGGGTTCAAGCCAATCAGCCCAAGACTATGTGTTATTAGAATTAAAGGCAAGCACCGCAGCTACTCTATTATATGCTCCCAAACTCCAAAAGAAGTTTCAGAAGAGGAAGAGAAAGAAACATTCTACGAGGCACTTGAAAAATGCTTCGACGATTGTCCCAAATATGACCTCAAGCTTGTAGTTGGTGACTATAATGCACAGATTGGGAGAGAAGCTGTATACCGCCACATAACTGGAAACCACAGCCTTCATGAATTATCAAATGATAATGGGAAAAGGTTAATCTGATTGATCATGTCCTTATAACAACCAGGCATAATTCGTCTCTCCTTGATGTACGTTCATATAGAGGCGCTAATATTGACTCTGACCATTATCTTGTTATAGCCAAGGTAAGAGGGAAAGTGCCCAAGTAAAATACAGGCCTTCGAACAAACCTAAGCCCTTCAATGTACAAAAACTAAAAATCCCTGAAGAAAGTGCTAAATTCAGTGAATCTTTAGATGCTAGGATTCGAAGAATTTATGCCGAAGAGAGTATTGATGCTAGATGGAAATGAAGGCTGCAAGGAAGCCATCACCGACTCAGCTGCAGAGATTCTAGGATTGGCCAATAAAGTTAAGCGTAACCCGTGGTTTGACGAGGAATGTAAGGTTCTAAATGAAAGAAAAAACGAGGCATACAGAAAAATGCTATCACGCAGGCATACAAGAGCCTCTACACAGGATTATAAGCGCCTCCGTAGTGAGGACTCACATCTGAGGAGAAGAAAGAAGAGTGCCTGGGAAAGCAAGACACTTGATGATATAGAGATGGCCTTTAATGACAAGAATAGTCGACTGTTCTTCCAACTCGTTAATGACGGAAGAAGGCCTTTTAAACCCCATACTTATGCTTGCAAGGCAGAAGACTGTTCCCTTATTTCTGACAGGGAGGCAGCACTGAATAGATGGGCCTACTACTTCAGTGCTCTGTTGAACAGAGGGACATCAAGCGGTTGCCCGGAGGAACATCTGGAGAACGAGGCACTGAGTGGAGACCAAATTGATCCACCTGATAAAGAAGAAATTCGCGAAGCTCTATCAAACCTCAAGAATAATAAGGCCCCAGGCATAGACGATATAGCACCCGAAATTCTGAAGCATGGTGGCAGCGAGCTTATCATGTTCCTAAAGGATTTATTCCTGGACATCTGGAATGAAGAATGGCTGCCTTTGGAATGGAAGAAGAGGATCATATTCCCCATTCACAAGAAGGGTGATGCTCTAGAATGCAAGAACTACAGGGGAATATGCCTCCTCCCCTGTGCTTACAAAGTGCTGTCGGCGGTTTTGTTTAAGAAACTACTTCCTTATGCAGAACGTGAAATAGGAAAATACCAGAGTGGTTTTAGATCAGGCAGGTCGACGACGGACCAAATTTTCACTCTCCGTCTGCTCCTTGAGAAAACAAAAGAGTATGGAATCAGCACACACTATGTATTCGTAGACTTCCAGCAATCATATTATTCTGTAAACAGAAATGAAGTCTACAAAGCTATGATGAACATGCAGATACCCCCAAAACTAGTAAGACTTACACGCATGACAATGGAGGGTAACATGTGCTGTGTTCGAATGTTTGGGGATCTCTCAAAAAGCTTCAACATAGGGACGGGAGTCCGTCAGGGCGATGGTTTGGCGTGTCTTGTGTTTATCTTGGCTCTTGAGACAGCTGTGAGGAATTCTCGTATTCCGACCACTGGAACACTTCTAAATAGGCTTGTTCAAATTCTTGGATATGCAGACGATCTGGACCTTACCGGAAGGACACTGGAAGCAGTTAGGGAAGCTTTTGAGGCCCTGGAAGTAGGAGCAGTAAGCATGGGGCTGCTAATAAAAACGGAAAAACCAAAATACTTGTGTGTTAACCCAAAACATGATTTCCGGGAAAGCTTTGTTCAGTTGGGTTCACACCGTATAGAAGTAGTAAGAGAACTCCCGGAATGACATTGGAGAAGAAATAGACAGACGAATTCTGGCTGCTAATCGGTGTTCCTTCGCACTTCAAAAGCATCTCCGGTCTAAAATTTTGTCAAAATCAACAAAGGTCAGAATATACAAAGCCTTGATTCGACCTGTTTTTACATACGGCTCTGAGACTTGGACGCTTAGAAGGACTCAGGAACTGGAACTCTCCAGGTTCGAACGGAAGATTTTAAGGAGAATTTATGGGGCCGCATATGTTGACGGAGACTGGAGAAGAAGAACTAACCTCGAGCTAATAAGCCTATACAAGGACTTAGACGTGGTTGATACGATTAAATTCTCTCGATTGCGATGGGCGGGACATGTTGTTCGAATGAATTCCTCCGAAATCCCATCTAAAGTCCTATCGGAGAAACTGTTTGGGCCACGGAAGATTGGACGCCCTAGGCTCCGATGGGAAGACTGTGTTGCTACCGATGCACTATTGATACTTGGCATTCACGACTGGAAGGCAGCAGCACAAAATCGAAATAACTGGCGGTCATTGCTGGAGCAGGCCAAGACTCAACTTGTGGGTCGTAGAGCCGTATAAATTCAGTTCATTGTCAATTGTGTTAAATGCTAAATAAACTTTACGAAAAAATATTGTAACGTTAAATCGTTAAATAAAATATACATATGATTTGAAATCCTAGACCGTTTGTTGGAACAAACTAAGCGGTTGGAGCGAACTGTTTAGATCCAGAATGTACGAGCACCATCTACGTCGTTCCACCACCTTCCACAAAGACCTCGAACCTCCCAGAAGGTTCGTTTTACGACTATATATAAGGAGCCAGTGACTGGGCCAGTTAGCCTTAGACTGTGTCTTGACTGTGAAGCTCCAGCCATATGATTAGTGTGCTATAACGTTATCATGTTTGTAACCTGCTCGAATATTTGAGTTGTATTAATTCTTTGGCATTGATGATTGTATATTTTTGTTTAATGAATATTTTTTAACACACAGAAGCATTAAAATATGTCTGAACAATTATTATTTTTAAATTCGCACCTATTAATCATAAAATCGGCAATCAGCAGATGATCTGGCTTACATACCTACATGTTAAAAAAATATATTATTTTACAAAAGCCCAACCTTTTCAATCCAGTTTTTCTCAAAACCTTTGATTTTGGACTTAACAGCCTTTTTAATAAATAGCAAACACAGATATATTTGTTATGAATAATAAAAATATATCCATACTGTCAGACTTTCTAGATTTTTAGACGGCTGAACAAACATTTCCAGCTCTTTGGTTAACATCTTTGGCCACTGTTTATTGCAGTATCTTTGTTCTTTCTACCTTTCCATCTACGTTTCGGTCTACCACGAGAACTAAAAATTCATTGTCGTGTACAGGATATTCTGATGGATTACTTTGATAGACTCCAATCATGTATCATCATATCTAATTTATAAATTAGAACAGGCAAAATTTATCGCTAATTTTGCAACAAAGGGGAAATAAATGAAGGGTTGAGGGGAGGGGAAACCGCACGCGATAGTGCTCACGCTCTGCCGGAGCTGAGTCACAGCGAAACTTTTCCACCTCCGCGCATTCAACAACTTCATGATCAGTTATTCATGGTAGCTCATCACCAGAGTGTGCTGAATTTGGGTCATTTTAATTTCTACACAATTTAATTGCCCACATTCAGTTTTGAATAAAATACTCCCAATAAACCTCTCCTCGCGGACCGTCCAAATAATCCTCATTTTCCATTGATGATCCATAGATCAAGAATATTTTTTTTTTTCTTAAAGAGCATGAGCGCTCCAAATGCTTCTTATATTGTTTGATCAACGAAAACCAGTTAGGCAGTTCATAATTACGAAAATCTTCCGATATTCTATATTTTACCATCGATACCATCTGCTTCCATATGATCGGCTATCAATAACCTCCCTTACTCCATAACAATAATTACAAAATACTTCATATTAAAGACGGAATCGAATTTCACTTATAAATGTTTTTTTCTTTGCATGATCGTTATGCTTACGGCAGATGTTGGAGTACGTTAGGCTAGTCCGCGATCGAAATTGGGCTTGATGTAATTACAGTTGGCTCCTCAGGTAAAGGTGGGGACCCAAAATTGGTACGTATAACATCATATGGTCTGCTGGCCATCGTGAGAACCCATAAAAAGTTAAAAAAAAAAAATTATGATATATAAATAAACCAAAAAATAATAATTAATGGTTGCTATGTCATATCAATTTTTCATATTCAATGATTATTGATTAAATAATCTTAACGTACTTAGAATGCTAATTAATCGAGTATTAGGGGAAAGTGCCCCATTATGGGACGGTTGCCTAGTATGTGATATGTAGTTTCTGGATATAGTCTGTACTGTAACCTCGCTTTTATTCTATAAAATTGAAGATTAATGTCGTGTTGGCAGATAACTTTGTCACATTGTTACACATTCTCATCCTGTTGGATTATTTTCAGTGAATTGTTGTTAAGGGTTCAAAAACTTTTTTTCGTGCTTATTTTTCAAAGTAAGCCAAATACCCTTAATCATTGTTTTATCTTAAATTTTGAAGAATTCATAACAATATTTGCTAACTGTTTTCTTTTTTTTATTATATATTGAAGCACAATAAACTCTACAAAAAATGAAGTCACATCCCCTAATATGGGATACCCATTTCTTCCTATTATGGGATATCCCATATTGAGGCACCTTTTTATCAATGAAATAAAAAGATTAATAGATTCAAATGATTTTAATGAAATATTACTTTAAACACTGAGTTTTTAGAAACGTGTACGTTTTGTGATAAAAAATTAGAAAATGAAGAAACTTAAGTTCAATGTTCTAACTGTCGAGTGGTGTCCTGCCATGAGAGCAGTGTTGAACTCATAATCCACAAATTTTCATCGTAATTTGTGAAAAAATCTGTCAAATAAAGGTCTTATCAAATTTTGATTATTTGAAAATTATTTAGAAAAAAAAAATGTGATTTTTTTTTTGTAACATAATAAACATGGATTTATTTATAACATTTTTTTTTTTTTTTGTTCCTCCTCTTCCTCGTCTCTTAGGCTATACGGGGTTTCCTGGGCCAGGGGAGAGGGTGGGGGATTAATGCCCAGAAATATTATTAAATATCCCCTGGCTCGGGGTTTTGAACTTGCTGTCTTCGGGTTTCAGATCATACGCTTCCATAGGCATTTACAACATATATTTTTGTGAATATTGTCTGTATAATAAACAAATTTTCCCTTATATATTTCATTTTATATCATGGTCCCTAATATGTATAGGATATGTATCCCATATTAGTACCCCCCTATCCCATATTAAGAACCCATTTTCAAAAAGTGCATATTTTACTTTCCTCACATTAACCATGATTACAAATTTCAAAAAGGAGATATGGGATATTTTTCATTTTTGGAATGGTTTACTACTACTGCTGAATGTGTAACAACATTTTTTGAATCGTCTAAGCAATTTAGAGCCAAGCAATTAAATATTAAAAAAAAGTATCCCATAATAGGGCACTTTCCCCTAAGTTTTATACAAAAAACATTAAAACACAATAATACAACATTCTGGTAAAATATGTAATTCATATACCAGTAGTAGGACAGTTTCGTCTATATTGTTTTGTAAAATTTATTATAGTTAGCTAAATAATTATCACTCTGAATACTAATACGGATACCAATACTAAATGAACTCTGAATAACTTCTTATTACTGAGTACATACTATGTTTCTGTACCTCAGAGGTTAACTGTTGCAAACTTGCAGGGGAGCGCTTTTTATTTTCCTTTTTATTGTAAAATAAATAAAGTCTCATTGGCTGCTAGGTCATTTATTATCCGTGCAGATGGGATAACTTTCCACCCAAGAATACTCACATATGTACACCTCGACAATGCAGTTACATCATTAACCCCAAAATCGGGAATTTAGTTGTTAGACAGTTTACCTATCAGGCACAGATTTATGAATTAGTCGTTTTTTCGAAACTTTTTTGGATAACTTTTAGTCAATATTTTGAAGTTTTATTTTTTTAAATATTAAATTTGGGGATATATTGGTTGCCAAATATGGCATTGATTCGTTCCTTTTTCATCATAGGTAAGGAAGGCTGAAACAAGGCATTATATTTATTTGAAATTTTCACGGATTTTCCTCATTATTATTAATTAAATGTATATTAAATTATTACTGAATTCAATTTTTATTTATTATTAGATCCAAATCGATTTAATTTAATAATGATTTCTAGGTGGATTAAATATTTTTCAAAGAAAAAAGTTATATTTCAAAGTTTTTTGGTTAAAAAAATATAAATTTGAAATTAAAAAAAAATGCAGAAGACGTAATTTTTCTGTAAAAAAGAAATAGTGATTATTCATAGTGACTTTTTAATCAAATTGTAAAATTAAAGTTAAAAAATAAAATTGTGATATTCCTTAATATATATTTATGTACACACGTACTTACCAGGAGGGGAGGAGGTTAGTTAAATTTCAATTTCTTTATTTTAGAATCTATAATAAGTTTCGTCATTGTGGACCTGTGCGATGCCACGTTCGCAGCGTTAAGTACCTCTTACCTTATTACCTTTTTGTACCTGAGCTCGTTTCCTAAAATGTATATATGCTGCCTTCACTGCTTATTCTTTGAAGAATACGTCAAAATTCACTTTTTTATTTTTTTCACTTTTTATTTTATTCAAAATTTTTAATTTTTAAAAAAAATTTTATATGTCTATTTTTCGTTATTCAAGAGAGCACTCAAGGGTTTGAATAAAAGAGTGAAAGAATAAAAATGAAAAAAAAAAAGATAAATAAAAAAAATAAAAAGTTATATAAAGAAAAAAAAATAACCCTGTAGGTATAGATATGTGTATATATATATATATATATATATATATATATATATATATATATATATATATATATATATATATATATATATTTGCATGGAGGTTATTATTATTATATATTATTAAAATAATATGTTACAAATAGTCTAAGATAATATGTATAGTATGCTGTGTATTAACAACCCAATATATGGTAGTTGGGCAGCGTCACTTTTATGACGAATAAAGTGTTTCTCTCTCTCTCATTTTTTCGGAGGTAGATATTTAGATAGCCTTGGCGACTTAGGTATAAAAGTTAATGCATAAAAAATATTGATAATTAATACAGTAATATAAACTCCAAAGTTAACGAATCATTAAACATTAATTATTGCTATCAATTATATTATTTACATGAAATTACCCCAGATGCCTCCTCATATTCGAATACTAGGCCATGAATAATTCAACTAGTTAAGATGGAGCTTTTGGTATTGCTATTGGCCACGTAACATATAATTGTGCATATAAATTCACCCTTAATATTCTAACAATTTGTGGGTTGAAATAATTTTTATTGAACGGAAATAAGATTTTTACAAGGGGTCACCTGTGGTGTGGAGGTTAGCATAGCAACCTACAATAATCAAGGTCGCGGGTTCGCGTCCCGAGGTGGCACTAGGATTTTTTTAATGGTAACAAAAATTCTTGGCTATGCCGTCCCTCGGATAGGGCTTAAAATGAAGGTCCCGCACCTGTACGATGCTGGATATGCAAATATAGGACTCCAAGTGTAGTATCATCAGATTAGCCTTAGTGGCATAAAGTGACGTTAAACAAACAACAAGAGATTTTGACAATGCCACACAAACTATGAAAACAAAAATAATTAAACAGGTTAATGTTCAGGCAAGTTAGGTTTTAATAATAAAAACCTTTCGCTTCCCTGATGAAGAAAGTATGGCCGGTGCTCAATGTTCCTAGTTTTGTTGGTTAATATAATAAAAAGTTTTAAATAATAAAAGAATAGCATAAAATGTATTTTACATAAAGTTTACCTTTGAAGTTAATAAAAATATTAATATATATTATATTATTAAGAATAATTAATAAGATGAACAAAATAACATGAATGAAAGGAAATAAATAAAGAAGATTCTCTGATATTTTAGAGCTTAAACAATAATTTATTAAATACACATAATTTATTAAATAAGAATGTAAAGTTCAATGTTTAGAAAATGTTATTTAAAGTTGAAGGTTAAACAAAATTTAAAGTTCAGCTTATAACAGCCGAGGCGCTCCAACAAATGCCTAGAAAAGCCCTAGTGTTCCTTACGACAATATACAATTGCATTCTCAGGACGACTAAATACCCAATTCAGTGGAAATATTCACACATCAAAATGATACATAAGAAAGACAAAAATGCTAACGATCCGTCATCTTACAGACCAATCAGTCTCCTTCCTGTATGCTCTAAACTTTTTGAGAAATTATTATATGCAAGACTTGTGGACATACTGACTAACAAAAACATAATTCCTGACCACCAATTTGGTTTCCGCACATTTCATTCAACAACACATCAACTACACAGAGTAACTGACTTCATTTCTGGGGCACTAGAGCAGAAAAAGTACGCTACTGGTGTATTTCTGGATGTCGCCCAGGCGTTTGATAAAGTTTGGCACCAAGGTCTTCTCTTCAAACTCAAGACCATTCTACCCCACACATATTACCTGATACTTCAATCGTACCTCTGCGAAAGATTTTTCTCTATCCGACAAGGCATTGAGACTTCGTCAGTCAGACCAATCTCGGCAGGGGTTCCACAAGGGTCGATACTTGCTCCATTATTATACATTATATACACACATGACATACCGACAAACTCTGAGACTTTAACTGCAACCTACGCCGATGACACTGCAATTTTAACAATACATAATAACCCAAGATTGGCATCACTAAATTTGCAAAATCACTTACTACATTTACAAAATTGGTACTCACTTTGGAAAATGAAATTAAACCATAACAAATCCCAACATATAACATTCACACTGCGACGCGACACATGCCCACCAGTTTACATAGGAGACAATCAAATACCTCAGACGGACTCAGTACGCTACCTGGGACTTCTGTTCGACAGAAGGATGACTTGGGGCCCACACGTTAAAATGAAAAGACAGACTCTTAACAAACGACTGAAAACACTGTTCTCTCTTTTTTCTAAATCGTCAAAATTAAAAATAGAACATAAACTGAACACATACACTTACTTACTTAAACCCATTTGGACATACGCCTCACAGATTTTCGGCTCAACAAAGAGGACGCACTTACGAAAATTACAAACTTTTCAATCAAAAATTTTGAGACTAATAACGAACGCTCCCTGGTACGTAAATAATAAAACTTTACATACAGACATACAACAACCTACTGTCGAACAACACATACGAACTCTTTATTCACGATTTTTTGTTAAATTGCACGGACATAACAATACACTAATTAACGACATGGCCACGACTGATATGCCTGTAGCTAGGCGGCTAAAAAGAAGCTGGATGAGGGACCTGCTCACGTAAGGTATCAAGCCCGGAAAGAGGTGCTGTTGGGCACCTACCTTTCATCATGCCTAAAATGCCCTAAGTTCAATAATTGTAAACAACACATTCGCTGATTGTCACGCTGGGTGACAGGTGTGAATCGAAGATTGAAGCAAAAAAAAAAAAAAAAAAAGTTCAGACATTATATAAAAATAATATTGGAGTTATTTTACTTTAAATGTCCATCCCGCTGGGAACTTAATTTTCTTTTTCGCTCAGTCTTCTAAAATAATGTCTGAAAATGTGCACACTACACAACTGAACACCCTGGGTGTACGAGAATCTCATCAGATGTTGTTAATGAATGTTTTAAGCATGAGGAGTAATGCGTACTCGGCTGGCGAGAATCCACAGCTGACGGACTGAGTGAAGCGTCTTTTGTTTGTCTCAGGGCGTCTTCGACCGATCAAAAACGCCCACGCACATTACACTAAATGAATGCTGATTGGATGATTAATATAGATTAGTACATGTTTAATTAACTTAAATAAATATTAATTATACAATTAACGAAAATGAAATAATAAAATGATGAAATGACAATTGTTTTGAAAATTATGAACTAAATATCAAACTAAACAATTATATAAAATTACAGATGGGTTCCCTGAACAGGTTACAAAAAGTATCACTACACAGTAACACAAAAATAACCATATGACTTGTTCCAAGAGAACAAGACCAACACTGCTGTCCATCGCTCCTTGGAAAGCCATTGCCCAAGGTAGACAGAGGTTTAAAAGGCTAGTTGGGCGGATAGAGATCTTCAAGGTCTGTGAGCCAACCGGAGAAAAAAAACATTAGTTTTTATCCGAAAAAAAAGTAATGATGTTATTTTTATTTATTTCTTTGAAAAATAAAAATGATATCCTGACTTTATTCGCTAGGAGATAGTTCTGAACTTGAGAGTAAAGCCATTTATAGCGATTTTAATGTATGAACTTTCTAACAAAATTTTCCTTTTATTTTAGCATAATACAAAAATATTCTTTTGTAACTTAAAGTCCTTTTATAGTTGTATTATTAGCTGCATTTTTGCAACTTGTCGTCCGAATCTGTATTGTTCTGCTTCACTTAAATAGTGCTTATATATGTTATTGTTTGCTGCAGTTTGGGGAAAGTGTAAGCCAAACTTCAGGCTCGACACACTTGGAATGGAATGAAAACATATTTCCAACAACGTTTTTATTCCAAAACTAGTTTAAATAAAAATGTATAACAATATATACCAAAACGCAGAAGTGTTTGAGGAACCTGTCCTTATACTGTCTTTCTTCACTGAAAGATGTTTCCAACAACGCTTTCCTGGCCCCGCTGAGTTTATGACCTTTCCTAGAGCCATTACCTCAAAACGCGGCGTATCCCCCTAAACCGAACCGTAGCCCCCTCACCCACTAACCGACCCAGCAAGAAAGTTTCTACATCGGATATGATTCTGCCTGCTCTCACCCTCCGGAGTGTGTTAGGCGGTGAAACCCGTCGGGGGCTAATGCATTTCACAGCATTGTCGGAATTAATTATTCCGCTTGCGAGTGGGATTAACATACTGGTAGGAGGGGCCTCGGTGTATCGGGGCCAGTGAAGAAGTTGCCCGGGGGCGGGCCGAGACCAACCTCATTACCTCGGGCCGATTGCTCTGCCGAATCTGATTACACCTGGATGTCTGTTAATGGGATAATTCGGGTGGAGCCTCGAGGCTTCCTCGAAATCGGTTGAGAGCAACGGTTGTTTGCATAGTAGGTAAGTTAAGTCATCGGAGGAAACCTTTATGTTAAGATACATTTGTATGTGTATATGAAGGTTCAAGGGAAAACACTAAGTCACCTTTTTTCGGAACGAAGAACACAATTTTATTACCACATGCCTAGTTATTTTCCTATGCATTACAACATCAATAAAATTTGACTCGCTTGGTTTTACGTATTCTGACTCCCAAGGAGAAAGCTGCTGATCATCATGAATTGATCGATACAATAACGCATTTTTTTTTTTTAAATTACTTAACTGACTCTGTCCCATTACCCTTCTTATATATCCTTATTATACAGTAAAATTTTATGTTAAGGAGATTTCGCTCACTCCTTTTAACAATGCCGTATCTCAAAAATTGGCCGTTTTTAGTTATGACAATTTTCTGAATATCCTGAAAGGTAATATGTATACATCCTTGCAATTCAGCATCTATGAAAGTTTTAACAAGAACGTCATAAATCGAAAGGGACTTTTTTAAATTTTATACTTTTGAATTTTCATTTTTTTTTTAAATGATCTGCTGCATAATAAAAAGATATTGGAGGATTAATATATATTCTCAAACCTTTTCATTTTAGTTTTAAACTTGAAATTCACTCTCCTGAAAGATCATGTATTTTGAGACATCACGCTATTATTTATTATTAAAGAATATCGCTTCTTTCAAGTGGAAGTCACTACAGTGCCTCGAAGCATGAGAATACCTTTTTTTATTCTTTGGTGGAAAAAATAATTCTTGTAGAAAAAAAAACTAAAAATAGTTGTTTGGTAAATACAACATTAGCTGATTACCCTTCATATAAATCCTTATTATTTCTCTGGATATTAATAAATTCAGTAAAATTTTATCTCCAGGAGATATCGCTCACTCCTTTTAACAATGCCGTATCTCAAAAATTGGCCATTTTTAGTTATGACTTTTTTTCTGAATTCCCTGAAAGGTAACATGTATACATCTATGCGATTCAGCATCTATGAAAGTTTTAACAAGAACGTCATAAAGTGAAAGGGACTTTTTTAAATTTTATACTTTTGAATTTTCTTTTTATTAAAATAGTATTATAAGTTAATTATTATATGAAATGATCTGCTGCATAATAAAAAGATATTGGAGGATTAATATATATTCTGAACCCTTTTCATTTTAGTTTTAAACTTAAAATTCACTCTCCTGAAAGATCATGTATTTTGAGACATCACGTTCCCTTTGTCAAAATGATATCCACGTTATCGAAAAATAATATAATGATAACTGATTAAGTTTGAAATAGGTTGGGTATCTTAACTTGAATTTAAAATTAGGAATTGTTTATCAGATAGGATAGTGAATCAGGATCGTTATCGGAAAACTAAAAAATTCTGAAACAGGCCTGTCAATTACTGGCAACAGCTCTGATATGGGGCCATGTGTAGCCAGAACTATAATTTACAGTCTAGGAAAAATAAAAACCTTCTAAAAAAATAAAACATTATTTTTTTCAAAAGAAAGTAAACATTTTGTTTTTAAAATGATTAACCGTTTCGAGAAGAGATGTACTCTAAAGTTATTTTATATGTGTTGCAATCTGTGATGCCTGTGACAACAGGCATTGGCTAGAAGCAGGGCAGTAAATTGAACAGTACTTCTGCATCTCTTCTCAAGTCATGTTCGATAGAAATCTGAGTCAAGGTTTGTGAATTTTTTTTTTTTGTTTATGTCTTCAACTATTCGTTCTATACTTTCGTAACAGTAGTTCGTGTTTATCTTTAGTTAAAATTTTCCATCTTTATAAATACTTTAAATTAAAAATATTTTTTTAGATCTGATTGGGAAGGATGAACGCTAAAAAAGTCTATTTACCATAGGGCATAATTTAAGAAGAAGCAAAATTTACTAAACTAAACAAGCCTGTCTAAACAAGTATAAAAAAAAAAATGCGTATATTAATAAAAAGCTTTATAAATAATATCAAATATCACGCCATTATTTTAAATCAAATTTGAGTAAAAAATAAGTTACAGACATTAGAAAGTAATTTCAGCAATAACAAATTTTAAATATAAATCAAATATAACCAGTTTAAAAAAATATATAAATATAGCTATTCAGTTATCAATGTAGTTTTGTTGGAATTGACAAATTTTTGCAAAAATGGATTTTTTAAGGCATTATTTAAAAAAAAAAACATTCCAGCCTATTTTTTATAAAGTTAAATTAATAATTAATAGAACCCTCTGACATGATTCTTAGTTAATTCAAATTGTAACCTTATTATTAATCCCTGAAATGACGACATGGTTAGAGTTTATTCTCTTACATATTTATATAGCCCTGATGAAAACTTGCATCGTAGTTCAAATTTTCGATTTCATAGAATATTTCGCACTATTTAAGAGTTGCGTACCACCATCCCGGATTTGATAATTATGTAAGTTATATTAGCTATTAAAATATTCAATGCTGCTAAGATAGATAATAGCTGAATTATTTAAACTAGGGTAAGGAACGAAAGGATGAATTTATCTTTATTTTATGCATTTTCTAAACATCATGGTTAATTAAAATAAAAAATAAAAATAAAAACTTAAATTTAGTATTAATAAATTGTTTAATAATATTTAACTTCTCTAGTGTCCCCCTCCCCAGTTTTGTAGCCTCTGATCTAATCGAATTGTTGAAAAGGTATAGATCCGCATTTTAACTAGCGTAATATTTTGAGAATTATATTGTTTTTTTGTGTATGTATGTGTAGAGAAGAAATAGAGTATGTGTGTGTAAAAAATAATACAGGTGTAGAGAAGTGTAAATATATGTAGAGAGGGAGAATCAGAGTGCAATGGGGTGCGAGCTGAGACGGGAAAGTAATGAGTTACTAATGAGTCAGCCACTGATTAGTTCTGGGGTCAGTTTCTTCCTACCTTCTGGAACTTTATTAGCCTTTGTTCCATTGATCACCTTGTAGGTATCGGAGGCAAAACCTAGAAGGATAGGGCCTTCAGGATGAGAACATCTGTTTCGCTTCTATAAAAAATAAAAAATAAAAATAAAGATAATAAAAATAAATAAATATCCAGCTTGATAGATACCTGTTTGAATGTATACGTTACTTAGAAACCATATTTATGAATGTTACTAAGAAAGGTTATATTGATATGATATTTAATGGCATAGATTTATTGCAATATTGTGCAATTAATCATCATGCGCATTCAATTTAAGTTTAATTACATAATTTTTTAGGGCATAATACATCAACATAGGAAGCTTCCGAAGAAACAAGTAATTATGAATTTCTTATGAACATTTATGAACTATTACCCATTTCTTCGCATGGGTAGAAATAATATGATTTTGTTGTGTTTCTTTCTATTATGTGATGTGACTATTCAAGGGGTCAAAAGTAAAAAAATAAACCAGTCCAAATGTTTTATTTTTATTACTTCCCTTTCATCAATATTATACAAACAAAACATTTCAAAAGTTGTTAATAACTAATTTTTCATGTTATTCTTGAAACAGCAATAATTTATTGTGAATCATCGAATTTCTGAATGGTGCATCTCTGACATTTTTTTTAATAATTTAGAATTTTTCTCATTAATTTAAAAAAGTAATTGAAAAATGTAAATACATTTTTGGCGAAGGTAAAAATATTTGTGCCTCTGACTTTTCTTTGAGATGACTTCTTTTTTTTTTAAAACAAGTTTTGACTTTACTTATGTCTCTCTCGGTTTAATTTTAATACCTGCGACATTATTTAACTTTATTTCAAAATACTTTATATAAAATTTAAGATAAATATTTTTTTCTGAGAAATTTTTATATGCCACCCCAATGCCATGGGAAAAATGAGGACAAAATTGATACATTTGATTAGTGACGAAAAAAGTATTGGCACCTCAAATTTTTTAATTCTTTTTTATTTTTAGTTAAGATTAGACCAATTAGAACTTCGTCAAACCAAGCTACCAGCCGGTTCGTTTGCTCGATTTTTTTTCTCTTTCAATCCGAAGGATAATTTAAATGATTCGCCCTGAAGCATTTATAACTAATCTATTTAATTCTAAAGAATTTCGAAATAGTTATGAAGTCATCTCAAATTAAATCTATATTGATGAATAATAAAATCTTCAAATTATTATTATTTTAATATAAAGTTGTTCAGGATCGTTTTCACTTAATCCTTTCTTTCCTAACTTGATACTTGATAATTGTAATTCGTCACTATGGCTCATATCGCATGACATCAATAATTTACAATCAATTTAAATAACACGATAGATAAAAAACCTCTCGAAAACGAAAATTCATCTGTGACCACATGGAGATGAAATGTGAATTGTATCTTCTCTGTTGAAGATTAGCAAATAACTTGAGCACCAGTTACAATATTTTATTTATGATAACAATTTTTTTGCTATTCTGAGAAATCGGGTCAGTATTGGAGATTATTCTGATAAGTTCAGAGCGGGAAAAAACCTGTATTTTTGGAGTACGATTGGAGGGCGTTTAGCAAAAAAAAAAAAAAAAATTACTGTAATAAGGCAGGTTTGAATTTTAAACTGGCTTTATTGCAGTCGTTTTAAGTCATTTTATTGCAGTTATTTTTTCAGCAATAATTCTATTTCAAATTTTAAAATTATTGCTTACTGTTTATAATAAGAAAAGTGCCATCTATTTATTCAAGTATCTTCAATAGTAAATCACAGTTGAAAAAAAAAATACTGCATTGAAAAATAGAGAAATTAAAGTTAATTTTTGACAAATTACAAAGTTAGGCTCGTAAAAAATATACTTATTTGAATGTTACGAGATTTGTTTAGGCCATTAAACTTTGGCTTGAGTTTACTAATTCGAGCATTGAATTATAGTAAAAAGTACACATCTTATATTTTCTTTTTTACAATATCCTTTTAACATGTTTTTTAAAACTCAAAGTCATTAAAACAATATATCTTTTGCAGGGATAAGAGATCAATTTATCCGATTGTCAGTTCTAAAACTCTTTTCGATCATAGATGTGTAAAATGATAATTTTTTAACTGTAAATTAAGTTCAGATAAATAATCAAGTAATTAAGTTTAAAAAAAATGAGCAAACCTTCAACAATAGGCTTATTAATTATTATTACAACAAGGTAGTTGTATGCCAGTTTTCCTGGCATCTTTATTAAAGAAAGAATTACCAAGAATTTCTTTAATTAATTTGTACAACTTAATTGGTTCCAGGTAAATGTGCATTCTATTTGCTGGAATAGAATTATCCATGTGTGACAATTTTTTTTTCTTCAAACCTTAATATGTTGCATAAGATTGAATGCTAAAGGCTGTCAGATTCAGAAGGCCGATTGTACGTGATCTCAGTCAGCATCGTCGAATAGTTTCCGCGAAAGAGTTCTGCAACGTTTGCGAAATTGCTACTCCTATTAAGGGTGAATTGGGGAAATTATCCTGGAGGACAAATATTACATTTGTAACCGAGGTGATAATGCTTCCCTTGTAAAATTACTTCTTTTAATCTAGCTAAAAGTATTACAAGGTGAAAAAAAAAAATGAAAAACATTTAAAATGTTCTAATGCTGATTGTTATTATTATCCTTTACCTTCATTACTATCATTTTTTTTATTCAAAGTGAACGGTTTTCAAGAGTATATTTGTATTGACCTGCGTTCACTCTGACTTTATCAGGCAATACAATCTAGGAGCCAAGTACGAAAATATAGGAAAAGAAAAAATATAATTTGGTTATCTTTTATATAATTTCTTTGCCTTCAATATAGATTATATATTCACTATCAACGATTGGTCCTACATTCAAGGGCGTACCCAGGATCAAAACTGGGGGGAGGGGCCAAGGAAGGGGCCTATGGGAGCCAAGCCTTGTTCGTTCATTATTGTTTTACATTTTATGTTTGGATTGTTATAATTCTATCATGATTTCTGTTATTTTTTTTTTTTTCTGCTAAGAGATGTATTGCATTTTATTTTCGCAAATCACAAGGAGAATAAAATGTATTCAGAATTCGTGTTTTTAATAAACAGAATAAAATGTCTTCTATTGAACTTCTTTCTATGCAGAAGATCGATTTAGTTGCATAAGACTTTTACACTGGCTATTATTTTCTGTGTTAGAATAAATACATGTTTTTTAAATTGTACACTCCCATTTGATTCATGATTTTTTTTTAAGAATTTTATAAAGGATCTGTGGAGATTGAGTCAATTATTAGACGATCTTTCTTTGGTTTGTGTACTACTCATTCAGCGTATGCAGAAAACAGTCATAACTAATAATTGCCGATTTTTGAAATATGGCGTTGTTGAAAGGCAACTATGTATAAGTAATATACAATTTTTTTGTTTGTTTGTTTAAAGTTCCTTTATGCTAGTAAGGCTAATCAGACGATGCTATAGTGGGAGTCCTAATTTTTTCCAATCCAGGTATAATTAGGATAGGAATCTTTTACGAATACCTGACATCACACAGGCTGGGGACCTCCATTTTACGTCCTATCCGAGGGACGACATAGCTAAAGATTTTTTACTTCCTATAAAAAATCATAGGGCCACCGCGGGACGCGAACCCGCGACCTTTAGTATTTTAGGTTGTCACGACACTACAGGTGACCCCCAATGTTTTTATTCCCCAGTTTGCGATATTTTTGCAAGTTTAGAGGCTTTATTTATTTGAAATTATCAAACTAAATTTTATTTTATTCCTACATTTTTTGGCAACACCAGACACTTATTGCAAGGAATTCATGTTGGCATATAAACGTTTGGAATGTGAAATGAACATTTAATACATATCCCCATTTATTGTTTGTCTAAACTTTGTATTCTCTCCTAGGCATTTAAGTCTGTAATAAAAAGTTTTAGTAATACTAATACTAATAAACAGTTTATTACTTTTTTTTATTCAATATTGTACCATTAAACTCCGGAATCTTTACGGAGTCGTCGCAGTGCTTATTAATTATTCCTGAATATGGGTTCTCCAGCAAGCACTGGACAGGTTTCGAAATATCCTTCCATGTTCTAACAGCTCGATGGATAAATTATAGCCCCGCAGCCTCGAATGCACTTTATCAAGAACAGATATGGCAGCCTGCATCCGGACCGTTGGCCGACTCCATCGCCGAAGGCAGTATTGGATGCAGTTCCGGATATCTAGCTTCCACTATCATTAATTTTAATTTTTTGTAGTCTCTGACCGGTTCTCGGGGATCGAATTACCGGTATAGTTAATGTGGTGCCCCTCCCCTCCCCCATGCGAATTATAAATTTAATTAGGAACCTGCTTAAGATGCGGGCTGCTCCCCCCCTCTGCTGGGTCGCTAACGGACCCGTAATGTGTATTATAATCTCCTAGAGACAAATTGAGGAGTCGGTCAGATTTTCTAGGGTGTAATGAATGCCTGCTAGCCCGCTTGCGGCTGTGTATAATGTGGGCATGTAGTCCATGTTCGGTCCGGCTGTATTATTTACCGTTAGCGTTGTGAACCGAAGATGTTCACTGATGATTGGCATTTTCGAACATATGTTTTTCACGACGTACGAATCGCACGAACCGGTTCTTTACATGCGTGAATTGAAATGTTTCCAAATTTGAGTAAATGAAAATAAAAAAGTTTGAAAAAATTACCATGTGTGGATTTGAAGGATTATATTTTTCTTTTATTATTTTATTTGACTTTCAATATTGGTTCTTATTAGTATCAATTATCAATAACTAACAAACTTACCATTACTTATAAAGTACTAACATGGCCATCATTGACATACGGAATAGAACTCTTCAAACATCCGTAGTATTCAGTCATTCCAAACCATTGAGTAAAATCTTAAACGCACCATACTTTGGGAAAAATGATTTAATGCATTAGCACCTGATTATCCCAATACTCATCGATACTGTCAGACAGCACTAAAAAAACAACAAATTTCAACATCAACCCCTTGGAACACAAACACCTTCAATCCATCCCGACGACTTTTTAGGTGAAGGACGGGATATTTTTAATTTTAGGCGATTTATGAAACTTTAAAGGAGTACAAGGACCGTAATACTTAGTTTTATGTTCATAGTTGTAATAACTTTTATTAAAGGTCAGATCTTTCTAAAGAGATTGGTCTTTATTTGAATGTTCTAGAATGAGTAAAAGAGGAGATATTTGATTTGAAGCAGAGCACTGAAATAGCTAAAAAAAATCTGGTGCGTGCAAACAACGCATAAATTTCATTTACAAACTTACTTAAATTAGAAATTAATGCGTTGTGTTAATGCCACTTCTCAAAGTTACACATTTGTCCACCTTCATTTCTTATTTTTGTTTTAATTTCTTCTATAAAAAACACTAATTTCTTTCGTTATTAAATAAATTGTGATAATTCGGCAATGGAAGCATAATACTCCAAGTCGTCTGATTTTATAATTCTCTATGTGCTTCTTGGAAATTTCATTTAGTTACCATGAAACAAATAATTTCCATTGAATGAACAGAGCGGCTTTAATTATGAACAATGGTCTGTTATTAAAGGCGTACTACGTATGCGTGGGGTCAACGTGGGGTTTTATGAGTTGACGGAATATTTTTTTTTGCTCCTCTATATGTTTACTTGGTTTTTATCATATCTCATATTTAGCCATTTCTTATTTTTAGGCGTAACGAGAGACAGTTAATTTCTCCATATAATCAAAAACGGAGGTACTTAATAGGAAACAAAAAACAAACAAACAAAAAAGGCCCCTACCCCATTTAAGCCCCCTCAAAACATTTTAATGATGATGAAGCTTACCTGATATTAAAGAACGCCTAGTTTTCATTAAACAAGACGAATTTGATGAAAATCGGTAAAGCCGTTTTTGAGATAATCGAAAAAAAGGTAAAAATTGGAAAAAAAAATTATAAAATAAAGTGCCCCCTCCGTTTGGCCAATTTTGATGAAATGTTGGCTATCACATCTTTAGCATATAAATACATCAAATACCAAGTTTGATCAAAATCGTTAAAGCCGTTTTTGAGATTATCGAAAAAAAGGTAAAAATTGGAAAAAAAAAAGGTATAAAATAAAGTCCCCCCTCCGGTTAATCAATTTTGATGAAATGTTGGCTATCACATCTTTGGCATATACATACATCAAATAACCAGTTTGATCAAAATCGTTAAAGTCGTTTTTGGGTAAATAAAAAAAAAACGTGAAAATGATAAAAAATTTATTACGTTAAGTCCCCCCTCCGGTTAATCAATTTTGATGAAATTTTGACATTCGTATCTGGGTCATATTAATACATCAAATACTCAGTTTAATCAAAATCGTCGAAGCCATTTTTGAGAAAATCGAAAAAAACGTAAAACGTTAATAAATAAAGTATATTTTACCTAACTCCCTTTGAACAATTTTGATGAAATTTTTGCTGTCACATCGCGGGCATATACATACACCAAATACCCAATTTCTGTATTTTACGACCTATATGTTTTGAGCTAGTCTGTTCACACACACACACACAGACCATTTCGCGGGACTTGGTTATTTGGACTCAGGGGGTCCCGAAACGTGTATTTCCGTTGAAAAACGGAAGTCGAAATTTTTCACGATCGCAATACTTCCACTTACTATATATTTCATATATAGGTAAGTGAAAGTAATAAGCGGTTTTTCGAAAGTAATATGGCCGCCATTGGAAAAATAAAATAATTTCACTTTTGTACTTCTGATGCATTTTTCTTTCTATGATAAAAATATAAAAAAAATAAAAAAAAAAAAATGTTGAAGCAACTGCATTTAATTACTTTACATCAATTAAAACGATACACTTATAAATTAAAATGTTTTTCAATAAAATTTAGAACATTAGAAATTTTATTCAAGGCTAGTTATTTCAATACCAAACTAAGAAGAGAAATATATGTCTTGTTCTTGAAATGGGGTTGAACATATAAGCTTAAACTTGACTCTTGGTTTTACGTGCAAACTTGCACGTACGCTTCTAATTACAATACCTTTTTATTAAATCGAAAGTATTAATACCAAGAATCGACAATCGATTCCTTCTACAAGGCATGCCGTTTTCTTCTAATAAACCTCGTTCGTATTATTAATTGGTTACTGGTTATTTGGTTTTCTGTCATGTATGGTATACATTACTAGTTTAAAAAATCTGGTGCGTAACACACAACTTTCACTTACCAAATTACTTAGATTAGAAATTAATGCGTTTTGTTAATTGCCACTTATCAAATGGACAGAACAGTTTAATTATAACGCATTGGTTTGTCATTAAAGGCGTACGGCGCATGCGTGAGCTCAAGGTGTTTTATGAGTTGACGGAATATTTTTATTTTTTTCACCTGTATATGTTTACTTGATTCTCTTCATATATCATATTTAGCCGTTTCTTATTTTTAAGCGTGATGAGATACAGTTAATTTCCCAATATTAACTAAAACAAAGGTACTTTATAGAAAAACAAAAAAAGCCCCTTCCCCATTTAAGCCCCCTCAGAACATTTTAATAATGATAAAGCTTACCTGATATTAAATAACAACTAATTTTCATTAAACATAACGAATTTGATAAAAATCGTTAAAGCCGTTTTTGAGATAATCGATCAAAAAGGTAAAATTTGGACAACATTTATTAAGTAAAGTACCCCCTCCTGTTGATCAATTTTGATGAAATTTTTACAGTCATATCTCGGGCATATAAATACATCAAATACCAAGTTTGATCAAAATCGTTAAAACCGTTATTGAGTAAATAAAAAAAACACGTGAAAATGATACAAAATTTATTAAGTAAAGTCCCCCCTCAGATTGATCAATTTTGATGAAATTTTTACAGTCATATCTCGGGCATATCAATAGATCAAATACCCAGTTTAATCAGAATCGTTAGAGCCGTTTTTGAGAAAATCGAAAAAAACTTAAAAAGTTATTAAGTAAAGTACCCCCTCCCTTTGAGCAAATTTAATGAACTTTTTGCTGTCACATCGCGGGCATATACATACTCTAAATACTCAATTTCAGGTTCGCACGGTTTATAGTTTTTGAGCTAGTCTGTTCACACACACACACAGACCATTTCGCGGGACTTGGTTATTTTGACTCAGGGGACCCCAAAACGTGTATTTCCGTTGAAAACCGGAAGTCGAAAATTTTCACGATCGCAATACTTCCACTTACTATATATTCCATATATAGGTAAGTGAAAGTAAAAAAATCTTGTTTAAAATAATTGAATTCCTCTACTTATGTAAATAACTAACCCAATTCATTACAAAATACATCGAAATTTTCATGGAGTTTAGAAGTTTTAAAATTAATCAATTACTTATAATTATCAATAAATCAATTTATAATTATTAAAAGTTCATATTATCGGTTATTTTCAAAATGAGGATCTCCTATTATGTTTATACGAAAGTAGATTAATATACATATATGTGTGTGCATATTTTCTGCAGATTCATATCTGACTTCAATATTTATATATTTCTTTTTTTTTTTAATAAAAAAATGTTCAGCTAAATGTATCTTAAGTTGATGTTAAGTAGGTATGTTAGTCATTTAGATGTATGCTTATAAAAATCGAACTTGTACGTTCTTTCATTTCAATTTTTTTTCTTGTAACTGCCAGCAAAATCTCTGTTGGCTCGATCTGTACATTATTTATAAGAGCTTCCAAAATTAAAGATTACATTTGTGATTTATCTTTCCTAGATGTCATAAATGGTCTTTTGCAATTCTTAATTTATATTATAAATGTAGCTATTACATTCAATTAATCTATTTACATTTTACTAAATATTTACTTTTATCTATTTTTGACGTTTAAAGAAATCTTTATGAATAATCAAAAAAACTAGAATGAAGGCAAACTACTATGTCTAGAAGAGAAGAAAATTACATAATAAAACGTAATGTTTCTTTATTTAACTATATCGCCTATTGATTACCTCATAAATGCTCAATAAATACTTACTCAATAAATTCAATATCACAGCTGCTATTTCCGAAATATTTTTAGGTATGAATCATTCATTAGAAGTTCGTGAAAAATTCTACGAACGTGATATCGTCCTATGACTAGTAAAGCCTTCCAAAAATAGATTAAAACCATATAAAATTTAAATATTTGGACCTTCATTAATTTTTGGTATCATTATTTCTTACGATAGAACACCCTTAAGTATATTTTAAAAAAATTAATTAACATTAACAATTGTTAAATATGTTTCATTTCGGTTTTAAGTGTTTCAAGGTTTGACCGATTTCTTATTAGTTATTTCGTCATTTTAAATAGTTATTTTTAAAAAAACTAAATAATAAAAAAAAAATGAAATACGCTATGATGATTAAAGCGTTATTGCATAATCATTATTTGAAAAAGAAAAAAAAAAAGAAGAAAATGTATAGAACGAGAGAATTCGACTCAGTAGTGGTCTGACGTGTACAAACCCATCTTCTACAGGTTCCAACAGTTGACTGAATTACGTTTACACAGTTGTGAGTGAGTAATACAATGGGTATTAAGGTCATTTGATTATCAAGGAAGAGGTATTCTTAAAAATTATTTTTCAAACAGTTTGAAATACCCTGATTAATTATTATTCTATGGCGGTTTTAAACAAATGTTCTTGCTTTGTTTTTCCAAATTTTAAAAGATCAAAACGTTTATTTACCTTGTATGAAAGCATAATGAAACGAAATGAATTTATCTGTTCCTTTATTTTTTTTTATTTTAAATTTTTTTCAGGAAGATGGACTCGTTTATTACTATATCGCTGTTAATTACTAACAATATTTTTGAGCTTGCCGACACTGCAAATAAACTAAGTGTAAACGTCTAAATGTTGACCCATTGTCGTTATAAATGCGATAATTACATCTGCTTCCAGTGTTTATTGCTGCGGTTGTTTCCATGACTACACTTGCAGCTGGTTGGTATTAGTCAACTGGCCAGCTGTTTAAAATTGTATTAATTATAGCCCCACGGCTTTATTTAATTATACATAATATAAACATTTTTTTTTTTAATAATATTTTATGTAATTGAACTAATTTCGTTGTTTGCAAAAGAATTTTATTTTTTTAATTATAGGTACTGTTGAATTTGATGGATAAATGATCACACCAACTCAGTCAGTATACACCTCAATTATTAAATTCTTACAAAATCATTCTTCATAAATATAATTTTGAATCTAGTAGATTTAATTCAGTCATGACCTAATTAAAAATGTAAAATAAAAAATATCGTGATAGGACTTTCCTCCTTTTAAGTGATTTGAATTTTGTTTATTAAAATATTTCTTTAGTGTGAAAAAAAAAGTTGTGAAAAATACACAGTTTGTATTGAATGGAGGAATGGGAGGGGGGGGGGGTAGAATTGAAAAATGGAATCCCGTATAATGAGAAATTCAATGGAAAATTATTAATTTTTCTGTAAAACATATTATTCGGTCGTTTCGAGATTTAGTAGTTTAACCAAGATTTGTAGTGATTATTCTGTCTATAAACGTGTTGGTATTTTTTGGCATCATATTCAGATATTAAACTTTGTATGACGAAAGAAAATTATGAAGCCAGAGATATCTTCCAAATGTTTAAGGTTATTAAAATGAAATTATATAAAATTATTTCTCAATTTTTTGGGAGTTTTAGTTTTAGGGTTTTAGTCGGGAAGCGATTAATGTAATGATATGTAAAATCCCTGATGACATACTGTTTGATAAGGAAAATCAAGAATTACAATGTTTCAAAAATATATTGCAATTTTCTATATACATATGTATCTACGTATAAATTATTTATTTACCTAAAAGACCATAAATAAATATATCTACGTATAAAATATTCAATATTAACTTTAAATATTATTTATCATATATATTATTTCTCAAGATTTTTATTTGTTGGTACGCCATAACTTTCTTAATACTTCATCAAATTTCATGAATAAGGCATCATTTTAAAGCTTTTCTTAACCACTATACCGGAAAAATATACAAACCACATCTTCGATAGCGAGTTATAAGCGCAAAACCGCGGGTTTTGCTAGAAGAATGGTCCTAGAGATTTATAAATGGTGTCAATCTTTTCAAATTTTCAAGGAGAACATTTTCGGTCCTATACATTTTTTAGATTAACCCCTTCGTTTGCGAGTTGTAAGGGAAAAACTGCAATTCTTGGCGAAAATGGTCTCATGGCTTTGTCGAAGGTGCCTTTTTTTCCAGTTTGTCGAGACGAACATTTTTGGTTATATACACTTTTCTGATTGTCACCGCCTTTTGCGAGTTACAAGCAAAAACATGCGATTAAATATACGGTGTGTACTTTAATTAATTGGGATTTAAGTTGGTTGGAGTGTGAATGCTTCGCAAGGGTCAGCTTGTATAAAAATATTAAAAACTCCCACAAGATGATTCATCTTTAAATATCTGTTGATATTATTTTTGTTGGAGGGTTATTGAGGTGGGGGGAGGGAACAGTGGTACCAAACCTATATTTTTTTTAAATTCAGTTTGGTTTATCTGAACTTCAGTTATCCTCCGAAAAATTGTTTATTATCTATTTTTTGCGGCGACTATAATGCTGATTTGTTAATGCAATGGTACCTTAAATAAATGTAATTCTGTTTATTCTTCTTAACTGGTGGGAATGAATAGTGTTCCACTGTGAACAATAAGTTTATTAAAATATTATATTACAAAGACATAAGTATTTAACACTATCGATTAGCTCACCTGTAAACAATGAAAACGATATATCCATGAAGTCCTTATATAAACATTGCTTAAAACACAATTGAATTAATCAAACTTCCAATGGTATTGCGGATTACGTGAATTAAAACAGATGACCTAAATCGCAGATTTATATCAATTTAAAAGGAAAATTATTCTCTTACCTCATCTGAAATATCAGTACCTTTTTAACCTACTAACTTTAAAAGATCTCAATCAGAGGCTTCTATTTCCTTCCCATCAGGAAATAATTAAAGGAATTATCACAAATTTAATTAATTTCTCTAATAAAGGTAAAGCTACATAATAAACCTGTAGCTAATGGTAGAAGGAGAAGTTGAAGGTAGCAATAAATGACTCAGCCTTCCAATGATGAAATGATTTATCATGTTCCATTTAAAGGCAATTTGTTTATATTCCGCTTTCTTCAACGCGATAACTAATAAAATTGTTTTATAGCCGTCCTGGTTTATTACATTAAGGCTTTTATAACCATTTCTATAGAGGCATTAATATTAAGTTGTGATTGAAAATTTCTTTATATGGATTGTGTGCCCACTATTAAATTTGAAAATAATGTTTCAGCCTCTTTATGTTTAATTTTGACCTTTATATTAACATTAGAAAACTTTTACTTCTAATTTGGATAGTGCAAAAAGGAAAAAAAAAATGTATATTTAATTATGGCTATTATCCCCGATTCATGTTCCTTTAATAATTCTGTACCTGAGAGGTAAACTGTTGTAACTACAAAATTCTCAAGTTTCCAATTATTGATGTAACTTAATTGTGAAGGTGTATATTTCTAGCGAAAGGTATTCGTATTTATTATTATTATCTTTTTTTTTTACGACAAGAAATATGAACATTTAAAATTCAAAGTGCTCTCCTTTACAAAATTAATAATGTCAGTTACGACAGTTTACCTCTGAGGTACAGAATTTATTTATGTAGTTCTTTTTTATTTTTTTATTTATTTGGCATTTATACCAAATATAAAGTCACTGTGAATTATTCTACCCTTGGGTGTGTGATTTTCTGTGGGATATTTATTTATTAATATAGACATCTAACATCTTAAAGTTAGCTCTCATGAAACCATTAAATTTAAGTTTAAGATTGATTTTATTTATTTTTATATTTACATATAATACCTGTTTATATTTTGAATTAATTTTATACCTATTCAATATTTACAGTCACACAGACTTTTCACATTTTTTGATTATCACTAATTTGGAAATATAATTATGTAAAGAATTGTTTTTATAATAATGGTTTTTATTTTTTATAGTTGTAGTTAGACTATAATGTTAATCCTCTAAAATATAACAGTAAAGACAATGATATAGGCTTGATGGTAAGAAATTGCTCACCATTATGTAACAAACGCCTGATGTATCCTGTTGTCTAAAATCAGATGATATTCTCGCGATTGAAGCTGTCCCCAAAACACGTCAGCAGTCATGACTCACGATAAGATGATTAGTAGTATTTCAGTAAATAATAAACATGTATCAATAAAATTCTATTTATTTATTTCGTAATTATATTCATTCGTTTTATTCATAATACACATATAACAGACCATTTTTTCGAGCCAATATTATTCCCTTAAGACCGGTTTTAGTTTAAAAAAAGAAACCTTTTCGTGTGTTTTCCTTTGTGTAGTCTATATGTAAAAAAGTTACGAAAAAAGGTTTTCATAAGATAAGGAAACCTCTGGGTTAACAGTTTCCCTTAAGACTGAGATTGTTGCATCAGTCTATTGAGGGCCTTGTCTGATGTAAGGTGGCAACTTCTATCAAAAGCAGGACTGCCTCTTTGACGTCAGTTGATCATATTCCTGTTTCTAAGGATTAGTAATAGCCTCCTAATATTACAATTATCTTTTGATATATCCAATTAATTTTCCATCGTTTTACAAGGTTCAGCTGTTGGCATTTTGATTTTTTTTTTTTTTTATTCTACAATTTCGACAGGAATTGAATGAGGAGTATAAAGAAATAAAAATGAGATTTTAGCTAACAGAAGATAATATCAAGATAATATCATGAAAATAAAACTCTTATTAAAAAATGAAATAATTTCGTTTTATATTTTTGAATAAACTCTTTCAACATTTTATTACTATTTTTCTCCGTACACAATTGTTCAAATTTAATTTCAAAATGAAAAGTCTAAATGTGTATGTATCTTTATAAATTATTTATAGATGGTTTTATTTATTTATTTAATTTTTTTTTTGGTACGCCATATCTTTCAAAAAAATTATTGAGGTCCACTTTGGATGTTATATCTCCAGTGTTTAAAAAATTCAGATCCACAGAAAAATTTATAAGGCATTTCTTACAAAATTAAAAGAATAACACAAAAATTGCACCATTATTAACAATGCTTCAACAGCGTTTCAAATTTATCATGTGATTCAGATTTTGATGTATTTTCTGTATTTCTGTTAACATAACATATCATATCAGGTCAATTATTAATAGCATATGCTAATAGTATATACATAATAAACATTGTATCTATTTGTATTATGAATATTACCTAAAAGTGTATATAAAATATTGTAAAATTTCTTATAAATAAGAGTAATACAATTTTTAGGAGAAAATAAATAAAAATGATTTTTACAATATTACTAGGGATTTGTCCTGGTCACTGACCACCATTATTTAAATATTTTAAGCATAATAAATAAGTTTGTTGCATTAATTTTATGTTTAAAAATAACTTATCTTTAAAATAAGATTCCTCCCTCGTTTCTTTGTCTTAAGTACCATCGGAAATAGAACGCGTAAAACTTTTGTTCACCAGCGCTCATTTTTTTTAAGTCCTGTTGTCAGTACTCGAAGGTTAAGCTAGTTCCAACGGGTATTCGTTGTTTGATTTTCGTATATTTTTTATTTATTTTTTTTTTTTTTAGATTTTTCGACCATATATCGGGAATGAGTCTTGATATATATTCTCTCACAGAGAGTGAGAGAGAGAGAGAGAGATTTCTATTTTTTATCGATGATGACTGAATTAAGAGATGAGGCCCTATTAGGTCATTTGTGGTACTAACCTTTTGACCTCTATTTTAGAATTAAAGTAGGTATTCGAGGAAACTCTTTTTATATCTAGAATAATAATAATAATTTATTAAAGAAGAAAAAAATAATTCAAGAGATTTGAATTCTCAATCAAATTTGTATAAATTAAAAAAAAGAACCAGTAATCTCAGGTTTTTATAACATAAAATATAATATTGGTTCCGAGTATTTCATTTACCTCCTGGATTTTGAAGTAGCTACTTTAATTGTCCTAAGGATCTCAATTGCCTTTTTCAAGAGGGAAAAACCTGAATTTTTTTTTATTAATTTTTCTTTTTGAATGACTTCATGAAGGTAGGTTCAATGTCATTATCTCTCATTCGATTTCCTTGTTGGTTTGATATCCATGAAGCAAACAAAAAAAAAAAAAGTTAAATAATAATACAATAACTTTCTTGAATCAAAATTTATTTTAATTAAAGCTATTAACATGGAACTTTTATCTGTCTAACATGCCATCCCAAATAATGCGGTTTGGTGTACATCAAAACCACTGATAAAAAATAAGTTTTGTATTAGACCAACTCAAAATTAATTTATTATTTTTGGTCTGGTGTAATAATTTTAAACGGCATTTTATTGATATAGAGAATTTAAATGTTCTTAGAGCATAATTTTCCCTATAAAATTGTAAATCAATCAAATCCTAGTTTTTTTAATTATTATTTTCTAAAGGAAAAAACTTTTTTTTTTTTAATCTTAAGTAGTAATCCAACAAATATAGTTGTCAATTAAAATCATTTCATATTGATTCCCACAATTCATTTTTATCTATTTTTTTTTTTTTTTAGTTTATTTACGACGGCTATTAACGTTTATTACTGAATTTTTTTTTTAAGAGATCAGAAAATAATCCGATTTCATGACATTTGATTTTTTAACAGCTATTCCCTTATATCCTTTAGATTATTTTTTCGTAAATACTGTAAACAGATTAGATCGTTACAAACACTATAAATAATTAGTCATTCAAATCTTACTAAGTAATTAATTAATATATTTGTATGAATATCATTGTATAAATCATCATAATATTTGTATAAACGTCCATGTTGAAAAAAAATTTTTAGGTGCTTATATTATATGGATACAAAGCGAAAATATATTTGTAACGTCGGATCATAATATTAAAGGGTTAGATTGATAATTTTTGTAAGTCAACTTTGGCATTTGTCAAAAAATGGAATCTTTTGTGAATTAACATTAACGATATATGAAAAAATATTAAAAACATTTTTTGTTAACCAATTGCTTTATGCCTTTTTTAATAACATTCTCTGATATTCAAAAGATACTATAACTAATAGCAAAGGGAGGGAATTTCTCGAATTGTGCGCGGATTTGAATCTGGTTATCCTGAACGGAAGAACTTTTGGTGATCAAAACGGTGAACTAACATATATTGGGGCGAATGGAAGTTCGGTCATAGACTACTGCGCGGTCTCGGTCGGATTCTTGCAATTCGTTAAGGAATTTAGAATTAGAGCGGAAATATTTAGTGATCACATGCCATTACAATTGATATTGAAATTAGGAATGTCCAAAAATGTTGATACCCTACCGCTTCTTCCCAAATTGAAATGGACAATAAATGATAGTCGGCATTTTAAAAATAAATTAAATAATATTGATTTTAAAGTTCCAGAAGAACCACAAAAAGCTGTCGATTATTTTATTAATGTTATTAAGAACGCTTCTTTCCTTGGAAAATGCAAACAGGAAAATAATAAACACCAATTTAAACAAAAGTGGTTTGATTTTCAATGTTTCAAATCAAGAAAGAAAACTCTTGCTTTGTTGAATTTGTATAGAAATTGTAAAAGCGATGTCATTAGACGGCTATATATTAGTAATAATAAAGATTACAAAGAATTGTGCAAATTAAAAAAAAGCGAATTTTATATAGGGATTATTGATAAGTTTAAAACTGTTAAGGATACAAAAGGGTTTTGGGACCTAATAAATATAATTAAAAAAAGAAAGTTTATTGGAAGTTCAGATATTAGAGGTGAACAATGGGTTGAATATTTTGAAAGGTTATTGAATCCGTTGATTTTAGTACCGCCGATTTTGTATGCACCACCATTTAATAAATGCGATACTCTAGACTGCAATTTTGAAATGGATGAGCTTAAGAAAGTTATAAAAAAAGCGAAAAATGGGAAAGCTCCAGGCTATGATAGAGTCCCATACGAATTTTTCAAAGGTTGTCCTGATGTTTTTCTGCAACATTTGCTATTTTTTTTCAATTCAATATATGATAGTTCCAACATCCCACATAGTTTTGCACAGTCTATAATTTATCCGTTATTTAAAAAAGGAGCGTTGGATAGTGTCAGTAATTATAGGGGAATATCCTTTTCGGATTGTATAGCCAAATTATTTACTGGTTTGATGTTACTAAGATTAGAACAGTGGACAGAAGAAAATAAAATCTTAAATGAATTACAGGCTGGGTTCCGAAGGGGATATTCTACTATTGACAACGTTTTTAATTTGATGAATATTATAAAAATCCAAACGAGTAAGAAACGTCAAAAATTGTATTGTTTGTTCATCGATTTTAAGGCAGCTTTCGACTCACCGGACAGAAATTCTCTTTTTTATAAATTATACATGTTAGGAATATCTACTAAATTTGTAAATGCCCTTCAGGCCATGTACAAAAATACGGAATCTTGTGTTTGGACTAGTGGCGGCGTAACAAAAGCTTTTGAAACGTCTGTTGGACTGAGGCAGGGCTGTTTACTGTCACCCCTTTTGTTTTCACTCTTTGTAAATGATTTTTCTGATTTCATCGGGGGAGGTGTTTCGATTGGGGGAGTGAACATACGCTGCTTAATGTATGCTGATGATATTGTCTTGCTAGCAGCGGAACCTGGAGTACTTCAAAGGATGATAGATAGGGTGGTGGAATACAGCAACTTATGGAATTTGTCAGTCAACTTTGAGAAGACGAAAATTATGGTATTCCGGAACGGGGGAAAACTAGGAAAGAAAGAAAAATGGAAAATGGACGGAAACGATTTAGAAGTGGTTAATTATTATAGTTATCTGGGTATCGGTCTTAGTCCTCTTTGTAATCTTAAAACTCATTTCAAAGATAAGTTAAATACGTCAAAGTTTGCACTAAATACAATCTATAATAGTCTACTAAATCAATACGAAATACCAATTTCCAAAAAAATAGATGTTTATAATTCCGCTGTACGGTCAATAATTTGTTATGGAAGCCAAGTCTGGGGATACCACAATTATGCCGAAGTCGAAAAACTTAATTTATTTTTTATCAAGAAGTTATTCTCTCTTCCTGTCAATTCACCTCATTACATTTTATACTTGGAATCAAATTTTAATCCAATATATTTTTATACTTTACATTTACATTTAAAATATGTACGAAAGGTGCTTTCTTTACCTGAATCAAGGCTACCAAAGATTTTGGCCGCAGAAATTATTAAAAAGAAATTATTTTGGCACAATGAAAACTCCCAGCTCTTTAATAGAAAAAATATTTCATTAGAATATGACAATAACCTAACAGTAGCAAACATTATAGATGAATTAAAAACTCATTTTAAGGGTGATATGATAGCGAAAGCTAGGGCGTCTAATTTTCACGGACTCTATAAAGAATTAAACAGTGATTTAGGTGACAGCCATTATATAACAGATTTAAATAAAATGAAATTTATCAAGATAATATTCAAATTGCGAGGGCAATTAGTGTCCCTTAACAACAGTGTTATGAGAAGTGAAGATCAAAGAATGTGTACACTCTGCAATTTGAATGTAATTGAAGATTTATATCACTATGTGGCTGTTTGTCCTATTCTAAATGAATACAGGTATAAATTTTTCAAAAAAACTTTGATTAATTTAAACGAATTAATAGAAATTTTAAATGGAAAAGATTGGAATAGTCTATATCAATACCACCTGTCAGCATATAAATACAGAATGTTTTTGATCAAACAGTATAATACATAACACCTTCTAGGTAAATATTTGCAAAATATGTATATCAAAATATTTATCTTAATGCAGTAACGAAATATTTATACCATTCATATACCACCTATTAAGTTAATTATTCATTTATTTTTTGTATAGATTATAAATAATTTCCTAAAATTATTTGACTAGATGTAATAGATGTATTTATTAATTTTATTTTATTTTTTTATGGATTTGTTATTTATTTCTTTTGTGGCATGTTGTTCGTATTATAGTAGATTTATTGTATAATTATTATTATGGGCAGCTCTTGGCAGACGGTTTTATACCATGCCAAAACAGGCTTTTTATTTTTTTTAAATTTTAGGAGAGAATGTAAATTTATTTTGAATAAAGCTTTTATCTATCTATCTATCTATCTATCTATCTAATAACATTCTCTGATATTCGCTGTTTGCTGACAGACAGGTTTCGATGAAACTATGAAAAGAAAAACTAACAATTAAATGGATATTAAGAGCTTAAAACGTATTGCACATTTCAACAAAAGATTTATTTTCTTATCAAAAAGTATTTCTTTAATAATTCTAACCCTTCATATTCTCATGAGTTTTTTATTTAATTTATTTTTATTTTATTTCATCGTTATAAAAATTATTTTTACAACTAATGATAAGAAATAAACAATTTATATTAATAATTGAATGCGTCTACTCTATTTTTGTATTCTGTAAAGATTTCATCAAAATACTGATGAAAAAAATGACTCCGTTACTTTTCAACCATATCATTTCGCATATTCACCTTTCCTTATTCCCCTTGAAATCCAAGTTATTAGTTTTAAATATTATTCATTATAATGCTCAAGGAATAGTTTAGCCCAAGAATTAGCATTGAACTTAGTGTCCCTCTGACACTGTTAGAATACTTTCGAATTCGTTTTCTAAATTAAATTATTAAAAAAAAATGTGAAAAATCAGTTTTGTACTTATTTCAATAATGTTACCACGTTGTTAGTGATTATCAGAGCTTTTTGTCAATTTTTATTTTATTGTTTTTTTTTTCCTAGCGCAGGTCCTATTTTGCCAGGACAGAAATTATTTTTATTCAAAATAAAGTAAGTAGTTATTATTAATCTTTAAATTTAATTATCCTAATTTCATTTGACTATAAAGTGAATAAACAATATACCATAGGGATTATTCACAAATGTTCAACTAGTAACTAATCGAAAAATATTTACGTGTCCAATACAAAGAAATAAAAATTGTTTAGAATTTTGAAGAAAAAAAATTTTTAATAGGTACCTACTTCTTTTTATTTTTTCCTAAATATAATATACGTATCTAGGTTTAAGCTTTTTGAGTTTGAAATAAAATTGATATGGATTTATTAATTTAATATTGTAACATGTAACAAACAATGAAACCACAAATAATTAAACAGGTTACAAAAAAATTATCACTTTGTAACACAAAAATAACCATATGACTTGAGCTTCAGAACAAGACTAACTCTCCATTCCATTATTCCTTATATTCAGTCGTAAGAAGAACAGCCTGGAAGATTGTAGGCCAGCATAGATGGTACTCGAACATACATGTACTATGAATGTTTGTTCCAACAACAAATATATATGTTTGTGTTTTGTTTCACGTTAAAATATTAAAGCAATTTAGCAGCTGGACAGGTTCAGTGATTTAATAGTTCATAACATTTAATACGTAACATCTATTTACTATCTATTTTATCCTTATCATTTTATTTAGTTTTTAATCTTTGCATTTTTATATAATTGTACTGCGTACAATTAACTTGGATTTTTGTCGTGAAAAGCAGGAAGCTCTAATCCAGGGGGTCACTCCTGTATCAGATTATTTTCCATTTACGTCTATTATTTTTTTCCACGATAAGGTGTAACACTCCTCCCCCCACCCCTCCCGCGATGAATAAAAGTCCCAGCGCTTAGATTAGAAAGGGATTAGACTGTATTTAGTGATAAAGGGTAATTTACTATGGCGAGGTGTCACGCAAAGGCGACATACATAATCCACACACCACGAACACCAGGGCGGATCTCGCATGCTCCCTCTGAATAAAATACCCCCAAATGCGATTTTCCATATTAAATAGAATTTTATAATGGCCACTTCGCGTTCTGTGTCCCTTGTGCTAGCTCCGTGGTGGAATATATTCTCTTGAAGAGGGAGTAGAGTAGTAGGGTGTTGCCGGGTTCCGCTGTGTAACGGTTCTGCTGTCGCTTGGAGCGATTTCTCGGTTCCACTTCGGGGACCGGGGTGCCTTGTGCTTCCACCCGAATTTCACTTTTAATCCAAAATGAGAAAATATCGTCAGAGTTTCCTCAATAAGGGGAAGTAGGTTGTCACTGCAGCAATGGCAAGTCATTCTAAAATAATAATTTACTTTTTAAGACAGTTCATATAGTCCTGTATAACAGTACATATTACCTTTCATAAGCTAGCAACAGATGGTTACTTCTCTTCGCTACTTCAAACCGACAAATGCAATTGGACTCATTATTTTAAAATATAAATATGGCAAAATTCGGTTCAAAGATCATTGAAGTGAACCTTGCAAGCAGAGTTGGGCATTAGTTAACTACATTTGTAATTAACTACGCATACAACTATTTGCAGTTACCAGAGTGCAACTACTATTTTGCAATTACCAGTTATTGTAGTTGGAAACTACAACTACAGTAATGTGCGCTCTGGTAACTTTTACTAAGCCACGTCTAATTTGAACACATGTTTTTACGAACATTTATTACTTTCACTTACCTATATAGGAAATATATAGTAAGTGGAAGTATTGCGATCGTGAAAAATTTCGACTTCCGGTTTTCAACCGAAATAGACGTTTTGGGACCCCCTGAGTCGAAATAACCAAGTCCCACGAAATGGTCTGTGTGTGTGTGTGTGTGTGTGAACAGACTGGCTCAAAAACTATAAACCGTGGGAACCTGAAATTGTGACAGCAAAATCGTTTGCCCGCGATGTGACAGCAAAAATTTCATCTAAATTGCTCAAAGGGAGGGGGTACTTTATTTAATAACTTTTTACGTTTTTTTCGATTTTCTCGAAAACGGCTCTAACGATTTTGATTAAACTGAGTATTTGATCTATTTATATGCCCGAGATATGACTGTAAAAATTTCATAAAAATTGATTAACCGGAGGGGGGACTTTACTTAATAAATTTTGTATCATTTTTACGTGTTTTTTTTATTTACTCAAAAACGGCTTTAACGATTTTGATCAAACTGGGTATATGATGTATGTATATGCCCGAGATACGACTGTAAAAATTTCATCAAAATTGATTAACCGGAGGGGGGACTTAAAGAATTTTATCTAATGTTTACGTTTTTTTTTTTTTTTCCTCAAAAACGGCTTTGATGATTTTGATGAAACTGGGTATTTGATGTATGTATATGCCCGCGATGCGACAGCCGAAATTTCATCAATATTGGTGAAACGGAGGGGGTACTTCATTTAATAAACTTTTTCTTATGTTTACGTGTTTTTTTATTTACTCAACAGCGGCTGTAATGATTTTTATCAGACTGGATATTTGGTGTATGTATATGCTCACAATGTGACAGACAACATTTCATCAAAATTGGTCAAATGCAGGGGGCTCTTTATTTCATAACATTTTTTTCCAATTTTTACATTTTTTTGGAATATCTGAAAAACGGCTTTAATGATTTTGATTAAATTAATCATTTTTAATCAAAATCAAGTCATCTTTTTTATATTTTTTATAAAAATGGCAATTAAAAAAACATGTCGATTTCTAATGTAAGTAAGTTGGTAAGTGAAAGTTGTGTGTTGCGTGCATCGCACCAGATTTTTTTGTGTTTGGGATTAGTTTAATGATATCAATCAAATAAAATATGCAATTTTACTTATTTGAGTTTTTAATAATTTTTATAACATTCGTTAATATGCCAAATAAATAAAATAAATTAACAATTAAAACACTACGGTTCAAAAAAAAAAAATGTCCGAAGCATTAATTTTGTTAATTGTTATAATAAACATTTATGTTCAACAAATGTATTTTTTTATTCACTTTGGTTCCTGAGATAAACGATACGTAAACAGTCATCGGCCTAGATTTAAGGCCCTTATATTATAATATAAGCCCCGAAACTTATATTATCCATGATGTAAATATATTATTGAGTCTGCTGAAAAGAGATTTTATTGTTATTATATTGTGACTTCAAACAAATACAGATGATTATTAATGTTACATTGAAAAGAGTTTTAGAACTTTCGGGAACCGTTACATTTATGAATCAGTACGTAATCACATGTTTTGGAATAATCCAGACCTTTCTAGGATGTTCCATTTCGTATTAAAAACAAGAAGCGATGGACTAGGAGCTTAATCTTGCCTTTGACATGGAAGCATAAGTAGTCATTGTTCTTTCACTTTAGTTACTGTTCGTAACGCTGTTACTAACATTGTCGTGTAATAATTTTAGGTAAATAGAATTATTTAAACCCATTTGGTTTGAAGATATATTAAAATAAAGCTGACATAATTTGCAATAAGAACTTTTTTTTTTAGTATGTGAGATCCCTACTATACTTTATAGTGCCAAATAATGTATGTATGTGGAGGATTATTTAATTTACTTATCATGCTTGAATTTGTACTAAATAATTTAAATATAGAATTTATATAATAAAAAAATTGATCATTGATAAAAAAGATCTTACACCTTCCTGTTTTGGAAGGTTGATAAGATTTATACTTTGGCGAAGGCGGGTACAACCGGAGGAAGTGACGCAACAGAGAGACGAGCTCTGTCGTTACAGAGCCACACCCACTCCGGATTTCATTTGCGGTTAATTGACAGAGATCAACTGTTATCTGAGATGTGCTATTAAAATTAATCTTCAATAATTCCTTTGTTATTCTATACGCTCCTATAGCTCGATGACAATAAGTGGTTACTGCAAATTATTCCATACACCTTCAACTATGTTCTCCTTCGATGAAGACTGGATACCTTGAGTTGACAAGGTTCGAACTGACAATTCTGGCGAAAATGAAATTGTTAGAACTTCTGACTCTTTTTAACATTTTATATATATATATATATAAACTATGTTATAACTTCACTTACATCTTCGTCAATATCATTTTTACTGATTGTGCTCGTCAAAGCATTATAACTGTATTTCCACATATCTGACGTAAAGTCTGTGATAAATATTATCTCCTGAAACAATTTTCATATCCTATATGTTTTGCAGAAAGTGATCGAGTCAAAAAACGTTAAATTAAACTTAAGCAGTTAGCGGTTGGTCATACCAACGTGCTGTTCATATGGTGAGAAACTACACGTCCATAGTCATATTTTAAGGTATTTTACTGTTATATCGAACGTAAAAAATATATTTTGGAGGCTGTCTGATTCCTAATAAGCAATCGAAAAAGTATTCCGTGATCGTCGATGCAGTCAGCCTTAGCTAGAAAAAAGAAAAATCATTTAAAAGTGAAATAACGTAATTATAGCAAGTAAATTACTTGGAATTTAAAAATTTCTTTTTGGCCGAAATTAACAAATAGGTAGTGACACATTGTATGATAATTATTTCGAATTTTTAATTTTGTTTTTCCTAAAAGGCTATAACGATTACTTACTTATTTTAAGGCACTGTTATTCGTTGGATTTGAATCCTGCTAAAATACTAACTTTTCTATTCTGTTACCACAACCTTGGATAGATTTTGGACACGAGAGCCCCTCTTTTAGCAAGAGGCTACTCTTAACTAAATAATTAATCGTTATGAAATACCCGGCTATTGAGTGTGATTTCGATAAAACGGAAAGTTTGTAAGTACCTTATTATTTTAGCAAACTCTTATAGATTATTATTTCTGCCATACTTTTACAAAATAAAAAAGTGTGAAGTTTCCTAATGTGGGTCATTTTCCCAGAAAGGGCGAATCTGAACTTGGAATTCTTGAAATTGAAAATGTCGAATTGACGTCTGGAAAATATTTAGGGGTGCTCTTTACATAGCACTGGTTGAACTCCAATGCAAGGTTGTACAAGAGCAGGGTGCATTTACTATTTATTAAAAAAAAATAAAAATCGGAAGACGGGAAAAGAAATGTGCTAAGGGTTCGTTTAAGTATATTTTTTCTTGAGTTTTTTTTTATTTATTTTATTTTTAAATAATTGATCTTTTGAAGAGAAAAGATTTTGCTCCGCCGGGAGTCGAACCCGGGTCTCTCGCGTGACATGCGCGGATGATAACCACTGCACCACAGACGGACATGTCACGCGGGAGACCCGGGTTCGACTCCCGGCGGAGCCAAATCTTTTCTCTTCAAAAAATAAATTATTTAAAAATAATTTAAAACAGGTGGTCATCCACAAATTAATATTAGATTAATAAAAAATATTTATTTTCTTTATTTTTTCTTTATTTTTTTTCTATTATTTTTTTTTTTTTTTTTTTTTTTTTGCTGACAAAAATCCTTAGTCATCTATCAGCCATTAAACAAATTTTTATGACCATCCAGTTTTTCTCGTTTAATACTTAAATAAAGATGCTTTTTAAATAAATTATAGACCATCGGAAACGTCTCAACGACCTCTATATGTATAAAGCAACGAGAAATGTAGATGCAATTAGTTTTCGGGTTGAGACAGGCGGGAGAATAACTGCTGATGTTTATGACCATCCAGTTTTTTCTCGTTTACTACTTAAATGCTGCTGCTTTTCGACAAAACGATAGACCGTTGGAAACGCGCTAACGAGTACTTTAAGTAATAAGCAGCGAAAAAGTTTAGATACAATTACTTTCCAATTCCGGAGAGGCGGGCTAATGACATCAGAATTCGACAGGCTTTCTATTTTTTTCTCGTTTACTACTTAAATAAAGCAAATTTTTGAAAACTTGATAGACCGTTCGAAACGTTTAAATGAGCTTTAGAAGTAGAAAGCAACGAAAACATTTAGACACAATTAATCTCCGAGCACACTCGAGCGGGACAAAAACATCCGATATTGTATTGTATGACCATCCATTTTTTTCTGTTCAATACTTAAATACAGCCATTTTTTTAAACAACGATAGACCGTCAGAAACGTATCAACTTGCTCTAAAAGATGAAAGCAATGAAAAAAATTCGATACAATTACCTTCTAAGTAGCTACGGGCGGGACAATGACACGGGTTGTATGCCGCTTCCGCCACAGCACCTACGTTGTTATCCTGACGGTTCCACAGGGACTGAAAACATTTGGCGGCAAAAAGAGTTGTTACCCGAGATGTAATCCTACTTTTAGCCAGAAGCCGCAGTCATCTGTAAAGTTTAAAACTGACAAAACACGAAAATACTACGTAAGCGGGGGAAAACCCAAACACCGCGGACAAGTCTTTTACCTCCTCTTTGTACTATTCAATCATTTTTAAAAATATCGCATACCTCACATTCTAATCTTGAGATGTTTCGAACGGCACCACAGTTATAAAAAATTCAAAAAGCATCAATGGTCAATTCGTAGACGAACGTAAAATTTGGAAACTGGAGTTGTGACATGACGAGGGAAGGAGATTTTCACTGGTCATATCAAAATTCAACCTTTAATTTTTAATGTTATATGAGTAAAACCCTACGTATTCGACAGGACAAGTCACAGATCCTAATTAGAGGTTGTGTTAATGAACAAAAATGGTGAGGGGGCTTCAGAATCCATCGGGGACAGCGATTTGCCCTTTCTGGGAAAATGACCCATATACATATTATTAAAATAGCTTTTTCTGTGCTTTGTGTCTCTTACAAACAGTCTAAAATTCTCGAGGTGCAGATAAAAATAATTTATTCTTGTCTATGGGTTTAGTTGTTGAATCAGGGGTAAGTTGAAATGGTATTGGCTGGCCGGCCACCCCCTTGTCTTACGCATGGATAGAAATCGCTCCTATTGCTTGGGGAGGGGGTTCGTTTGTCAATTGTTTGGTGCCCCCGGGGGGCGTGCAACGGAGCTTTACATATCATTGTTAGTTACTAATTCCATCTCAGGTATTTGAAGTTTGATTAAAGTTGAATGTTGATGAATTGAGCGTGGGACCGCTCGATGGTTGAAGGGATGTTGTTTCATTTTTTATTTTGTATGAAGTCTTATTGATGACCTCTTATCTTATCCATCGTTTTGCAGAATAATTGTTTTCCTCGGGATAATTTGTGAGCCACGAGATAAAATTTAAATATGGCCAATTTATTATTACCAAGCTAAGCACAGGAACCGGTCACGCTTAGTTTTTAACTTGGATCAGGTCGATCTCTTAGGGCGGATTCACACTATCGCTCCGCTCCCGCTCCACTCCCGGTCCGCTCAAATATTCTAAAGAGAAATAGACAGAGAATTCCACTATCGGCACCGCTCCGGTCTCGCTCCACTCCCGGTCCGCTCTCGCTCTACCCCATTCACACTAGCGCTCCGCTCCCGCTCCGCTCCAGGTCCGGTCTCACCCGGCCTCGCTCCGCTCCACTCTCGCTCCACTCTCGCTCCACTCCCGCTCCACTCTCCTAAAGTCTTTTCATATTCACATTATATAATTTTACACCGTTCACGATTGAAGCCATTAATAATCGAAGCCGTCTGTATTTGGATTTTAATTAATAATTAACTTTCAGTTATTAAAGTATTTATTTATTCATCAATTTTACGGCCAAAAAAGTTCAAATTTAAAAAAAAATATATATATATATATATATATATATAATTATAAATTAATTTAATTAATGGTGAAGAAATAATTTAAATTTTTTTTCCGAATGTATTAGAATACGCTTGAAATGATAAAAAAAAAAAAAATCACCAACAATACGCGCGGTTTTTCAACGTGAAAAATTCATGTTATGTTTGAGATATATTTTGCTATGAATTAATGTACCCGTAAAAAATGGTCACCGATTTATTTATTGACTACATACTCATTGCTATTATAAAATAACGTTTAATTTGAAACGAATAAAAATGCAGTATATTATGAAAAATGTCAGATCATTAACAAAAAAATATATTAAAGCAAAAAATAATTAAAATATTAATCAGGAAAAGAAGAGAACACAATCGGTAAATTTGTAGCATTTGCCGATTTCAACTTGAAATTTTCAAGCGTATTCGAATACATTCCGAAAAAAATTTAAATTATTTCTTCACCATTAATTAAATTAATTTATAATTATTATTATTAATTATCATTGTGTTGCAATATATTCTTCTTATTATATTTTTTGATAATATTATCTTCTTCATCAAGAAAAGTACACTTACCAGCTATTTCTACAAACGAAAAATTGATTTTTTTTTTGGCCGTAAAATTGAAGAATAAATTAATACTTAAATAACTGAAAGTTAATCATTAATTAAAATCCGAATACAGACAACTTCGATTATTAATGGCTTTAATAGCTTAAACCTTTCAAAATTGAACGGTGTAAAATTATATAGTGTGAATATGGTAAGACATTAGGAGAGCGGACCGGGAGTGGAGCGGGAGCGGAGCGCTAGTGTGAATGGGGTAGAGCGAGAGTGGACCGGGAGCGGACCGGGAGCGGAGCGAGAGTGGAGCGGATAGTCTTACTGCTTTTAGTCTAAGAGTTAATTTATCCTTTACTCCAACGGATAGTTTATATCTGCTTATTAGATGATGAAATCCTGAAATTTATCCAAATTATCCAAATCTTCTTCATTAGACAGTTTTTGAAGTCTGAAATGTTGGCTGCTTTTCATCTATTTTTAATTATCGCTATATTTTTTGGAAACATTTTTCTTAAGCTTAACCGGATTAAGCTTGATTAGGGTCAAATCACCTTCTTAAACAGCCGTTGATACTGAAAGGAAACTTGCTAAGTATTGAATTTTGTTAATACCTATAGTTTCCCAGTTTTTTAGTTTCTACTATACAATACAATAAAAAAAATTAAAACAAAATAAATTATAATCATAATACAGTTTACTTAATTTTATCTTTCCGGCGTTTAATCATTTTCAGCGCTATTTCTGATTTAACATAATACCACGAAAATCCAAGTTTTTTTTTTTTTTTGTTTATGAAATTCTTAGCTCTCTTAGAATTATTTAAGCGATGTAATTTTAAAAGTTTGCTCATTGCTAACTTTAAAATACCCATAAGGTTATTTATTCAAGAGGTTTCGAGGCGATATGTCGCCGGTGAATGGTATCGTCCAAGCTAGTACAGTAATCTTCAAAGGCTAGCCGAGCATACTGATCAGGTTTTTGCATACAAAGGAGACCATATCGTAGAAACCAGCCTGCACCGCCCCATGAATGCAAATGTGCATATCCGTGTGAGGACCGACTTCATTGCGGACCGAAAAATCGTTTGTTGGAAGTACCATTATACCGAGCTTAAGACTCTCTCTCGAACTTTTAAAATAAGTTTAAGAGCTACAATACAACTACTATTAAACTAGTTCGAATACAAGAAATTTACTACTTCGAGGTAAGTGCGGTTTTGGTATACATTGCATGTTTATTATTATTAATATGAATGTAGTTTCTTTATGTCATTCGTACCAATAGGTAATGATCGGGGTTTTTTCTACTTATCAAGGCAAAAATACTAAGAAGAATAACGAACTACTGAATATTAACCATTTTACCGTTTATTTTCGAGTTTTTATGATTCATTAACATTATTCAGATTAGACCACACTAATTTTTTTCTTTATAATACCAATATCGTAGGGGCGAGGGGGTGTGGGGATTAGGGTTTGCCGCCTTAAATACGGACATAGTTTTATATGTTTTAGTTTTATTGTTATTCTTAAATAATATTACATTCTTTCTTAATCATATACGTTGAATAATAGGAATATTATTAATATAAATGAAATTAACACACAATTTATATGAATAATGAAAAATTAATTTCTAGTCCATTAAAAATTTAATGAGTTAACCCCTTTATTAAATAAAATCAAACTCATATACTCATGGAATTTGCTTTAAACAAAACTTCATTTTAATAGTTTTACTATTCAGATATTGACATTTTTAGTTTTATAAAACGAAATTTGATACCATAAAAAAAATAACAGAACTTTTTAAAGTTAGTTAAAACCTATTAGCAGGACTTCAGAAAAAATAATAAATTAAAACATATACAAATTGTTTTTACCTCCATTATAATAAAAATTTATTTATTAGTGAGTTTTTTATTAATAAATTTTGCATATCAATAACATGGCATGCGAACTACAAGAAATTTTGCCTTGAACCTGAGTGGATTATGTGACAATTAATAGCCTTTGTCCCGGACATTGCGTAAATATAAATTTAATCACTTGCCTTTTGTAATTAAAACTAATCAATTAGTATAACTAGTTTTTATATATTATAATTATTTTAGTTGAAAATTATATAGTAATCCCTTTAATTAGAATCATTTGATAAAAAAAGCCACTAAAGTAATACATTTTTACTACATATAGTAATTATAAAATAATATTATAATTAAAAAGCAGGGGACATTAATTTTCAGTTATTAATATTATTAAGAATAATTAATCTTAATAAATCCTCATCTTCGATAAGCGATTTTATTACAAATAATATACTTCAAATTGCTATCGTAATACTTCACGTAACACTTGTCAATGATTAATTGTACATTTTTTCCTTAATCTATATTGCTCTTTAAAAAACTAATACTGAGATTAGTTATTTTACATGCTTCATCAGTAGTTTTTGTAAAGTTTCCTTATCGGTAGTTTTTGTAAAGATTTTTTCCCCTTTGAGTTAAAAATTAATTCTTATTATGTAATATAAAGTTTTAATATATAAAGTTTGATATTTAGTTTGAAAAAACTATGTTAATTATACATATTACGAAATAGCACGAGGAATAATAGATTTAGCCATAATCAAATTCTGTAATTTGCTATTTAGTCAACACATTTGAGTGTTTATTATATTTGATGTTTTCTTCGTTTTTCATTATCGTGTTATACAAACGGGGTAGAAATTTATTTTTTTATGTGTAATATTATTTCAGTTTGAAAATATAAACTTCACGATAAGTATAATGGAAAAAAAAATTAAATAAAAAAATTCAAAAGAAATATTCGGATGACGGTGAGAATCCCACTAAACATTAAAAGGAATGGTTAAATTAAGAATAATAAGCAGAATAATTCAATTCGTTGAACTAACAATATGAGCTGGAATTCACGATTCGAATTGAAATGTTGATAGAAAGGAACTTAAAAATAATCCATAGAGAGAAACGATGCGGAATAAATATTTTATTTTTGGTCGTGAAAAGAAAGGTTCTGAAATAAAAAAAAAATGTTATTTTAGCATTTAGTTGATGACTCACTTCATTCGCTATCCTTTGCCATTACACTGAGTCACGAACGAAGCCTCATTTACGACGTGATAAACCATAAGAAAGGCGATAATGTCAAAAATAAACCCTCTTTCCTTATCCCATATTTTTAAAATGAATGTTATCGTTAGAAAAAGAAAAAAAAAATTCACTGTTATAAGTTTGGATGAATAATGGATCCCAAACCGGGCCTCCACGTGCAATACTCCAACAGTCACTTCCAACGGTCTTTCTCGTCTTTATGCAGTTTTAATGTTTATTGTTTTTCATATAAATTTTCTTGGCAATTGTTTAAATAAATTAGAATCGATAATTTTGTTATCAAACCATTAAAACATATATTTTCCCCCTTATTTTGATAAACTGTACTGTCTTGAAGTAGAATTTCCCCTAAAAAAGCTAAACAAGTAAATCAAGATAGATTTTTTTAATTAAAAAAGGACCAAAGTTAATACATAAAATTAAAATTGTTTACATCTATAAAGTATAAAATATTAAAATTATTAAATAACTGAATTATAATATAGTACTCAAAAAAGGCTTTAACGATTTTGATCAAACTGGGTATTTGATGTATGTATATGCCAAAGATGTGATAGCCAACATATCATCAAAATTGGTCAAACGGAGGGGGAACTTTATTTCATAATTTTTTCCCATTTTTTACCTTTTTTTCCATGATCTCAAAAACGGCTTTAACGATTTTTATCAAATTCGTCATGTTTAATGAAAATTAGGTGTTCTTTAATATCAGATAAGCTTTATCATTATTAAAATGTTCTGAGGGGGCTTAAATGAGGTAGGGGCCTTTTTTGTTTGTTTTTTTGTTTCCTATAAAGTAACTTTGTTTTTGTTTATATGGAGAAATTAACTGTCTCTCGTTACGCCTAAAAATAAGAAATGGCTAAATATGAGATATGATAAAAATAAAGAAAACATATAGAGGAGAAAAATATTCAGTCAACTCATAAAACTCGTTGAGCCCACGCATGCGGAGTACGCCTTAAATGACAGACCATTGTTCATAATTAAAGCCGTTATGTTTATTTGAGAAGTGGCAATTAACAAAACGCATTAATTTCTAATCTAAGTAAGTTGGTAAGTGAAAGTTGTGTGTTGCGAGAACGCACCAGATTTTTTTTTTAATGTACCAACATACGTCAGTTTTATAGCAAACTAGCTGTACATACCGGTTTCTCCTGGAGAATTTCATTTTTTAAATCTATAAAATCTATAGTGAGACTTTTATCGACTCAAACGGTCGATTTCGTAAAAACCAATGTAAAGCGAGATCAAAGCGATTTTTATAACAATAATGAATATACCCAGAGATTGGCTGAAGTTATGCAATTTTAATATCGACAGGTGTTTGCAGCTGGAATAATTGATTCAAAATATTGGTATGGATTGCATTCATGAGTAATTCCAAAAGAAAAATTTAACATTTAAGTGTAAAATATTTTCAAAATGCCAAAATATTATCTTTTTTTAGCGTAGTATTATACATGATCGAATTCAAAGCTTTATTTTATAATTATACTATAAAGCGGCTTACTGAAGCAATTTATAAATCAATGGTTCATAATTTTATTTTTAATGTGAAAATTATAATAAAATGAAATTTGATTGAATAAACGTTCGTAATTCAGGGGTGCTGGGTCATATCGAATTTTTAAATAAATTAGGAACCTCATAACTGCTCATGTTTTTGATCTTAATGAAATACTCGAAAATATAATTCGTAATGAACTGGTGTTCAGTTATCCAACCTAAAATAATAGTTAACGTTATCAGTGCATCAACACCAAATAAACAAAATGAAAATAATTTGTTTAATAATCCTCTTTGTAAAGTACGAAGTTATCGAATCCCGTGACGCCAATATATTTAATTTCTAATCATACAATCAAGACGTTAACGGATTAGTCTGAACGTTCTGTAAAATTTAATGATCTTTTTAATTTTTTTAATATTATAATTATGAGTTATAATATTACTCACTACAACATAAAGATATCGCTCGAGAGAGCTATTAATAACAATTATAGATAGCAGAATAATTAATTCATCGCTATTGTTCTATAAATAAAATCTTCCATTATGTGGAGCAACTGCAATAACAGTTCTTGTAATATACGACGGCATTAAAAAGATATATGAAGCGGGATCGGGGTTTTGTTTCGTGAAAAGCCCATCAAAGAGAAAGTGTTTCCGTTCCTTTTTTTTTTTTTTTGTTAACGGACGTCTGAATCATCGCTTGTAAAAAATGCGATATAACCATCAGATCTTGAACGAAATGATTCTCAATTGTAAGTTATTTATATTAATACTTTAATCATATACATCGACTACATTATTGTAATTAACAATATAAAATAATATAATACCTCGTATTTGTGCCACCCTCTCTAATATTATGGTCCATTTCCTCAAATGCATCCGAATAAGCATTAAGTCGATTTATTCACGAAAACAATTTCGTAGGTCAATCCCACATCTTGCGAATATTGGAATTAAACTTAACCGTTACTTTGTTTTGTAAAGTTGGATAGGTTCGAAATGGTCATTGAAAACATATACCAACATTTATTGGACGGATAACCTAAAGATCCGATAAATTCTATTTTATATTCATAAAGTTGTTATCGAAAATAAAGTTATATTTTATTTTAATAATTTGATTTAACTAAGATGCAAATCGTCAGGGAATTCATCACAACCTTGAAAAAATCGAATCGGAGTTCTGAACAGAAATACACGTATTAAGATCCTTTGAGTTAACCATGTCTCGCAGCATGATGGTCTATTTATGTGTGAACAGTCGGTTTTAAAACAAGTTTTCGGAAAACTGATTTAATAATTTTAATAAACCTACTTTTCCCGGTGTCCCAATATTGGAATAGCCAACGTTTTGTGGAACATTTAGTTGCATATATGTATAATATTGATATAAGATACTTTTTTTTGTCTGTTGATTTTTGTTTTGAATTCTTTTCTGAATAAAATAAATTGTTTTGTCTTTCTTCTTCTAATCAAGAAAAAGGAACCAATGAGTTTGCAACAAATCATGATTGGAACATCACAGTAGTTTTCCAATTTCCATGCACTCCTTGGATGAAATGTGTGAAGTATCCAACCTTATCCATTTTTTTTTTTTTTTTTCTAAATCACTAAAGCTAAACCTTTCAAATTTGAATAAAAGAAGAAATACAGTTTTAAAAAACTAAAAATAGATTACATTTTTTTTTAATCTTATTTAATATTAAGTTGGTCTTATTCTCATTAAAATAGTGTGACCTTGACCAACACTGAAATTTAACGAAGTGTCTTCCTCTAAAATACCGTTGATTTTTTTTAAATTAATCGAGTTTCTCTCAACATTAATAATAATAATAATAGGAATTTAAAAGTTAGATATAGGAGAAAAAATTAAAAATAATTTCCAGAGTTGATATTTTTTTTTTTGGCGGAAAATTATGGTTATTTATGTTATTATTATTATGTAATTTTTCATGTATATCGGCTCCCTCAGCATATATATTGGCTGTGAAATTTTTGAATTCCATAATTATGAGTTCAACGCAGTTGTGTACCTTTGCCAAATGTAGATTTCAAGCTTTGGCACTTTTCGTGATCCCTATACTCTATTATTTGTATGCTAATTACATACAGGGAAGGGAAAAACATATCAGCTGAGGGACGGAAAAAAAAAGAGAAGTAAAAAAGAAAGAACTGACTTAAGTAATAGAAAAAAGAGAGGGGGTCCAAAAAGAGAAACAGAAAAAAAAGGACATGGCCCAGCAAGTTGTTCGGAATCGGGCCGAGTCGAGCCGAACATGGCCGAAGGCCGGCTGCCGGCTCCCTCAGCAACAGTCCGGTCTCGGGCTTGCCTGGTGCAAGACCTTGGGACCAACTCAGGAGGGGTCTGTAACGCTGTTCATCGTTGTTCATTTACGTATTCACGCAACCTATTATGTGAGATTATCTATGATGCATCTGTTATTTGCAACAAGGAGCAGAAAATTTAAAAGAAAAATATACTTGAAATTGTTCGCCAATCCTCTTCTATATCCTCATCCTCGACGGATCGTACGTAAATATTTTTAAATATTTTTATTAGAAAATGTGAAATTTGACCCATATTAGTAAATGGGTTTATGTTTTCTCGAAAATTTTATCTGTTATAATTTTTATTCTTAAAAATTTATTTGACCTAGATATTTATATTTCTTCTTGATTTCACGAACTTTCTATTTAGATGTTTGATTTTATTTTTTTCCGAAAATAAAAATCATACTAAACACTTAACTTGCATTAGTTTAGGAAGAAATGTTTATTTCCGAAGTATCTACAACGATAAGTTAAAAGATAATAGGTAACAGGCAAAATCGATTTTTTAAATTCCAATATCTCACTTTTTTTTTAGTTCTTAAACTGGTGGGTTTATTTATATTTTAATTCACTCATAAAACTACATTTTGGTATATAATTTTAAAACATAGTTTGATTAATTAAATGACGATTTCAGCATTATATTCCATAAGAGTAATATGGTAGGGAATCGGTTAAGGTTTTAAGTAAATGTAAAGACCTGATATACAATTAGAAAAACGTTCTTGAAATGATTTTGATTTGGGAATTATTCGAAAACGGGGATTTTTCATTTTTTATTAAAAATAATTAAAAAATTAAAAATAATAAAGATGGTTTTGATTAAAAAATTTACTAATAAATTCTGCTTGATTATTCTTAAAAAAACTAACTGGGAACTAGCTTGGAAGCGAGTGGGGTCAACGGATTGTAGACCCTGAAACAGTTCAGGGAAAAGCGAGTTACAGTTGCCAGGGATTTCGTATTTGCCTTCATCCTTTTAATTTCCAAGAGATTTTCACCATTTTATATATTATATTTATCGTAATATTTATTATTATGTGATTCCTTATTACTACCTCCGAAATTCAATAAAATTATAAAAGACCGTTTGAAAAAAGGGTCTCAGAATCTATTTGTACATAGGACACAATGCCAACGTATTATTACATTTAGAGTTTGAACTGATAGGTTAATCAGGGTGACACATATTAGCTATTGCATTTTTTGGTACAGACAGAAATAATCGGACCCTAGTTACTAAAATCTTAAACTGTGTGCATAGTGCTGTACAAAAAAAAGGGTGAAAAAGTGTGATTTTTTCAAAGCTCCTATCGAGAACCGGTTTGAAAAACGGTTACAGTACCTTCCTCGAGCAAGATTTTAAATTTAAAAAAAATATATCAATTTTAACGTAAAATATTAATTTCAAAATAAGAGTATGCTAGATTTAAATAATTTTTTTTTCTGATGTTAACCCTTGTATGATCTGTACAAAGTTCATAATTTTGTTACTTTGGTCTAGTGAACGAAATCAAGTTTATTTCGGGTACCAGCTCATTTTATTTCAAATTTTCATAAGTTTAAATTGATTTAAAATAAAAACGATTAATTTTCTATTCATTTCTTATATTATAATCCAGTTAGTTTATTGTTGAAATTCATCAAGTAAAATTCAAGTAAGTGGTTTATTGTAGAAATCCATCAAGTAAAATTCAATAGTACTGAATAACTGATAATACGATGAATTTTCCCTGAAAAATGCACTCTTCACTTAATTAAATATTTTTATGTATTACATACTGATCGTGTCATTTTTAAAAATGACTGTTTTTGTATTCATCAATACGTTCGAATATTAAAAAAACGTATTGAAGACTTTCACTTCATAACAAGTGGAATGAGTTTTTCTATAAAAAGACGATATGGCCTATTAAATATTGAATAGGTTGGTCTGTAGATCTGTCTAAATGAACAATTGCTAACTTTTGGATATTTCACTCTTAAGTTTCTTAAAATACTTAAAGACTTAAAAGTGTCAGATCTCAATCGATCGGTCTTTTTTTGAGTGAAGTAGAACGATTTTTCCTTTTTTTTCTGTTTAGTAATATAATTGTTTACTAAGATACATTGAAAAATGTCTATGATAGAGTGAATAAGTAAGAAATAATTTGATGTATGTATCATATGAATCGTATTCCATCAATTAATTCCCCAGCTAATTCTTAAAGTGAACGTTTAAATATAAGATAACTGTTTTTTTATTTATAACTGATTTTTATTCACAAGGGAATATATAATTTTTCTTTGTGCTTGTTACTTTGCTAAAATTATAAAATAAAATATGATCACATAGTTGATGCTCACTAATTTAACAAGTTTCAATAATTTATCTCAGTTCGATTTCAGAGTATATTAAGGTGGATTAATTGAAGTGCATTGAAATAATTATTCAGTTGTAATTTTTGAAAAAAGTGTAGTTTGGATTCATAAAAGTCGATGAATAAGTATTCTAGAATAGGCTGGGTATTGTAAGTTTCAATAATTTTCTTAGGTTTCACAGAATATATAACTGAATGCCCTGTTTATTCAAAAGGGAAGGATTTCGAGAATGTAAGTTTTTTTTTAAATGATTATTCCGATTATTGTAAGATAGTGAGTGAATAGGTGTTCTAGAAAGGTCTAGACGAGCTAGAAGCGAAGCTCTTTTTTTTTTTATATGTAACAAAAAACAAATTCAAGAAGGAAGAGGACAGTGATAAAGTTGTTTTATTTTTACTCATATATTTTTTCTTTATGGATTTATATATTTTTTTAAGTGTTTGAGAGTTGAAGAGGCCGGTAGGTACGGAAGAGGGCAAGAGAGTTGAGGATGATGAAATAAAACATAGAAGAGAAGCAGACCCGGCGGAGCCCCCAGCTGACGGGGCTCACGTACACCAGGCGGTAGTGGGGGTAAAAAATCGGTGGTGGGGGTAGCAAGGAGCGGTGGAGGGGGTAGGATGGAGCGGTGGTGGGGGCAGAGCTCTACTTCCCGAGGCCAGCTGATGTCGAAGTTAGTCTCTCGCCGACATCAACCCGAGTATCATCTCTTCTCGAGCTCGTACAGCCACAGGGGAAGTGTCAGGGCAGTCCCTTGGGTGTCTTCGCTCCATACATTTGTGATATATTTGTCTGTGCTAGGCGCTCTGTGATATTATCAAGACGGACGACATGGAGATCCTTCCTTGCCCCGTTTCTGCTACCTTTCCGGCCTTTGCAAGAGGTGAGTTATAGAAAATATTGCCGGCTTTTTGCCTTGTTTCGTCAGAACAACTTTCTCTTCTTAGCAGTCAATTTTTTTTCTTATCTTTTATATCTACTATTATAAATTTCTCATTTTTTCTTCTTCTTAATCTACATTAATATATTTTCATTATAATTAAAAATTGAACGATACCTGATATGCCAAGGTCTTCAATTTTTAATTTAACTTTTTCCAAAATGCTAAAGTGAAAACATCAATTTCATTTTGTTTGAAGGAAATAATTAATTAATTTTATATCGCTATAACATAAAATATTTTTTTACCTCAAAGTTAAATCTTATCTTTCGCTATCATCTTCAGTTAGTGGCTTTGAAGAGTAGTTAAATTGACAGTTGCCGAATTCAGAATCTGATGGTTTTGCAAATAATGTTTAGAGCACATATTTTTTAAATTAGACTTTTTTCTATTTTTCTTGATCGAATTCGACTCAGAATTAAAATAGTTTTTTTTTTTTTTTTTTTTTTTTTTTTTTTTTTTTTAATAATGGAACAAATGTTAATTATTACCAACCGTATCAATAGTGATTTGAAACGAATTTTATTTTAATCTTTGTACAGTTTTTTAATCTTAAAGCAAATTGGTCGTGGATAGAAATCATAATTAGAATTAATTACAGTAGTGATATTAGAACAATATTTAGAATTTTCACGAGTAATAGTTTTTCACTAAAAAACCTTACTTTTTTTCCCACGGTATTGTAAGAATATAATGTTTAAATAATGCTTTTCGCTTTTGTTAAAATCATCTCCGCTAACAAATGAAACTTGCTGTGTTATATTGTTGGTTGATAAAGATTGCTACACCTCGACTTAAGCAAACCTAGGTAACGTATATTTATTATTGCTTGTTGTGGGAATATTATTATCAAATGTTTTTGCCTACATAACGATAATCATGGTATCGACCTATTCTGTCGGGTTTATTAACCGCAGGGTCGTGGTAGGGGGACCGGTCGGGTGAAAGTGCCGGGAGTTGGGACATAGCCGGCCGGCCTACCGGTCTTTCGGTTTCCCTGCTCCATCAAGTAATGTGTGGGGCATCCATGGGTCTCAGTTCGGCTATGTTAGCTTTCGTACTTAAAGCCTTTGTAGCCTATCGGTGTTCCAGGTTGTTAAATCAAATAAATAGTCAATATCTATTATAATATGGTATAAAAAAAAAAAAAAAAAAAAATGTTAAATTTAAGGTTTAGATTTTGTTGCTCTGCAGCTTAGACTAAATTATTTTCTTCTCCTAACCAGGCCTTAAGGAGGAGATGGTAGCTGGTACTTGTGAGGTTGCTCTGGCCAGGCGACTGGAGACGGAGCTCCGGGCGGCAAAGTCAGCACAACTTAGCTGCGGCGAAGTCCTCCTGCCGGCAAATCTCCTGCCGAGGATAGCCTCCCAAGTCCTCAGCCTGGCCGAAGTTGAACCCTGCGGCCTGAGGGGGTGCACCCTTTACATCGACTTCGCCGCCTCCGACGCTGATGTTCGGAGGATAGCGGAGATCAAGTGTGATAACAACACCGTATCCACCTTTGAACTTACCCTCACTCTCAAGCAAGACCCTAGGTCGTCTTCGTGGCACAACATCCTGCCGCAGTTCTTAAAGTAAGTTCTCCTTGTGAATTAATCCCTTCAACAAGGTTGAAGATTGTGAATTTATAATAAAAAAAACCTTGTTAGAAATATTATTCCTTACTAATTCGATGACTTGTCTACCTGCAGAAATCTGACAAAAGGCGGCACAATAATGATCAGCCACGAGTTTGACATCACGAAAAAGAAGCTGTACAGGTCTTACCTGGAGTGAGGGAAAAGGAGGGACTTGTTGGAGAGAGAAGAGCCGCCAAGACTGAATATCATCTTGCTCCTATTCCTGCATCATACGGCAATATCATGGCGTCTTTAAGAACACAAACACAAAAAGTATTTATCCAGTGTTAAGCCAGAGGATACATAATATACATATGTTTTTATTTTATACAATCTATATACTATATATTAAAAAAAAATCTATTTAGTTTGTAGCGGTTAGATGTATAGGTTTTTTAATTTTTTTATATGTTTAGAAATTTTTTTTTAATTGCTGTGTATCTATATAGGTGGTTAAAATAATAACCCCTTCATCAAGCTAGTGTGATCATTGGAAAGTGTTGAACAGAATTAATTATTGGTGTATAGGTTTGGTAGGTAATGTTGTAGGACTGGGATAACAAATTTCTTTCGAGAAGCTGTGGCTGAATCCAGTACAATATTTGTATCTTTAGTTGTCTGCCAAGTGGCACGCCATCTTTATATAAGTCCATATCATATGCTTTCTTAGATTGTAACAAACTAATACCAGTAATAATATACATTGTATGTGATTAATATTCTATTTAAGGTATATGTCTTTTTCGAATATATAATATATATTTGAACACAAGTATTTGTATATCGACACAGAGTGTCACAGTTCTCCTGTGACGAGTGAGCTTAAGTCGAGTTGTTCAATGGACAATTTTTTGAATTATAAATTTGTGATTCGACCTATGATAGTAATATAAATATAAATATATATAAATATATAAGTATAAAATGAAATATATTTGTGTATAGGAGGTAAAGCTTTAATAGGTTGTGTTGTCTTTCAAATTGTGTGTGACAAAAGCAGAGTTAACAATGTTATTCAGTCTTTGTGATTATCAACATGTCTCTGTCTTGTTTTATTCGTAATTTCGAAAACAAATTTATTTTCCAGTTGGTCTCTCATCGATAAATGTTGTCGAAATGTTTTATTTTATTTTATTATTATTATTATTATTAATTTTTTTGTAATTAGTTCTTCGAAGATGTTTCTCTTGTCATTTATTAATAAGGAGTTTGTAAAATTTTTTATAACGTCTCATCAAAGAGGCCAGTAGTGATTTATTTATTGTTCTTTAATAAAGTAACTTGTGATAAAAAGCAATTATTAATATATTATATATTGATTATTAATTATTATTATTTTGTAAATTTATTATTGTTGAGTCAACTCTGCTGTTGTATTAAATGTACCATTTTGTATTTTTTACTTAAAAGAAGTGGAGAGGAGAACACAAAGCATTATATAAATATATGTCCTGATCTCACTAATGCCAGTATGATCTGGTTTTAATAATATAAATATTATATTAATATAAGTATATATATTTAATGAGATGCAGTATTTGGGGAAGAGGGGCCCCAAAGGGTTCTCCTCCTACCCAGAATTACAACATTGTATTTCATTTATTGATTGTCGCGAAAAAGGGTGTATTATATGAATGTTTGGCGAAATCGACACAATTTTTTGTACTTTTTTGTTATATGATGGAAGATGTTTTAAGTTGTAAAATTTAAAACATTGTGAAAATATCAAATATAAAAACAAAGTAAAACTTTAAACATTGTCTATTATATTCAAAACCATAAAATCTATCCTTACCTTACCTATATATTATTTCCTCATGATTTATATTAAAACAAAACTAAATGAGTGTCAATATAGTAAGTAATCATGAAAAAAAAATAATCAATTTAGAAATAATTGTTATTTAAAAAAAAAAAAAGATGCAAATTTGAAGACTTCTTATAGTCAAGAACATTATAAATTGAGAAAATATAAAATGTTTCATCGAAAAATAAGTTATCAAGAGAAGACAGATTTTTCATCTATGAAGCATGTTAACTCCGAGTAATACAAAATTATTTACCATGAATGTAAAGTTTAAATTTTCACACTGATATATCTACAAGGACTTAATGGTTTATCTTCCACTGACAAATTTAAATATTAAGCTTTATTAAAGAGTTTCTGCAAAAGCTGAGTTGCATGCCTACTAAAACAGAGTTAATATAATCAGCATCAGTTTTGAGGTGTATTTTTAGTCATCTTTTTTAATTGTACATATGAAATTTGTTATAAATTTCATAATTAACATTTATATTGCAAAGCATGATTGGTGTTAAAGTTTGTTTCAAACCAACCATGATCTAGTGCATTCGGTCTCCAATCGGGGGGGGGGGGGGGGTGCTAACCTTACTTTTGTTAAATAAAATAATAAACATTAGTTTGGAAAAGTAAATTTAAATTAATTTAAAATTGAATCCTTTGTCCCAAAAGAATAAGTTTGAACATTTAAATTATATAAAAATTTACTGAAAGTATAAGTGTTGTACTTAAATAATGTACAATTATTTATATTAAGGGGGCCGTGGATCTCATTTAGGGGAAGGGTCTCGCAAGAAAAAGGTTGAGAGGCACTGATATTGTGCATTTTAACAAACTAATTTATTGAATATATGTATGTGTGTGTGTTTTATATATTATATAGAAATTATGCTTCATAAGACATCGGGCTGCCGAAAAACGGTCATGGTAAACCGGTGAACGAGTTCATTCAACCGGCCTAAAGTTGTTAATGAGGGTGTCATATATTTTTTTAAATTTTAGAAACTCCGTTTATGAATGTTTCCTATCCTTTTTTCCTACTGAAAGGTTAGATTTTAAAAAATATGGCATGATTTACATACATCTCGAAATCTATCCTGTAAACTAATGATCTGTGATTTCCGTACGTGACTAAAACACCAGGTCAAAATCGATTTATATTTTACTCATATTTTTATTCTTTTTACATTTGCCGATCGATATAATTTTCGGTTATAAAAGAATGTTTTAACTTATTTAATAAAGAGCTTTTTTACTATTTATGTTGATTGATTTGGTTTTTCGTATAAAGGAGTAATTATTTAAAAAAAACGATGTATTTAAGAAATGAAAGCGTGAAATACTTTTAAAAAAAATTTTATTAACTAATTTGTGGAAGTGGATTGTTATTTTAAAAAAAAAATTTATATATATTTTTTTAATATCTTAATCATGTATTACTGTCATTTAATTTTCAATTCGATTTTTCCATGCTTGTTTATTTTATATGGTACACGAATCTTCGATTGTAACAACTTTCTATATAGAATTTTATTAATTTATTTTTTTTTTACCGACTCTGAACATCTTGAACAATCGCACTGTCAATCAACTACACGTTTAAAATAAATTTATCATGTTAAGAAGCAATTGTATATCTATAAAATATTTGTATATCTCCTTCTAAGTGTTCTAATAGAATTCTGATTAAAAGCATTGATTATAATAATAAAAATTTGACGAACCCATCTTTCTCATAAAGTATCCTTGTTTTTAATTAACAACTTCAGAAATTAGGTAGCAGTAAAAATAACTAAAAATAATCGTTGTTTTTATATCTCAGTCTTTTAATAAGTGATTTTAATATATATTTATAGGTATATATATATATATATATATATATATATATATATATATATTTTTTTTTTTTTTTTTTTTTTTTTTTCTTTTCTCAGATATTAAGATTACGATACTGCAATAGTCATCCGATGCCATGTTCTCAAGATTGTGATTAGTTCTTATAGAGCCAGCCTAGATCCAGCTAAGAAAAGGAACATTGGGTTGCCACCATTGACCCATATCGTCACGAACAAGGATAGCTCCAAGGACAACACCACACTCGTCACTTACTCGAGCGAAAACTCAGTGAGTGAACATTTTCAGAAACCGTTCTGGTTTTCTCATGGGATTTCCATCCTTAGCCTTGAGTATTTTCTTCAGCAGGCTTAGTAAATATATCACTCGCTTTCCAGAACAAATATTATGACAAATCCGTCCGTATTCGTCCCTATAGAAGAGCTATAGTTTAGCATACTTCCCTTGTTTATTTTTTATTTCAAACATTTTTTATGAATGTTTAAAATGCATTAAAGAAAAAAATCATTGTACAGAAAAAAAATTGTATACAACTTAAAATACTAGAGGTTCAGCAATAAAATGGTATAACAATGAACCACCTATTCTTTTCGATATATTGTTAGAAAACATAGTTTTGATGTTTCCGCTACAGGACAACTTTGTTTACCGTCTAATCCTTCATTTTATGCTACTCGTCAGTACAGTTAAAAAAAAAAAAAAAAAAAAAAAAAACAGAAAAATAAATAAGAAATGCACATAAAATCAAAGAATAATTCAATAAAATATATCTTATTAAGTTAAAGTAAGACTAAAGATTATTTATTTTTTTATTTTAAGGTTTTGTTTGTAGGACAGGAAGGACCTTGACGTAACTAATTTATACAACTTCATATTATAATTAATGAAATTTGTATGCTCAAAAATGGAAGGAATTAGTGGGTTAGGGGGGTCTATAAAAATAACAAATTGTAATGAGAAAATCAAGAATAAAATTTTGAAAAAAAAAATTACAGGTAAACCGATTTGTTGAGTTTTCTACAAATTAATATTTTAGATTGCTGAGAAAGCTTGCACAACTTGGTAATTGAATATCTCATGTTCGAAATACATAGACGTTTCAGAAGCAAAATAAATTGTGGCACATTTTTATACACAACTGTTAGTTACATTTTACGGTATATTTCATGTATAAAGACGTCGATGATAAGCATAATTACATCTATTTAATTTTAGAATATAATTCAACATTAAATTTTTATATATATTTCCTAATATCTAAATAACTAATATACTAGTTTATGTAAAAATGAATTCTCTATACATATTTTGGAATTTTATATTATTTTTTATACCTATTATAAACCAATATGATACATATCTATTATTTTACATCCATTCGGCTGTTTTCCAGTTGTAACCGAATTAATTTTTTTTTTTATTACATCAAATTTAAAATTTCAAAGTTTATTAATGTTTCATATTATTCAAACAAATGAAAATAAATTATATAATTTTAATCCTACCTTGATTTTTTTTTATTGAGATGTGTTGTGTGATACTAATCCTAATCTACTCGATTACGATGAGTTTCAGTGGTGGAATATATTTCCGAAAATGAATATTTTAATTTTAAACCTTTCACCAACTCGAAATTTTAGAAACTCTTTATTGTAGGTAGCTTAGACGCTGAAGAAAAATATATTTTATAAAACCATATCTATCTCCATCCTGAGACATCAGGGGAGAAGTATTACTTTATCACACTGGAATAATTTTCAACAGATAGTTCAAATGATTGTTTCTTATTATTAATATGATACGGATTAGAAAATTCATGCTTTTTTTGTATATGTATTGAAAATTTTTACTTGTATTTGCATGAGTGGGCAACGATATAGTATAAAGCCTCGGAATATTCTAAATCAGTATTTGAATTCGATTGTGAAATTCCTTACTATATAGTTTTATATGCATGATATTTTATTATGGGTTCATATGTAGGGTTTGAGTCCTTTTTTGATTTTTCGTTTTAAGTCTCAGTTACGTCTGCATATATTTAAAATTTAAATACATAAGTATTTTATTATTTATATTATAACCATTTAATCTGATAAATTTATTAAGACTAATAAATTGATATTATTAGCTGAAATTTAAGATATAGTGCATACTGCTAGGCTAAGAGAGTTTAGTATTACTCCCGTACAGTGGCGCTATCTACAACTGCTGATCCCTTCACGACCAGGAAATGTGTTCCTCCCTTTGTTTTATCAGGTTTATTACATCGTAAAATTTACCTCGATTGTTAATTATTAGTAATAAAAATCATTTTTATATCTAGGTGACTCAAAGGAAAGTTGTTCAGTAACAATTACGTTCATGTAATAGTAGGATCTTTCTATGTCCCTGGGAGTAACAGTTGAAAAATACCCCACAATTGACTTTCAGAACCTGTTTCGAACTTATAATCTTGTCTGCGACTATTAAATTATGAGAAAACCTTTTTTTCTTTTTTTTTTTTTGCCCGTTTGGTGGGTTTATTTTTGACTTCATGGTTCATTAATTTTTATAAGTTTAATAAACTTCAATAAATCAAGTTTAGTTACTTATATTATTTATATTCCTTAATTGGATCACACGATAAATTAAATGTTCTTGTTTATATCAATTTCCTTAGCTACTTACTTACTAGGCCTGCGCCTGATTAGTGTCTGTTGTGTGAGGTTATTAACATCTTGGCGGATAGCAGTCGGAGTGTAGTCTGATCCAAAAGTACCTTTATTTTTTTTTTAAGGTATGAATTCTTAAGATCATGAACGAGTACACCCATTAAAAGTAATGGAATTTATAGTTCTGAATATAATTGTTTTAAAATCAATTTAATAAATAGTTACGAAATAAAAGATTTAAACATCTTTTGTTTTGCAACCTCCTATCAGAGAAAAAAAAGGAAAAATGAACTTAAAAGATCAGTAGTCGGCATTCAGTTTAAAGATCGTTACTGGGACGAAGCAGCCATTTTTATCTTTCCATTCTCACTTCACAACTTCAAAAGAATTTCAAAATGGAAGGAAATCCTGACAAATCTGAGGAAATCATTTTTACCCTTCTCGGCAACCCCATAACCTCACCCTTCCGCTTTAATAATGTTCTGCTTATCCCCGCAGAACAGCTGCAGCTTAGAATTTCATTTTGCTAAGTGATTCACCCGGAATCCCCTTAAAAGACCTGCAATCTCTCTTCGAATTCGACTTCTTCAGCATTACTTTTTCACTACCTAAACTCATCTGCAAGATCTATCCTCTTCGGAAATGAGCTTCAACCAAACCTCGGAATTTCTCTCCTACACTCAAGCTCTTGATTATGTTATGCCGCCAGAAGAGATATTAAAGGGAGCTTCAAAGATTCGAAAAAATGTGTAAATCAGATATATATATTTATATTGGCATTCTAATATATTACTTTTTAGACATGAATATAAATTAGCATGCAGAAATAGTACATTTATATACTATGGTCTTATTCAATACTAAATTAACATTCAACATTGACTACAACTCATGATGCTACATCTTACACCTCCAACACTAAAAACCAAGCTGTGGCTTTGTATATATGTATGTATATATGTATATATGTATTGTATATATGTATTGTATATATGTATAATATAAATAACGAACTTCACGACGAAAAATAAAATCTATTGGCACTTAGATGATACACACACATTAGATAGATAGCCTTTTTATGCTAGTACATTCAAAGTATAAGCGATATTAAGAAAAAATTATTAATTATAAAAAACCAATATTTGGAATCTATAATTAAAAAAAAATGAAATTTGTATCATATTTATTTGTTGGCTACTAGTGAATCTACTCTAAATATGTTTTTATACAAAATAAAATAATTCAAGAAAAACATTTTATCTTTATAATTTAAACAAATATTATGTCCATTTAAGTACTTTATAATGTAGTTATTACTATTTTTTATTTTGCTCAGATGTTATAATAACCTTTAAAAATTAAATTTATTTGCTCCAAAGATTTAGTTGTGAATTCTTTTTGTTTATAAATATATACAATTAGTAAACAAGCATAATATATACATATAAGTAAACAATAATAGTGCTCATATATCAAAATAAACAATATCAGTGAAACATTCTAACATCAAAATAAAAGTTTGTTTTCTTTTCTGGATTGTATTTAAATAAACCTTTCAAATTTAGGTCCATTTGCGTTGAATTATTTTTTGTATGTATTTATTTTAAGTATTGTTTTAATATGTTATCTTCCTGCACTAGCGATAGGATTTGGAAAGATTAGTATGGATATTGTCATTCATAGGAATATCGGTTATAAAAAATATGGTTACCATCGAGAGTATATATTTTCATAGATATCATAAATATTGTCGGAAAAGCAGTCATTTGGAAATATTTTCGATTTATATACTGATTTGCTAGCGCATTTAAGGAGGAGTAATTTTCCGCTATAATTTGATTAATGGAAACTTGTGGCTTAAAATTTTCAACTTTAAAATTTTAAGGGAGGTCAAGTTTTTGGATCAATCTCGGAATGAAATGATGTAATTTATTAATTAACTGTTTAATAACTGAATTACAAGATTTTCATCTTAAGTTTGATGAAAAACCTAACCTCTACGGTAAGGTCTATTTGATACGAAGCAATGTTTAGTTCAAATCTTTGTTCCAAAAACTTAACCTTGTAAACGGCCCTTAGGGCTTTAATAATAATAGGCGTTTTGCACTTTTTGTTACAAGCGTGTGGCAGGTCATAAACAAGCGAACGGATAGCAGTCATGGCTCCGCGTTGATACACAAGAACCAAAATGTGAATAAAACGCTTTTAACTTCCTGTATAGGCGAAAATTTTGCTGCATTTTAAATTTTATTTATTTATGATTTATTGAAAAATAAACATAATATTACACTGTACACGTTAAAAAAGATTTTTATATTAGAAAAAAACAGATCAGGGTAGTTAATTCATGCAAAATTAACTACTACCGCCCGGGGCCCTCAAATCGCTAACTGCCATTAGGAGCTTCTTATGTCTTTAATCTGCAATTTTTACTTTCACTTACCTATATATGAAATATATAGTAAGTGGAAGTATTGCGATCGTGAAAAATTTCGACTTCCGGTTTTCAACGGAAATACACGTTTTGGGGTCCCCTGAGTCGAAATGACCAAGTCCCGCGAAATGGTCTGTGTGTGTGTCTTTGTGTCTGTGTGTCTGTGTGTGTGTGTGTGTGAACAGACTAGCTCAAAAACTAAAAACCGTGCGATCCTGAAATTGGGTATTTAGTGTAAGTTTATGCCCGCGATGTGACAGCATAAATTACTTAAAGGGAGGGGGTACTTTACTTAATAACTTTTTAGGTTTTTTTCGATTTTCTCAAAAACGGCTCTAACGATTTTGATTAAACTGAGTATTTGATCTATTTATATGCCCGAGATATGACTGTAAAAATTTCATCAAAATTGATTAACCGGAGGGGGGACTTTACTTAATAATTTTTGTATCATTTTCACGTGTTTTTTTTATTTACTCAAAAACGGCTTTAAAGATTTTGATCAAACTGGGTATTTGATGTATGGATATGCCAAAGATGTGATAGCCAACATTTCATCAAAATTGATTAACCGGAGGGGGGACTTTACTTAATAAATTTTGTATCATTTTCACGTGTGTTTTTTTTTATTCAAAAACGGCTTTAACTATTTTGATCAAACTGGGTATTTGATGTATTTATATGCCAAAGATGTGATAGCCAACATTTCATCAAAATTGGTCTAACGAAGGGGACCACAACACGCATTAATTTCTAATCTAAGTAAGTTGGTAAGTGAAAGTTGTGTGTTGCGCGCACGCACCAGATTTTTTGTTATGACTTTATTTCTGATTACGCTGAAAAAGTACTTAGTATATCTTTGCAATATCGTCAAATTTTCAACTATATCACAGAAACAATTAAAAATATAATAATAATCCGATGTTGGTTCTAAGAATTTTAAAGGAAACAAAAAAATCCTATGCTATGCTGTCCCTCGTTTTGCTCCCGTATAGGTCCCGAGCCTGTCTGATGTCAGTTACTCATTAAAGATCCCTTTCGTAATTTTACCTGGATAGGCAAAATTTAGGATCTAATCGTCAAGGCAGCTTGACTTTGAAGCTTTGACTTTGACTTGAAGTAAAAAGGCTGCTTACAATTGAAGGGGTTGGGGCAAAATAGTGCCAAGCAACATTTTTAACAAAAATAAACTGTAGCTGCAATCTGCTGTATATTACGTACTAAATATGACTATATAGAGCCTCTATAGTCATATTTTGGTGGCATTTCAATCACAGACATTTAGTCCTACGTAATATACAGCAGACTGCAGCCACAGTTCAACATTTTTGTTAGAAATCTTGCTTGGCACTATTTTGCCCCGACCCCTTCAATTCAATTATTTTATTCATTTTTTTTTAAAAGGGAGAAAAAGTCAGTAACTATCTTAAACGATCTGGTGATCATTGTTAGTAATTATTTCTGAATACATTTTATTCTATTTTTAAATTTTGAATTCACTTTTTTGAGAAATCGTGTTCTTTCAGATATGACCTTGTTGGAAGAAATGAGCGAAATGGACTAGGAAACCGCCTGACTGAAAACGAATAAGTAAGGGATTGACTAAGTTAGGATATACATATACCACCGCTATGATACTAGAATGATGAAGGTGGGCCGATGAGGGATCTCATTTATTGGGGGGGGGGGGGAGGGGCTATCGTGGTGGATTCACCATTTAGCCCGTTATCACTACTCAACTTCTTATCAGTTCCTCGGTCCCCGTTATCTGTCCACGTGGGCTCCTCCAAACTTAGCCTCTCTATCTTGTCCTGATTCCACCCTCGTTAACGGTTGATCGAAACCTTTACTTCATTATATATAGCGAGTCCTCCAAATAATTTGTATCCCTAACTTCATTCCGTTGTAGATATTCATCAGAGGTCTGATAGTATAAAAAGTTTCATAGTTGAAGATAAAAGATTCGACCACGGCCAGGAGTCGAACCCAGGGCCTCTTCATGCAACTTTGCCATGGAAGTAATATCATCTGTGGTAACAGGTTACCTCTGTAATCATTTGAGGGTTAATCTAATGAAATTAGTGCACTTGATTAGTTGAATGAAGCCATCGGGTAGTTAAAATTCCTTGTTCTAGATTTTGCAATGCCTTTTATATTTTATCTACAAAGCTCTTGGGACAAAACGCATGCTGAACATATCACTTGTGCAAATATTGGCCATGGGACAATAATCCTTTATCGTTAATCAAGTATAGGAAGACAAGAATTTCCGGGTATTGTAACGTTATAGATGAATTTTACTTATTATGCTTCAAAGAAAAGAGAAAAATCTGTTCTTTGTAATTGAGGTGAGTTTTTACAATTCGTTTTATTTTAAGGGTTTGGGAGAGGAATATATAAAAATAGAAATTCTAACTTTTTCAATAAATACAAAAACGTCATAGTTTGAACAGAAATCTCCGGTAATAATATTATTATAAATTTAAACCTGAAATTTATTTAAACTATGTTAAAACTTTACATCAATAACTTTCTTGGTTTTCGTGGAAACTATTCCAGCATTTCAACGAGAAACTTCTGTATATTAAACTTAAACATTCATTTATATTGGTTTAAAATTGTATTATGCTTCGTGAAATATCTGTTTATTGAAAATGATATTTATTCAACTACGTTGCTCCTATTATCCGGTTTATCTCATAAATAATAAAATATCTATTGTGTTATATTATTACTTACATTACATACATTGGACATTCTATAAAATGTAGGTACCTGAAATTCTGCCCCATTTCCATAAAATACTATAAAATAAAAATGGTGGTGATATCCAGTAATCAGACGTGACTGAACATCGAATGCCGAAATTGCTGAGACGAACCGAAAGTATTTCTAGGACGTCTTTGAAATCAACTCCAAAATCCAACCCTTCTTACCGATCATTTGTGTATTTTATTTGGTCCATGTACAGAACTAAACACCCCCATGGATTGTGTTGGTATAGACGTATATTAGGTGTATTTGTACATGCATAGATAGATCGGTATACTCTTGAACTTTGGCATAGCTCTTGCGTTACCACTTAAGAGACAAGGGAGAAATGATTTTGGCATTTGCTTTTAACACAAAGCCGAAGTCCTCCTAAGGGAGCCGTAAAAGCGTCGACCCATAAAAAATCCATTCATAGAGATTATATTCAGCGGAATAAGATTCAAATTGTTTAGGAATTGTGTAACGTTTCTTACGAGTGAGAAGAGTGACGAAACTTTTCAGTAAAAAACTTTTTCTTATTTGCATAATAACTTATTGACATTGTTTTTGCCATGACGTACGTCTTTGCTGTACAAAAACCAATGTTGATTACTAACGTTTTATATAAAGTCCATTTTTATTTGTAAGCAGTTTCAGTGAAAAAAAAAACTTTAATAAACGTCAATAAATTATGGAGAACGTAATCCTAATTTGTTTGACGTAATTGCAGGCCTTTACAAAAGAAATTTTTCTTTGAATTTCCGAGTCATTAGAAAAATTATATCAAGGAACGAATTTCTCTATGTGCACTAAACGGGTATCAGTATGGCATCAATAATATTTTTAAAATGTTTGTTCGTAAAACTGTAATTTTATTTACAATTTATCTTTTAATTTGATTTTAATTATTACTTACGTACACTATCTCGCCTGGATGTTGTTGCGTAGCGCAAGCCTTTATTTGAATTTAAATAAAAACTAAGTATCTAAATGTCCCAGAACCAAAAACTTAATTTACACTTAAACAATATAGAAATATTCAGTAGTACACCTCTTTTAACCGATAGAAATTAGAAAATCTGTTAACAAACCTTAATATATGGTATAGGTTCTCAACATTTTGTGTTAAACGTATGAACAAAACTAAATGGTTTATTTTATTTATGTGACGAGGTTAAAAAAGGTACAGATGGATGGCCCCTACTAAAAGGGGGATAATTATATGAACTTCTAATAACATGGTGGACCACATTATTATCGTGGACAAGCTTACTTCTCATAAGCAGGGTAGTTCATATACTCTTCCAAATAAATTTTATAATTATGTGGAAAGATTGAAGAACAGCTATTGCATTCAACCCATTTATTAAAATTTTATTTAGCCTCGAAAATCACACGCGATCTGCTGGTTTATTGAACAAGGATTAACGTGAGTAGCTTTTTTCTCCGAACTGCACTTGTTCTTTTCATCGTTGGCTGATTTCCATTGCGCGAACAGAACCATCAGTGGTGGCTCCGCAACCTAAAAACTTCATTAAAATATTTTATGCGCTTCGAACTAATAGTTTTACATACGTAAACACTTATCTAACATCCCCATGTAAATTTATCTGCAATTCTGCATTTCCGGTATTCGGGAAGAACGTCGGTTTCCCAACAATTTAAAGCATTTTCCGCATACACGAAAATGGACTTCATATCGATATTCAGATTAAAGAAAAGTTTGTATCACAGAAGATGTTCGTGTAAAAAAAAAAAGATTAAAACTCAATAACTACGATCTTATTAATAAGTAATTCATATTCAACGTGTATTCTCATATGAAAACATTTTACATACTTATGTTTGAATCAATCGTTTATGTAAGAAACCTTACGTGTCAGAAAATTCAAATTTTGAAATATTTACTAGTATTTTTTTTTTAAAGCTTTGGAATTTGTTTATTTTATAAATTAAATAAACAAAAATGTTATTTTTGCGAGGTTGTGAATTTAGTTGACGTAGGTATCATATTTTTGGGTGGCAGATTTGAAGGAATAATTCACTGAACAAACGAAAAACATAGAACAGTTCACAGTAAGTATTTATACAAACTATATTTCATATAATTCTACTTTACTTGGTTTTTTTTTATAAAGGAGAGAACAATAAATTTTTCTTTGATGAGGGGCATGAGGCATGACTTTTCTTTGAATGAGAAAATAATTTTTTTTTTTCTATGAGGATTTACTTTTTAACCGCCATACCACGATTTCTGCATCTACCAACTCTCCCGTATGAATTCATTGAAATATATATATATATTTATATAAAAGGTTAAAAATGCTATGTTTATATTCCTCCCCCAAACCACCACAATTAACTATTTGTTACAAATCACCTCATTTACAAAGAACAGTATTTTCTCTTTTCTCTTAAGCATATTAAGTAAAGTACATCGTGGTGCCTTGGTAGAGTGCTTCATTTACTTGAAATTATTAAATTGATTGCATCCTCTTGCAGTATCAGAATATATTTATTTATATTTTTACACTGCGATGGACGTTTCGGATATTGGTGTTCATATTCATCACTTAAATGTGCAGTGTATAATTAATTTTATCATAGTAATTTATACAAACAATAAATATAAAAATAACAAACATTATACAAACAAATATTAATCCTAAATAAATAAAAAAATTGGCATATAGGCATGTTAAATATTCAATTTAAAACACAAGAGTTACATAAATAAAAATCAATAAAATGGCAAGATTTTTTTTCATGCAACCAACCCTTTTTTCATGCAAATATTAAATGAATTCTGAGGCATTCCAGTTCTTGATTTTGTCAATTAATCTTGTATTTAATATCTTGTTGCTCGCATGTGGCATGCTAATTATTCTCTTGACCTGTGGTGAAATCTGCTATTTTTTAATCCTGTGATGGTTTTATATTTTGTTTATTATTGCATAGTAATGTTTAATGACTATTTCTTAATCTTTTTTATAGTTTACTAGATGTATATCCCGGTTGCACCCGGGGAATTTCGACTCGTAAAGCGAGATCATAACGATTTTGAATATACCCAGAGATTAGCTGAAGTTATGGAATTTCAATATGGACAGGTGTTCGCACCTGTTATGAAAGAACCACTGAGCGAAATTTGGAGAATTTAGGACAAACGGTATCGATTTCTATAAAGAATTTGTTTGTTTTATTTATTTGTTTCTCAAACAGAAGTTCATCTTTATTTATTTAGATTAGTTCTATTTCATTCTTTTTTTTTAAATATGTGGATTAATGATATTTCTTTTTAGTGTGTTGTTTTTTTTTTTTGTGTAAAATTTGTGCATTTTCAAAGTTAACTTTATGTTTTTAGAATAGTGAATGTTTTTAGAAAGTTAACTTAGTGTTTTTAGAATTTATTGATAGGGCTGTGTTGGTTTTGGAGGATTCCTGGATAAATATATTCTGAGACTGCAACAGGATGCAATCAATTTAATGATTTCAAGTAAAATACATCTATAACATTACAATACTTACTGATTTACGATAAAGGATTATCGTCTCATGGTCAATATTTGCACTAGTGATATATTCAGCATGCGTTTGTCACCTTTTTCTACCAACTCTTCATCTTCACTATGCGAATTGAAAATTACTGTAGTTGTAAAAATAAATTTATGTCCCATGAGCCTTCAGAGTAAAAGTAAAAAAAAAAAAAATCATACAAAAATAATCTCGAAAAACATCACGCCCTTGATCTCAGTTGCTATCAGCATCAATATCAATCATATTGCACCAAAACACTCGAGATATCTTATATAACCGCTATCCCTGTTTAATCCTGATAGCGTTATCGCCAAAGATTATTGTTGTAACACTGGTTGTGAAGTTAATTAACAATTTTTATGGATTGTATCCCCCTTCCCGACAAGGGGGCGAAGGCTTCATGCCCCTCATCTAAAATTTATGTTCCATCCTTTATATAAATGCGCAAGTATAAATAGTAAGTATAAAGTATAATTATATGAAATAAAGTTTTTATTAATTTATACTTACCTGTTATATATTTTTGGTTTGTTCAGTGAATAATTCCTTCAAATCTGAAGCCCCCCTCTCCCAAGAAAAAAATGATTTGTTGACAACAGGAACTGTGTGTGTGTGTGTGTGTGTGTGTGTGTGTGTGTGTGTGTGTGTGTGTGTGTGTGTGTGTGTGTGTGTGTGTGTGTGTGTGTGTGTGTGTGTGTGTGTGTGTGTGTGTGTGTGTGTGTGTGTGTGTGTGTGTGTGTGAGTGTGTGTGTGTATGTGTGTGTGTGTGTGTGTGTGTGTGTGTGTGTGTGTGTGTGTGTGTGTGTGTGTGTGTGTGTGTGTGTGTGTGTGTGTGTGTGTGTGTGTGTGTGTGTGTGTGTGTGTGTGTGTGTGTGTGTGTGTGTGTGTGTGTGTGTGTGTGTGTGTGTGTGTGTGTGTGTGTGTGTGTGTGAACAGACTAGATCAAAAACTATAAACCGTGCGATCATGAAATTGGGTATTTAGTGTATGTATATGCCCGCGATTTGACAGCAAAAATTTCATCCAAATTGCTCAAAGGGAGGGGGTACTTTATTTAATAACTTTTTAAGTTTTTTTCGATTTTCTCAAAAACCGCTCTAACGATTTTGATTAAACTGGGTATATGATGTATGTATATGCCCGAGAAACGACTGTAAAAATTTCATCAAAATTGATAAACCGGAGGGGGGACTTTACTTAATAAATTTTATACCAATTTCACGTGTACATATTTTTTATTTGCTCAAAAACGGCTTTAACGATTTTGAAAAAACTAGGTATTTGATGTATGTATATACCAAATATGTAAAAGCCAACATTTCATCAAAATTGGTCCAACTGAGGGGGCACTTTATTTCATGACTTTTTTCCAATTTTTACCTTTTTTTCGATTATCTCAAAAACGGCTTTAACGATTTTTATCAAATTCGTCATGTTTAATGAAAATAAGGTTTTCTTTAATATCAGGTAAGCTTTATCATTATTAAAATGTAAAAGTAGATTACCTTTTATTTGTTTTAAAAGGCTGTTAGAACTTGCTGAAAACAGAAACGTTCCATTTAATTGGGCTTCAGAATTAAAAAATATTATGATTTCTATTGGAGCTGAAGATGTATGGATGAGTCAAGATCCAAATATTCTGTTGAAGAGAAAGGATTCCTTAATCACAAGTTTGGACAGCCACCTTTTGAGCAAGGACATAGACATTGTTTCTAAATCAAATTACAGCATACATTTCAGGAACCTATCAAATCTTGCTTTTGGTGAAGACTACCTAAGGTTTCGTTGTCATATAAATAAAATCAGAATAATCTCTCAGGTTAGGTTAGCAGGAAATAAATTTCAAAGATTAATTATCAGCGGATCTATTTTTAGTTTTGATCCTCATTCAAAATGCCCACTCTGTAATAGTAATGAACCTGACAACCTTAAACATTTTTTTATTTCATGTCCCATATTAGCTCCCATAAGATCCCAATTTCTAACATTTTATATAAATCTAGATCTCAGTCCCGATTTAATGTTTGAGGATTTGTTCACTATTGACAATATAAAGAAAATTAATAATATTTTCATTTATATTAAACAAAGCGCAAAAATAAGAAGCTTCATCATGTACGAATAACTTTTATTTTTAGGGTTTTTGAAATTAATTCAATGGAAATTATTTGATTTATTTTTCTTACATGTGTATATATATGTATGTATGTATGTGTGTGTATGTGTGTGTATGTATGTATATGTATATGTATATATGCATATATATATATATATATATATATATATATATATATATATATATATATATATAGCTTCTGATGGGTAAATACTTGTGTAAGATGTACATATACTTTTTAAATACAGGTCTGCTTGTTCTTATCTTTATAAATATAATATTACTTATGTATAATCATGGAAGGAGAGGAGCAATTTCCTGAAGAAGATGAATGTTTATTTCATTACCTAGTTATGTATAATTCTGTTTTTTTTCGCCCTCTGTATTATTCTTTTATTCCGATACGAATCAGTGTAAAGTTAATTTTGTTCATTTATATATATTTTTATTTATTTTATTATTATTATGTATATATATTTTTTTTCTTTTTTTTTTTTTGTATGTAAAACTTATTAATTTATTTGTATGTACAATTTATGCCTGGAGAACTCCTTGCTACAAGATGTAAAATCTTAAAAGCAATAAAGAGAAATAAAAATAAAAAAAAAAATTATTAAAATGTTCTGAGGGGGCTTCTTTTATGGGGGGGGGGGCATTTTTTGTTTGTATGTTTCTTTCTTGTAAAGTACCTTTGTTTTTGTTTACATGGAGAAATTAACTGTCTCTCGTTACGCCTAAAAATAAGAAATGGCTAAATATGAGATATGATAAAAATAAAGAAAACATAAGAGGAGAAAAAAGAAAAATATTCAGTCAACTCATAAAACTCGTTGAGCCCACGCATGCGGAGTACGCCTTTAATGACAGACCCTTGTTCATAATTATGGTAAAGCCGTTCTGTTCATTTGAGAAGTGGCAAATAACAAAACGCATTAATTTCTAATCTAAGTAAGTTGGTAAGTGAAAGTTGTGTGTTGCGAGCACGCAACAGATTTTTTTTTTTTTAAGCCAATGTAAATATGTTACTGACATGCTTTATTCTTTTTTTTTCTTTTTTTTAAATTAATATTAGAAGAGAAAAGTGTGTGACGTTACCTTTGTCGTGGTCGAACTTAGTTACAATAGAAAAAAATCTGGTGCGTGCGCGCAACACACAACTTTCACTTACCAACTTACTTAGATAAGAAATTAATACGTTTTGTTAATGCCACTTCTCAAAGTTACACATTTTCCACATTCATTTCTTATGTAGGTTTTCATTTGCTCTATAAACCCCTCAGAACATTTTAATAATGATAACGCTTACCTGATATTAAATAACACTCAATTTTCATTAAACATGACGAATATGAAGAAAATCGTTAAAGCCGTTTTTGAGATAATCTAAAAATTAGAAAAAAAGTTATGAAATAAAGTGTCCCCTTCGGTTAATCAATCTTGATGAAATGTTGGCTATCACGTCTTTGGCATATATATACACATAAATACCCAGTTTGATCAAAATCGTGAAAGCCGTTTTTGAGTAAATAAAAAAAAACACGTGAAATTGATACAAAATTTATAAAGTAAAGTCCCCCCTCCGGTTGATCAATTTTGATGAAATGTTGGCTATCACATCTTTGGCATATATATACATCAAATACCCAGTTTGATCAATATCGTGAAAACCGTTTTTGAGTAAATAAAAAAACACGTGAAATTGATACAAAATTTATTAAGTAAAGTCCCCCCTCCGGTTGATCAATTTTGATGAACTGTTGGCTATCACATCTTTGGCATATACATACATTAAATAACCAGTTTGATCAAAATCGTGAAAACCGTTTTTTAGTAAATAAAAAAAAACTCGTGAAAATGATACAAAATTTATTAAGTAAAGTCCCCCCTCCGGTTGATAAATTTTGATGAAATTTTTACAGTCATATCTCGGGCATATAAATAGATCAAATACTCAGTTAAATCAAAATCGTTAGAGCCGTTTTTGAGAAAATCGAAAAAAACTTAAAAAGTTATTAAATAAAGTACCCCCTCCCTTTGAGCAATTTTGATGAAATTTTTGCTGTCACATCGCGGGCATATACATACACTAAATACCCAATCTCAGGTTCGCACGGTTTATAGTTTTTGAGCTAGTCTGTTCACACACACACACAGACACACACACACACACACACACACACAGACCATTTCGCGGGACTTGGTAAATTGGACTCAGGGGACCCCAAAACGTGTATTTCCGTTGAAAACCGGAAGTCGAAATTTTTCACGATCGCAATACTTCCACTTACTATATATTTCATATATAGGTAAGTGAAAGTAAAAATCTGGTGCGTGCGCGCAACACACTACTTTCACTTACCAACTTACTTAGATAAGAAATTGACGTGTTTTGTCAAATATAATTTCCCAGTCACACATTTTTCTACATCCATATCTTATTTTTGTTAATCGTTAAAGCCGTTATTGAGTAAATAAAAAACACGTGAAAATGATACAAAATTTATTAAGTAAAGTCCCCCCTCTGGTTGATCAATTGTGATGAAATGTTGGTTATCACATCTTTAGCATATAAATACATTAAATACCAAGTTTGATCAAAATCGTTAAAACCGTTTTTGAGTAAATAAAAAAAACATGTGAAAATGTTACAAAATTTATTAAGTAAAGTCCCCCCTCTGGTTAATCAATTTTGATGAAATTTTTACAGTCATATCTCGGGCATATAAATAGATGAAAAACTCAGTTTAATCAAAATCGTTAGAGCCGTTTTTGAGAAAATCGAAAAAAACTTAAAAAGTTATTAAATAAAGTACCCCCTCCCTTTGAGCAATTTGGATGAAATATTTGCTGTCAAATCGCGGGCATATACATACACTAAATACCCAATTTCATGATCGCACGGTTTATAGTTTTTGATCTAGTCTGTTCACACACACACACACACACACACACACAGACACACACACACACACACACACACACACACACACACACAGACCATTTCGCGGGACTTGGTCATTTCGACTCAGGGGACCCCAAAACGTGTATTTCCGTTGAAAACCGGAAGTCGAATTTTTTCACGATCGCAATACTTCCACTTACTATATATTTCATATATAGGTAAGTGAAAGTAAAAATATTTTATAAACATACCAGAAATAAATAAAAGTTGCAGCAAGTCCTATTTTTATCGAGTGTCGAGTCTAGTGTGTTTTCTGGAACAAAGTCTCCTACGAAGCAAGACCATTTCTGTAAATAATGCATTCATAGGATGAAGAAAACAGGCTATTCTTAAGGTTTGTTATGCCTTTCCTAGTGTCCCTAACGGTGTACAAATATCGCATTCAGAGCTCCAGTCTATCTCGCTAAATAATTCAGTAAACAGTTATAGTTGGTTGAAGAATTATTACGTGCACAGTGGCGTATCTACAAGGGAATACACCTCTGACTCCCATTATTAATAGGGGTGCCCCACAATAGAGTGTTTGGATATATGTATATATATATATATATTTTTTCAATGAATGGTAACTGAAGTGCTAAACATTAATGATATTATTTTTAACTGTGGAATATAATAAAATAGAAACCCGAAACTTTTTACAGGTAGCAAGTCATGAGAATTATTAAAGTTAATAAACACAATAATTGGTAAATGGTGTATTTATTAAGAAAATATTCGAGATAGAAAAAGGTTATGTAATCTTCTAGGCTAAAATCAAAATAAATAATGACGTAAATAAAATCCAATTAATACAATATTTTGTTACATCTGTTGTTTAAATGTATTTAATTAAACATCTATAACTTTTTCTATTGAAAAAAAGTATAGCCTGAAACATATCACTCGATTAGGTCGATATGGGTAATAATCAACTATGTTTTTTAAAGAAGATAAACCTTACAAGATTACTGAATAGTAGAGGCTAAAATAAATTGTTCTATAAGTTAATTATCATTATATTTTCCTCGAATTTATACGGTATATTATTTTTGGTAGTTGAAATTAAAATTGATTTACAAAGGTAAAAATATTTTTCCATTATAGTATGTAAACACAAGTAAGAATCCTAATACTATTTAATGAAAAACAAGGAGAACCTGAGAACAGAATCTGAGAACAAAGAAAAGCTATTCATAATAACTACATATTTCACCCCAGCGGAACGTTATATTTGAAAGAAAAATGCTTATTGACCTATTAATATATACAACATAAATAATATATTATTTGCTGTTAGAATAAGTATTAGTCTTTAAAATTATTTCTTAGCTCAATAAATCTTAATTAATTAGTACAACAAATATTAATTAATTACATTAATTCTAGTTTTGTTAAGACAATTAATATCTTTGACTAAACATTTTAATGTATTATGAATCTTATACTTAATAAAATTCCTGTTAACCGTGTTTGGTCAGAATGCACATCTGCATTAAGTTAAATGATCTGTTAATAAAATAATTAAATGATAATGTGAAGTCTTAGTTATCTTCAATTATTTAATTATGAAGAATTACTTATTAAATGCATAAAACTTATTTGTAATTATTTCGTTTACCGGTGATATGGTGTAACCTAGGACACTAGGTTTGTCAATTCATATGAACATAAACTGCGCAACAAATAAATTCCTACTAACGCATTGTTTGTACAAATAATATTATTAAATAACGTCCTTGTTTAGTCAAGCACATATTATTGTCAGATCATATGTGTAAGACGGGAGAATTTAGGAATTTTATTTATTTACTCTAAATGTTGGTATTATCTTTGTGACTGTAAACAATAAATACAGAAAACACGCATGTTGTTGTTTTCGTTGATTTTTTTTTTTTTTTTTTTTCATTGACTTGTACATTATTACACTTTTGTTTATTATTATAATTATTTATCATTTAAAAATAAAATCACTCAATATATTCTATTTTGTCAAACAATAATGTACTATAGACCCTCCAGCAATTCGAGAAAGACAATGTTAAAAATTAATATTATTTTTTTAATGTATGTAATTTTTTAAACATATCCCTTTAATTTCGATATGAACATGTTTTCTTTATCGTAATAAATTCAAATTCGCTTATTCAACGTTTTGTTTTCGGGATTTTTTGGATTATCTGGTATGCCATTGGTCCCATTTATGCACATAAGGTGAAGAAATATATATTTATCTCGTTAGGCGGCGTGTTTTAGGGGTATCCTGAATGGAAAGGTATCGGTCCCCGGGGTCCGACTGCTGGGATGAGCAACAGACGATATTGTTGTCGGGGTCCGATGGGAATGCTTTGACGAAAGCGTTATCTTTTGACTAAAAAGTGAATTAAATGAGCATCTCAAGGGCATTACCTCTTTGTAAGGATTGGAACTAGACATAATAGGCGAAGGACTGGCCGATGCAGGATTTACGCCATACTTTGTCGAAAATCGGACCTCGGAGTCCGATTCTAACAAACAACAGAATTTCAGCTGTTAGCAACATTTTTGGCTCTAAAATGCAATATTCTTTTAAAAATCGAATAAATTGAGTTTTTGAAGTGGTCGAACTTTCGGACATTTTCATGTGAAAATAGGCTGTTAAGAGGGGAATGTAAGACATCGGACCCCGGAGACCGATGCTGCACCTAACGTGTTAATTTTCCCAATATTTTTGGATTTTTTTTCTCATTGAACCTTTTCCTTACAGTACTTTACCACTATGTCCTTAAAACACAATATGCATTAATGAAATTAAAATTTTTGTATCTAAATTATTTCAATTAATTAATATCTGTTTTAATAAAATCATTTATCAAAATTTTAACAATTCGAAGGAGTTTCTTAATTTTAAACGTTTTGGGCCCAAATTATTTGGAGGAACTCTACTAATACCCTTAATTGCGATGCAACCGCAGATTTTTGAACCTCTAACAGTGCACTACTCTTTGCTCTTCAAAAATTACAATGTTCTTAATAAAATATGAATGTGATGTGGAAAAAAACTTCTCATTCTAACAATATGACTAATTCCCTAGTTCATTATATATTTTACTAAATGTAAAATTCCAGAGAGAGGGGAAAAAAAAAACGACTTGAAACTCGATTTATCGATACCACTTTAATACGAGAAGAGTCCATCGTCCTTGGTGAACGCCGACAAATAGTGAAAATATATTTTTTGGAAAATCTTTTTATCCGACGGGGGTATAAATCTCACCAACAGGCAACACTTAATCAACCCCAGCGGACAATCCCTCACATGATGTGATCTATGGAGTTATTTTGGTCACTTGGTTCTAGCTCGTGACCTCGTGAGGGGGAAAATGGGCTAGATCCTCAGTCGTGAGGAAAAAACGGATATTAGTTCTTGCTGTGAAAGAAGTGGATGGGCGTAAATGGATAGCTGATGGACTGTGTTCCTCTTTTGGAAAAGTCATGATCAATTTAACGTTTGTCTCCTAGTTCTTCCTCCATTTGATTTGTGTGTGTGTGTGTGTGTGTGTGTGTGTGTGTGTGTGTGTGTGTGTGTGTGTGTGTGTGTGTGTGTGTGTGTGTGTGTGTGTGTGTGTGAACAGACTAGCTCAAAAACTATAAACCGTGCGAATCTGAGATTGGATATTTAGTGTATGTATATGCCCGCGATGTGACAGCAAAAATTTCATCAAAATGGCTCAAAGGGAGGGGGTCTTTACTTAATAACTTTTTAAGTTTTTTTCGATTTTCTCAAAAACGGCTCCAACTATTTTGATTAAACTGAGTATCTGATCTATTTATATGCTCGAGATATGACTGTAAAAATTTCATCAAAATTTATCAACCGTAGGGGGGACTTTACTGAATAAATTTTGTATCATTTTAACGTGTTTTTTTTATTTACTCAAAAACAGCTTTCACGATTTTGATCAAACTGGGTATTTGATGTATGTATATGTCAAAGACGTGATAGCCAACATTTCATCAAAATTGATCAACCGGAGGGGGGACTTTATTTAATAAATTTTGTATAATTTTCACGTGTTTTTTTTATTTACTCAAAAAAGGTTTTCACGATTTTGATCAAACTGGGTATTTGATGTATGTATAGGCCAAAGATGTGATAGCCAACATTTCATCAAAATTGATCAACCAGAGGGGGGACTTTACAAAATAAATTTTGTATAATTTTCTTATTTATTTTTATATACTCAAAAACGGTTTTCACGATTTTGATCAAACTGGGTATTTGATGTATGTATAGGCCAAAGATGTGATAGCCAACATTTCATCAAAATTGATCAACCAGAGGGGGGACTTTACAAAATAAATTTTGTATAATTTTCTTATTTATTTTTATATACTCAAAAACGGTTTTCACGATTTTGATGAAACTGGGTATTTTATGTATGTATATGCCCAAGGTGTGATAGCCAACATTTCATCAAAATTGGTCAAACGGAGAGGGCACTTTATTTCATAATTTTTTTTCAATTTTTAACTTTCTTTCGATGATCTCAAAAACGGCTTTAATGATCTTTATCAAATTCGTCATGTTTAATGAAAATTAGGTTTACTTTAATATCAGGTAAGCTTTATCGTTATTAAAATGTTATGAGGGGGCTTTTTTGGGAGGGGGGGCTTTTTTGTTTGTTTGTTTCCTATAAAGTACCTTTGTTTTTGTTTATATAGAGAAATTAACTGTCTCTCGTTACGCCTAAAAATAAGAAATGGCTAAATATGAGATATGATAAAAATAAAGAAAACGAATTTGAGAAGTGGCAATTAACAAAACGTATTAATTTCTAATCTAAGTAAGTTGGTAAGTGAAAGTTGTGTGTTGCGCGCACGCACCAGATTTTTTCCATTGTTTCCATCCCTACCCTAGAGAGTCATTGGCGCTGCGTTCTGTTACAGTCTGTGGTAGTAGGATATTTTTGTTAAGTATTGGAACAGAGTAGCTATTTTAGCTTTATTGTCTTTCAATAGTTTCTCTATTGATTGGATTAGCCCAAGTGACGAATATTTTTAGACCCAGTTATCACCAAAAAAGGTTTAATTGAAATCCAACGCCCATAACTAATCTTTCGAGGAGTCCTATAATACAATGATTAATAGACAGATGGAGGCCTAGAACTGCATTATTTGTGGTTTATTCGCTGCATTGTCATAGCGCTAGTGATATGCCTAAGCAAAAGTGACAATAGAATTGTCTGCCAGGCGATAACTGACCTTAGTCTTGGCTCAGGTCCTTGCCCAAGAAAGCGGATGCTGTCAGCGAAATGGCCATCTTGTTGACACCATTAGTCATCCGAAGGGTAAACATTACCAAACACAAAATTAATTGTTTATTCCCTCACTCTGCACCTGCACCTCAGAAATAAAGTCTGTTGCTGCAGATCGTTTTATTAATTTAGAAAAATATATGTCAGTATTGACTAGTCAAAGCTTCGGTTATATTTATAGAAAGAAAAGATCTCTTTTCGTGTTACTGCATATGAATAGCTTACACTATGACTTCAAATTATATCCAATATGGAGGTAGTAGGATCAAATTAGGTCCAATATGGCCCAAATGATTGACGCAAGCCGCTGATCTGCCCTAATTTAACTAAGTAAATTTAGTGAAATAGATTTAATCGATATAGAAGGTTAGGCCAATTGATGTTAACGAAATCAACGATTAAATCTATTAAACAAGTGTGTAGGAAGAGACCATTAGAATTATAGATGTAGAAGGTTAGACCTCAAAGTCTCGTATTATTTCAAAAACTCACCAAATCATGCAGATACATTCCAAAATTACCTCTCCTTCCATATTCCAGAAGGTTTCAGTCGGTTTCTATCTTGCTTTTAGACCCTTTGTAGACCTGAAGATGCCTGAATAAGCGAAAATTTTGGATGTATCTGCATGATTAGGTGAGTTTTTGAAATAATACGATACTTTGAGGCCTAACCTTCTATATCTATAATTCTAATAGTCTCTTCCTGCACACTTGTTTAATATATTTTATCGTTAATTTCGTTAACATCGATTGGAGAAAAGACTGTTCTATAAACCACTTTCAAACGTTTATCTTCATTTGCTTTGAGGTATATTATTTTAAAATTGACATAAAAAACTTAAAGTACAAAAAATCTGGTCCGATTCGCGCAATACACAACTTTCTCTCACCAACTTAATTAGAATAGAAATTGAAGTTTTTTGATAAATATGTAAACGCCATTCCTCAAATGCACACATTTATTTTTGTTTATATTTGCTTCTTTTACGTAACGTACAAAAAAGCAACGTACACAACGTAAACTACTTTAAATAATTGGAGCATCACGCATTTGCTCTCTAAAGTACACTGTTTGGTTGTTAAGTAAAAGTTTTTACTTACGATGATTGCGGCAAAACGTGTACTTCCGTTGAAAACCGGAAGCCGAAATTTTTTACGATCGCAGTTCTTTCCCTTACTACTTCATATATAAGTAAGTGAAAGTCAAAAGTAAAACTTGGTTTGATTGCAGATTTTATGATGAAAAATCTTTATTATCTGTCAATAATTACAGTCGCGATAGCGACTACTCCTATGGATATTTTGCTTAAAATATGTCTGTTCTAACAGAACACTGATTTGTTTTTTCCGACCCAAGAGCTGTTGTCATGTGTCCAACATGAAACTGATGTTGACCGTTTCCTCCCTAGCAAACGTAGAAACGACTAGCTATTCCTATCCTGTTTATTAAAAACTTCCCTAGTTTTATTGCCTACTATAAAACCAGTGAAATAGAGAAATGTTTTCCATATTTATGTCGATCTAAACCTGTCTTTTTAAAAATACTCTTAATTTTTGTCGCCTTTTTAATTGTAGCAGTCCTTAATGATTTAAAGGGCTTCCCTACATAAGTGGTACTGCTTCTTAAAAATATGGTTTGTTGGAAAAGCAATTAGGTAGAATAACAAATAGCCTTGAATCAGACAATGAGCACTAGTAAGAGAACTTAGAAGCAGCTCACAAAAAAAAAAGTATGTAACTCAAAATTTTGAAAATAAAATATATCTATAATGTGAATCTTTCACTAAACATAACCCATAGTCAATTGTGCACGCTATCGTAAAACATCGTGTTAAAGTAGGAAAACAAATCTATTCTTTTTTTATGTTATTATTATTAATATTGAACGTTTTCATGGTTCACGTAACAGGTACCTACCTTTATTTACTATAAACAATTGAGAACTCTAGAGCTTCTAGGGTTTTAATTTGGTTTTAATAAAAAATTGTGTCTCTACTTAGTTAGTAATTGCTTCTGTACTTTTATGTTGTAATGATAATCGGGGACATGCTGTTTTAAGAGATACGATCTTCGTAAATCCTACGTTACAAAGAAATATCGAAATTAACTAATGCTATATCATCTTTAAAAAATCATTCAAATGAATACCTGTTAACTGCGAAGGACTACCTAAACCGCCCTGAGTTTTGCGTTTATTTTTAATTTTCATCTCTAATAATGTTCGTTGTTGAACCAATAATATTGTCCAGTAGTTATGGCGTTAGGAACGTTGCGCTATCTCATAAATTCGACAGTGAATACAGAACTCGGAACATGGGAACCGCTACAAACGTAAGTTAAATAATGACTTGTCTCAAACGTCGGCATTAATATTTAGTCGAGTCCTTAACAGCTTACACATGTGATATATGATATATCATATGATTACTTTTGCTGCATATGATTACTTTTTTGTCACTAGTAGTTACTTTTGGTAACGTTGTTAATTTGAGCTTTTATTGTTTATCTGAATTTGTGAATCATAACTTTTCATAAATAAAAGATTATTTTAAACCCACAGTAGTGTTAAAATATGAACTGAATAGAATGATTACTTTCATCATATGATATATGATTAGGCGGACTTTCCACCTTTTTATATTATTATATTATACTTTCCACCCAAGTATTTAATATGATAATTTTTGTTATTATTTTTTTCAGGGGGGATACCCAAAAATAAATCCCCTCCGAACGCTATTAACCGTTATGTTTATTTAATGCTAAACCATAGCGCGGACTGTGAAGCACCCGTTTTCTTTTTCTGAGATACTATAGACATGTCTTCCCCGAGAAATGGAAAGTGTTACCTATTGTAGTTACTACCGTGTTATATGTAGTTAAACAATTCCTACTAATTAATACTGTATTTACCTTATTTTAAAAGTTTTATGAATATTTTAAGATTTCAGCAGAAAAATATTCTATTCGGTCTAAAGTACCGAAAGTTGGGCGTAAATCAATTTTAGAATCGAAAACAATAAATAACTTTCGCTATTTCCCGTCATGTTTATTCAACGCTAAACCTTATCGCGTACTGTGGATTTTTCATCCCTTTTTGCCCTGAGATATGGCTATTGTCAATCGGAAATTGGGAATAGTGTAGCTAACCCCGAAGAAAGGAGTCCGCGAGCCCTGATTTTTTGTCCTGGATGAGGAAGAGCCTGTGTGGGCGTCGACATGAAGAAGTTTCTCCAGGCGGGCCTACGATGGAAAAGTACTGGGCCTCAGGACGTGTCCCAGCCTCACAGAGCTCGCCCGTGAAAGTTCTTTCTCTCAGGTTATCGTCACTCCTTCAAACGGTGTATTATTGTAAAAAAAAATTCAATCCTTACGGTTTGGAAATAAACAATTTTTACATTAAGGTCTTCTGTATGTAAAATACATCTACATTTGTACTATACTACTATTATATCCCTGTGAATAATGGTTAAGTCAAATTTCCTTAATTTTCTGGGCACGACTTTTAAAGTTCGAAAATTATTGATATAAAATCAGGTTTCATTATCAAGCTTTGAAATTCCGTCAAAAATATTAAAGTAGTGGCTATTGATTATGAAGAAATAGATCTTCTCAGTAATGTTATATCAGAGTTGATTAATTGTTCACCGACCTAATGCAACAGATTTAATGCAAATTATGATAGCTAAATTTTAAATACGCTTAAATGTGTAATGGGCCGTGAGTGAACGCCCAACTTCTTAATTATGCTAAAGGCCACTTTATTATTATTTTATTTAAGCATAATTATTTTTGTTATTCATGTTTTTATCAAAAAGAATTTTATTTTATGATCAGTGGTAAATACGTCTTAGGAAACAAATGAAGTGTTAACGTTGTTGTTTAGAAAAGTCAGTTGTGAGTTGTGTGTGATTCGTTATTAGTAAAGTGTTGTATATCATAAATAAAATTGTCATCGACCTGGAATTAGTATAGGGACTTACGTTTTATATTTGCGATCTGGTATTGTTGCCTAGCCTATTTAAATAAAATTGTTTTGTTTGTGCAATTTGTTTATCTTTTTGTTCATCTTCTATAAAACTTTATTTAGAAGAAGTTATTTACAAAGAAGAAACCCCCTTCATGCTTCTTTTTAATCAATTAACCCATTTTGTGTAAAATTCAACTTAAAAATTTATTAACTGAAGTAACAGGAATATAAAACTGTTTGTTGGATTTTTCCTTTGATTTCAGAAACTACCGTTCCGGCTTCATTTTATTTTTTCAATATAGCTTTATAATTGTATACTAAGACCAATATGAAAAATGATCGGTGTGTACAAATTGTTAATTACACTTGTTAATTGTAGCTATAACTTCTCATAAACACTGTAGCTATCTATATTAATGTGATTAAAAAATCTTTTTTTTTTAAATGGTTTTTTCCTGTTTCTAAATTACAGATATTATAATTTTGAATGAATTTTTGTATTTTTTATATGTATGTATCTCATAAATTAACAATTCATTACTACAAGTTTGTATAGTCAACTGACCCTATTTGTTTAGGGTGCTTCCCTGAAAGAAAATGATGATATATTTTTTAATAAAAAACTTTTTAAACTGTCTGAGACGCATACGCCAGGAGAGTATATCGATACTGCCGTTATATGTATAATTAAACTATGCCTTTTATTTATTCTATTTCACAAGTTGTATTAATATTTCAAGCTTGAGGGTAAAAAATATTGTATTCGGTCTAAAGTGCCGAATGGTGGAGGAAAATCGATTTCAGAATCGAAAATAATAGACTCCGCTTCCTAGCCGACAGTCAAACTTTCACTACTAGGAAACCCGTCTGGGTTGCGACCAAAGCCTGGAAAATTACCCTCCGGCTGAGGAAGGTTACGAACTATACGAAAGGAAAAGAAAAAATCGAATAATCTGGTTCTTGACGAAATAAGGTCAGATTTCGTCCTGAAAATATTAAAGGAGCCGTATAACTAGATTTTAGGACCTATTATTTTAAAACTAGCCAGTTAGACTATTTGAATCTGGAGTAACAATTTTATTTTTTTTACTCTAATTTTAAGATATATAAATGAATTTTGCTCATTTGAAAGGACTAGGTTTAATTTTTATATTATTTTTTGAAACTACCAAGTGGATTAATGTCCCAAACATCCTTTCATCGAACATTCGTCCCCCAAATAAATTTTTATGTTATGATTTTTGGAGTGAAACTATTTATGGTTAAAAATTACAAAACCATTATAAAAGGCTAATTTATATGATAGTAATAAGAACTATTTGGATTTAGGGAATCGAACTATGGAGCTCCACGAAAGTGGATTCGAATTCCTCCAATCCAATCCATACAATTCGAAATCGTTAATGTTCTTTATTTTTAAAAAATTAAGATCATCCACAAAGACCTTAATATTCCATATAACAATGAGATAATGATATCCAGATAATCTCCTTTTCATTAGAAAACTCCGAAACGATCGCAACCCACTTATTTCCAACATCGCTTCCTCTTCTATTCCTGTCAATTCTAGACGCCTAGAAACGTTAGTTGAGTGCTACCAATGATTAGTTTCTCTGGGTGCATATGCAGGACATTTATTTTTCTCTTGATATACCATCACATTTAACTGGTATATTTTTATCAGTACAGTAGTAAATTTAAATAAATAAAAGTTATCTTTAAATAATTTAAAATATAAATTTGTTCATAACTAAAAGAAGCATGGAGCCATCGAACTAATTTTATAGTTTGAAAATTAAAAAATAACTCGTTATTGACTTAAATACATATAAATGTGAACAGGCGAAAAGAGTAGTGATACGAAAAGACTTGTAGAGGGATTATTAACAAGATCTCGAGTCTTCTTTCCAGAGTACTATGGCTGATTATGGTTTTATTAATGACATAATGGGGAGTATTAAGGATTTTGGATTTTAACCTTTTGACTTGACCGGGATCCGATGGTTTTGGCGAAATCCCAAAGCTCAATTATTGTTGTTTAAATGAGATTTGGCATAATTAATTTAAAATTGATTGGAAAATGCCCTGTCATTTAGTTCTTGAGTTTATCAGGTTGCATAATAAAATATAAAAGATCCGAATCCTTATTCACGAAAGTAGAAATAACATAGGGATTTTTAAATAATATAATTTTTTATTTACCAGAATCCCAGATTTTATTGTAATCTTTCCCTTCGTTATTAACTCTAGCCATTGTATGTTAAGTAAGAGAGTGGTATCTAATATTCACAACCTTTGTATGTTTCCCAATATTTCATGGATCAGTAGCCTCACGCATAAGGGACCAGTGCGAAATATATGGTTTCTATCTGAGCACTATGTTGGAATCTGACCTTTAACGCTTCCATTCCAAAGCACCTTAATTTTTTTTTTTTTTTTTTTTTTTTTTTACTCTCTGTTTGTAATTTCAAATTCGTTAAACTAATGCATATTTAAGTAGTGATTAATTACCGCATTTCACATATTTATAGCCGTTAAAGCTGTGAATAATAGGTCGAGGTTTAGATTATATTATCCTAATAAATTGTTCAATTTCAGCGGTAAATGGAACATAAAATAATTAATATGCTTTATGTAAAGCTCGATTACACACGGTTAATTGTAAATAGTAAGTCAGAATTTTGAACAAGTCAATTTGTACACGCAGGACAAACTTGTGACATTTTTACAAGAGTATACTGGTGCTATTATTATTATTATTTAATTATATATAGGTTAGACCGCGCCGAAAATTTTTTTTTTCATTCAAACTCTTTAAAGAAATCAGAAAAAACATTTAGTAATGGATACAGCGATAAGAATAAAATAAAACATAGCTTTTTTAGTTGGATTTTCGATTTAGAATTTCTGGTATGTTTTTTGTCTGAACTTTTTGAAACATCCTGCAAGACTAGTGAGATAATTTATTTTCATTCGATTTAAATTGTTATAAAACTCTCAAACTCAAAATCCTATCAATAATCCAACTATTTGAAAGGAGACTGGATTCTCTTTTAAGTAATGTATATCGTTACAAGAGGATATTTGGAGAAAAGTATTGTCTTAAGGTTTTTGAGGACCATAGAGCCGTCAGATAGAATAGGATTTTTCTATGCCTGTTTCACAACTTTAAAAACGTATTAAATTTTTATGCTGAAGAATTTTTTTGTTCGAGATGAATGAAATGAAAAAGAAATCTCACATCTTCGTATGATTCTGTATGAAATTTAGAATAAGCGAATATATTTTGAAAGCTAAATCTATAACTACTCATTATAAAAAGGAAAGTCCAAACAGCTGGTCTTGTGCTGAGATCTTCGAAACTTCAAAGAATTCAGTAAAAATTGGAAGTTTTTCTTATTCCTCCATGCACTTAATATATGTACACATTATAATCAATTAAAATTCTTAATTTAAGACTTTAAATTTCCATTAATATCTGGTATGCGTGTCAAATTTGGCGTGGAAAGGCCTTTATCTAATCATTTATATACGCATCTTTTAAATTTATCTAATCGAAATAGAAAATAATTCTTCTTCTTTTTATTGAACCACTCCAATCAATTATTCAAATTCTTGCAAATTTAATTAATTAATTGCATCCCAAGTAATAATATTTCCAAGGAAAGAAATTAACATACGTCCAAGGTGATTTCCGAATAAATTAACTTCTAATGATTCATTTAATATTCCCTTATCTTGTTTCATCTCTAGACCAAATATGTAATTATAAACATTTAGACGATTTGTTTTGACATCAAACATATTTTATCAATACCGAGGCCGGTGAATTCTTCTGCAACGTCTTAATGGATGGAACCAGGAATATTTATATTATCATTAACCTTGCTTTGTAAATAAGAAATTTTTTTCTTGAAAATTAGTTCAATGACTATGGTGTCTGGAGTGATCAGATTCACAATTCATGATTTTTTTGTTTGGTGTTGATTCATTATTTAACAGGTACTTTGTAGTTTTTTGTCCCATTTGACAAGATACGAATTTTTCAATCCGTAAATTCTAAATTATTCTTCGAATTGTTATTTATTTAGCCACTATTGGATGAGAACAGATTTTCATATTTAAATTTTCAGATAACACAATAGTAGCCAAATAAAAAAAATATATTAATAAACAATTTTTAATTTAAAGAAGTCCTACATTAATGAATGATCACTCATGTAGAAAGCAGAGACAAAAGATACCTTTTCCTTGATTTTTTTAAATTATTTATATGACCCCTAGAGATAAATGTCCTCTGATCAGGACACAGAGTTTAAGGACTTTAGTGTTATTTATTTGTGACGATAAAAGATTCTTTAACGGTTAATTGTAGAATAAAGTTGTAAATAGAGCATCTTGGGATTTAGTAGTGGAACAGTAATAGTAGTCTGTAGATGGGATGTATTTTTTTTCTTTCTTTTTTTTCGTTTCGAAAAATAGATTGAAAACAATCAGAAGCTTCTTTATGGGCAGTTTAGCCCAGTAAAGGAACTTTACGACCGACGCTGTGTTTGTGGTTTACCATCCCTTCTGCCTCTTGTTAGGGTTATCAGTTTGTAATAAAATTAAAGGAATTATGTTCAAAACAAGTCGTTTAGTGTAACAAACTTTGGAATAAACAAATGGGTCTACTCATCTACTTTTATTTAAATTGTGTAACTTACCTTTTTTTTTTTTTTTGTTAATTCTTTATTTGAAGATCATTGACCCTTTTATATATAAATAATTAATATATAAATGCATAGTATTACAACCACTGAAGAAAGAGTAAATTTAATCATTGTTTCACTTTCGATTCCTTTCATAATTACTATTGTAACACTTCTGTGGGTTAACAAATATTTATTATTACGAAAATATAACAATACCAATACTAAGCGATTTATAAAAATATTCATTCATAAACCTTCGAGCAGGTTACAAAAATTATAACTTTATAGCACACAAATCATATGGCTTGAGCTTCACAGTCAAGACAAAGACTAAGAGAAACTCGTCTAGTCACTCGCTCCTTATATATAGTCGTAAAAAGGACTGGCCTGGAAGGTTCTGGATTGAGCTCGAAAAATCAAGTCCCACACACGTGCTCTGACGGTTTGTTCCGACCGAAGCTAGTTCGTTCAAATAAAAGGCCTGGGATTTTAAACCATGTGTTTTTATTTAACGGTTTAATGTTACTCTATTACTATTTTTTTTTTTTTAATCAAAGCAATTATACGTTGATTTAACTTATATAACAGTAACGGATCTTCGGAGCATTATTGAAGGATACAGTACGACAGGAGGTCGTCGTAGGTTTATGATGAGGAGTGAAGGTAATTACATGAGGTTAATTTTGATTCTCTAAGGTTTTTGGATGTAATAAATGGATCATTATTAACTGATAGCACATAGTTGTCATCAGCATATGTGGTGATTACAGTGTTATGATGGGTTTGGGTATCAGCTGTACAAATTGTGCAGAGGAAAAGAGAAGAGTATGCATTATTGCGATTTACTTTGAATAATCTGTCAGCTAGGTAGGGACGGATAATAAGGAAGTAAGTGGGGGGGGGGGGGGTAAGAGTTTATGGAGTTCTTACAGTAGTCTCGGATGCCAGACTCGACCCAGCGCCTGTTCCTCATCGAGAAAACACTCCAGTGCAGTAAAATCCGCGTTCCAATGAAGACGAGACAACGTCCAACACACGATGGCTTTGCTGGGTAGTTAAGTGGTATGTTCGAAATCCAAACTGGTGGTCTCGGATTATGTGATTTGAGTACAGGTAGAATAAAGCCGCCCAAGAATGGGTTTTTCGTGAATTTTGCCTATGATGGGTAACAGATACCTAGAACCATAGGAGGATGGTTGTTCTTGTGATTTTTCGTGATTTGAAGGGGGATGATTTCAAGGTTTTTGGAAAATGTGGTGCGAACACTGCATTCTAAATGTAGGTGAGGAATAATATTCCTTTTCGGTGAAGCCGTTTTAAGATGTGGGATGTAATTTGGCCGTGTCCGGGAGCTTCGCTGAAGATAATCTTTGAATGATGTAGAATATTTCCGGGAGGTTGAAATGCTTTGGGTGGAGGGGTCAGTTGAAGGGGAATGTCCAGTTTTGCTTCAATACATTCTTGGATATGTGGATATATGATATTAGGGCGTGGGTTAAAGGTTTTGAATGGGTGTTGACCGAATATTAGCGGCTTTTCCTCATCAGTTCTGGTCCAGGATTGTGATTCATTCGGGAGTGGATGGTTACAATCCTTGCACTTGAGTAGCTTTTTAATGGCCGCTCTTAGTGATTAATCAGTAAGAGTTGCCACTTTGATGCTGCTCTACGTTTTTCTTTAGTGATCGAATATGCTGCGGCAAGTTATTCTGTTGCAGATTACTGTTGTTATAGATTAAGGTGTTATCCTTTATACTGATTGATATCACTGCACTATTGAGTGAAGTTAAAATTGTTACTGCTGTACCATGCTCCACGAAAATGGTTTAAATTGGCGAAATCTTTGAAAGAAAGTTCAAAATATAAAGAACCGAAAATTCTCACTAATACTATTGCAGAGTATTGTTGTGGTACTGAGCTAAGCAGATCTAGACCCCAGAACAGTCCATGAGAGAGGACTGATATGGCTGTGCTGACGTGGTCGGATTAATCACCTCCTGGACAACAACAACAGGGCCAACAAAAACGCCTTTATAAAGGATCCCATCGCCCCCTTATGCCCCCTCCTCTACAATTTCATTTTTTATTTTTTTTTACTTATACCAAGTCTAAAGAACGTCGCTTTTTTTTTATTTTATTTTTTTATTTTGAGCCAAGGTGACAATCTTTCACTATAGGTCCTGTGAAATTAATTATTAAATATGTGGTTATATTTAGTTTATATTATGAAATTATTTCCTTCTATATGAAAACTGACAATTTAGGACATTGGATATTTATATCACGTAGTATAGTAATATTATGAAATATTTCATTACATTAGACATCAAATGGAACCAAAAAGTTTATCCAATGATTCCAATGGTCATTGCTTAAATAATTTTATCTGCGGAGAAAATATTACTCATGGTGATTCAAACCTGGGTCTCTGCGACCTTTTCTCTTGGTCTCTCTCGGGGGTTCAAATCCTGGCTATCACCAATATTTTCTCTCAAAATAAAATTATTTAAATGTTCATTGCTTTGTTTATATTTTTGGTCTTGCTTAGTTCTTATTATTATTAAACACCAGATTTACCTCCTAAACAAAAAAATAATTTGGTCATTGATCAAATTTAAACAGATATATTAGGGTTTAATAGAAGTGAAAGAAAAATTCTTAATTGACGCATTTTAATTATAAGAGTCATTTGACATGTGTCACCCATTTTTTTTGATAAAAGAAATTCTAATTAATGAGTTAAGTGTTATTTATTAGAATCTCCATCGAACTTAGCACAAAGCTTTGCCGAAGAAGAAAAGACCAACTAAATATATGCTATCTCCACACCATTCATGTACCTCCATCTGACCTCTTAAAAGACAAAATTTAATAAGATTTTATATGATTATTTCTTATTAAATACCATCTCGTAATATTAATTGAAAAAATTGAAAAAAGAAAAATCTGGCGCGATGGGCGCAACACACAACTTTCACTTACCAACCTATTTGGAGTAGACACCGACGTGTAATTGCGTAAACGTAATTCAGAAACTTCACGTACTTTTCTTACCACTCACTCACAGAATAAAAAAAAAATAATTTTTAATTTTATCTTTGACAAAATAAGCCATTAAAACATAATACATCATGGCGTTTAATTTCAATTCTCTATTTAGTTGTTATGAAAACTTAATTTAGTTACCATGTAAACAAATGATTTCCATTAATAGGTTTGTTCCATCAAGCGCTTAATATAAGAAGACAACTCTTTTGAAGGATTTGAAACCTACCTACATATTAAAGAATACTTGATTCTCATTAAAATAGTTTGATCAATATCGTTAGAGCCGTTTTTGAGAAAATCGGAAAAAACGTAAAAATGAAATAACGTTTTTAAAAATAAATTCCCGTTTACTCAATACCCACGGACCCGCAAACAGACCATTTCGCGGTTGGTACTTGGTTATTAGGACTTAAGGGACCTAGCCGTGTATTGACGTTAAAAATCGATCGAAATTTTTGATGGTTGCAATACTTTCCCTTACTATTTATTTCTTATATAGGTAAGTGATTGGGATGATTGGGAACCCGAAGATAGCAAGTTCAAAACCCGGAGCCAGGGGACATTTAATAGTACTCGGTAATAATCCCCTACCCTCTCCCCCGCCCCGGGCAACCCCGTGTAGCCTAAAAAGACGAGGAAGGAGAGGAACAAAAAATATATATAGGTAAGTGTAAGTAAAATAAAAAATCGAAGATAGAACTACGAAAAATCGAAGAAAAAATACGTAGTATTAAATACAAAACCATCCATACTATATTTTATTTAAAATTGTACAAAGGTCAAGTCATCAAGTCACCAAACCATCTTACTTATTTATTAAGCCAGATCCTCTAAAACGTACAAATAACTAACAATCAGTGTAACTATAATGATTTTTAATGAATATGATATTTTGGTGACCTACGGCCTGCGTATAACTTTAAATTAGTTGAATATGGTATTGAATTCACGAATTGGTAGTCCCAACTACTGGAACTACATAACATTACATTGGAACTACCAATGTAAAATAAAATCAATTGTTTCGTTTTATATTCTGGTTCAAATTGAAGCGTTTAATATTATGAACCAAAATTCTAGAATTATTTTTCTATTCATATTTACTTATTTATAATTATATCACCTAGGTGGTTAAAAGAAATAGTTGTCCAACATTTTTATAAAAGGTTTTCACCGATGAACGTAAAAAAAAAAAAAAAAGGAAACCTATAAAAATCTTTAACGGTGTTATGTCATAGGTAAAATTAACCGACCTTAACTCCTTATCAATAAATCGCTCGTTTAAGATACTTTTATTCGCGCTATAAACGCCAAAACCTCATAAATCATAAATGTTAAAAACCAAGTCAATTCTCATTGTTTCAAACCCTTTCCTAAATGTCCTTCTTTACTACCTACTAATTTACATCAGCACGACTCTAATCCAGTTCCAATACTCAATAAAAGTCGTCTGATTAATCTTTGATCGAAACCTCCTCTGAAATTTCTAAGCCAAAAATCCGTTTCAGTTCTAAAATTTCGCTAATATGTTAACAAAGTTCCCTTCCCATTCTGGGCACCCCTCTTATCCTTACTCAATTTGAAAGGGATGCTTAGTGTAGGCATGGGTGCCTAGTGAGCTGGAGAGAAAACCATAAAGATTAATAAACAGTTTTGAAGTTTTATTCTCGGGTTCCCTCAAATTTCTCTGTGGTATTCCGAGCGAGGTTTTCTTTTACCAGATTTCCGAAGACAATATCTCTTCGGGACCTTTCTAATCCAATCCTTAAGAACAACAGATAAAACTCTTATTTTCTGGACCTTCTTGCATCAAGATCCTGCATCCACCTACTAAACACAAGAATTCAACCGACAGATATGGGTACAACTTTGAACAGCAGCTCCTAGGCGTGACCTATTTCTTAAGGATACGTGACCGTGATATTATCAAACTCCATCGCGTCATTTTCAGTTAAAAGAGCCTTGATTAGCTTTATTCAATCCCAGCATTCGCTGCGCTCGGTCTAAAGTGATAAATAAAACTCAAACGGATCCTTTTTAGCTAAGATCGGGTCCACGTCAAACTTTATAGACCTCGTCCAGGAGCCGCACTTTTTCAAAAAACTCTTAATCGTTCCACTCAGTCTTTGCAATTGCTTTTATACTCCATGCGTTGAGTTTCCACCTTAGCCTCATTTAAACACCTTTAATTTTTCCACTTCCTAAAATATCAATCTTCCATATAGATGTAAGAATATCTTTTCTTTATGTTTGTAATTATACGTATATGCATTACATAATAATAATACATTTTTTTGTTTAAATCACACGGTTATTATTTCATTCATTATTTCATTATTCTACTGTTTTTTTTTTTTTTGTTTTTTTTTTTTTTTTTTTTTTTTTTTTTAATCAATTGGTTTCATATTGTTTTGTTATACGACTCTTTGTTTTTATTTTAATGATGATACCGTTCTTTTAATCTAATATATTTTTATAACCAATGACCTTTCCTATTGTAAAGGAAAGAAATAAATAAGTTCTACTAAGGGGAGAATATTTTTAATATTTGCTACTTTACATATGTGTTTGTATATAACTTTTATTAGTTTAAAAATCTTTTTATTATTTTATATTTAATTGTTACTAATTTTTCCCCCTTTTAATATATATTTATCACAATTTTAAATAACGTTAATTTTAAACCTATTTTAAATTATTTTATTTTAAATTTTAAAACTTTTCTTTTTAATTTGTTGATTTTATGGATTGATTTATAGACACACTATTTAACTCTAATATTAGTCCTTATCGTATTAATTTTATATATTTATTGTGAGCATACATGTCCTTTCTGATTTTTTTTTTTCTTTTCTCAAATTTTATATTAGTGGTTTTAAATTTATTTATTTGTAGTTATTTTTTTATGAAATCCACAGTGATAATTCTTGATATGAATATAAAATTATTCTTATTTAATTGATTAATTCAGCTTTTATATTTATTTATATATAACATTTTTATATTTATTTATTTATAGCATCTTTATATGTATGTATTTATTTATAGCATCTTAAATTTAATTAGGTGTATATGTACATATATTTATATTTTTTTTTTCTCTATGATGGATGTGTGGTATGTAACTCTATATATACTAGAGAAATTTCAGTTTTGAGCTATTATGCCAAAAAAGAAAATAGAAATTGGTCAGACGGTATGGGTCCTGAGAACTGGAGGTCCTGTTCAAGAAGCGGTAGTTGCCTCTGTGATGTCTGTGGCGGATGCGGCAGGCGTCGAGAAGGAATATGTTAAAGTAGAATGGCCTGACGCAGAGGGAGTAACATTGGGGAAGACTGTCCCAATTGATGATGTCTTTCCTAGATTGCCAAAATTGCCGCGGAGCGTCACGGAGGCTGACGACAAAACACAAAGCGAAGGTCCACCTACAGAAGATAAGATTTGTCCCATATGTGGGCTTTCGTTTAAAGGTGACCGGGGCCTCGGAACCCATATTGCGAAGAAGCATCCCAGGGAGGCAAATAGCAATACATTGAGGAGGATAATTAAAAGTGTCACTGGACCGAAAAATGGAGAGGGTGAAAAAACCAAGATAAAAGAGGACATTGCGCAGTGGTCTGCCACATTCAAGGGCCTCTTACAGAATAATGCGATGAATCTTGCGGATTTTGATAAGGCCGTAGGAATGTTCCTAGACTTTCTGAAATCAATAAATTCAGAGCTACCAGGCCCCCAGCACCCTGCTATTAGGTTTTACCGAATGAGGAAGAGGAATAAAACAGACATGGCTGACAAGGGTGCTGGAAAAGTTTCAAATCCGCAGAGGGCCAACAAGGCAGACAGGAGTCGTCGGCAGCAACAATATCAATACGAAGTTGCTCAATATAATTATTACAATAAAAGAAAAAGGGTTGTACAAAATATAATGAATGCCGACGCTCCTAAGCAATGTCCCCTAAAACCGAAAGATGTTGAGAAACATTTCAAAGACCTCTTTGAGACCAAAAATCTCCGCAATCGTGCGGATTATGAAAAGGTTGCCCCGATGCCTAATCTAATGTCCATAGAAACCGAGCAAGTTAAGAAAGCCATAAAATCTACATCTATGGACACATCGCCGGGGCCAGATGGGGTGTTAATCCGCACGTTAAAATATTTCGAAGTGGCGAATGTTATTAAAATTATTGCGGAGATAATGTTGAGGGTGGCCTACGTACCGGAACCACTTCGAAAAGGGCGCACAATCCTAATTTACAAAGGGAAAGGAGAAATAAACAATATCTCCTCATGGAGGCCCATCACGATTTATTCAATTGTGCGCCGAATTATAGAAAAGGTTCTGGACCATGAACTAAGGAAACAGGTCACCTTCCATAGGAATCAAAGGGGTTTTATAAAAGGAATCCCGGGAACGCACGTCAACTCGAGAATTATAGACGCGATTCTGAAAGATTCAAAAAAGAAGAAAAATGATTGCGCGGTAGTCTTTCTCGACGTTGTCGGTGCCTTTGACAATGTTGGGCACTCACATATAATTAACACATTGGAAGCGAGAGGTGTGTCACCGGATCTAAGGAACGTAATATCAGCTCTCCTAAGTACAAATGAAATTAGAATAAACATCGGTGCCCACACTACCAGCCAAATCAAGGTGCTGCGAGGAGTACCCCAAGGCGGCCCCTTGTCATCGTCGCTTTTCAACCTAGCCATTGATCACCTATACCGCGACCTGTGTGACGAAGCATTTTCAAGAAAATTTGGATATGACCTAAAAGTTGACCAAGATAGTGTGGTCCTTACAGGGTTCGCGGATGATCAGGCGGTCACAGCACGTGACAAAGGGGCTGCAGAAAGAGTTATTGGCAGCGTTCAGAGGACCCTCGCGGAGATTGGTCTGGCGATAAACCCTGAGAAAAGTGTGGGAATAGTTCTGAACAAAGGAGAGCTGGAAGCCACGGCGCTCTCCCTTGAGAATGGAGACAGCATCCAAACTCTGAAACATGGAGAAGTCATCAAATATTTGGGATGTACATTCTCGGGAGAGCTACGGTTTGGCGAGGATTCGGTGGCAAAATTAAATGAAAACCTTAATAAGCTCGTCACCTCTTGCTTGCTTAAGCCCGATCAGAAGCTCAACATTGTCAATCAATATTTGTTCCCGGGTCTAATTTACCCTCTCCAAACTGCGCCCCTAACAAAGCTACGTCCTGAAATATTAGAAGGCATCGACACCATGATTCGCAGGAGTGTCAAGGCCATAATCGGACTACCTGCGAACACCTCCACGGCGATGTTGTACGCTCCCAGGAGATACAGAGGATTAGGACTGATCCGCTGCCAATGGGAAGCTCCTTTACAACACTGGTCCATTGCTCAGCGGCTGTCAAATATACCGGATTCCTTGTTCCAATCTATTTTTGATTACTCCGCTGAAATAGCTAAGTGTGCGGAGAGATTGGGAGTTGAGCAGGGACACCGGAGTGTGAAAGCTCTACGACAGTCGCTACGAGAAAACTCGTTTGAGGAATGGGCCAACTGCAGGTGGCAAGGCATTGGAGTACGCCATTTTAAAGAGACCCCGAAAGCTAATAGACTCATGTATGAAAAGCAAGTACTTTCGGGATCTGAATGGTCTAATGCCTTGAAACTTAACATTAACTATGCACCCCTGCGAGGAGTCCCAGGTGTCAGCGGACAGGTCAGAGAAGTTGGGTCCCTCTGTCGCAAATGCGACAGAGAGTCTGAAACACCAGCACATGTGCTGGGGAAATGCCCCTACAACTCGCTCCTGATAACACGCCGTCACCACAGAGTCAAGCACGAATTGATGAGGCTCCTTAAAGAAAGGGATTTTGTGTGCTATGAAGAGGTTTACTGTGTGGATACAGAGGGATCCACGAGATATGCTGATATAGTGGCGTTTTCTAAGACCGGAAAGTCAGCAATCATTCTGGATCCCACTGTTAGATACGAATCAAATGACCTCGACCAGGCGAGCAAAATTGAAAGGGAAAAGAAGGAAATTTACGAAAAATGTATCCCTTTCCTTAAAGAGAAGTTCCGTGAAGGCTTCGGCGAGAGAGACTTCAACGTGAGAGGCCTTTGGTTCGGAGCCCGCGGAACTATACCAAGTTCAACGAGGAGCTTCATGGAGGATCTTGGTGTCGACATCAAGGACGTAGCGAAGATTGCAGAGTATATTGTTCTCGACTCCCTGGGAATCATTCACTACCACATCCATTCTTAGAATTTAAATTACAAATCGTTGAAGGGCCATGTATGTATGTATGTTATTTATTTATTTATTTATTAGTATATATTTACAGCTAAACGTCCTTTATCTATATATTGTTCTTTTTGTTGTTGCTTTGTTTTGTCTTTTAAATCTTTTTATACCATTTTATATAAAACTTTGAGCTGATGTTTGATATTGTTATTGTTATGCTGCTGTTGTTATTCCATATTAATAATATTTTACCCAATTTTTTTTTAATTTTTTAGTTATTACATACAGACATTACGTAATTTTCAGAGGCCAGTTAAGCCTATAGAGAGAAAATGTTATAAAAAAAAAAAAAAAAAAAAAAAAAAAAAAAAAAAAAAAAAAAAAAAAAAAAGGTGTTTCTTTGTATATTTATATTAGTTTTATTAGTATTTAGATTTAACAAATAATCTTTATAAGATAAATCAGTATGCTGTGTTATAAGCAACCCAATATAATTGGGCAGCACCACTATTTTCAATAAAGTGTTTCTCTCTCTCTACTTTTACTTTTATTACTTTGTATTTACTACTTTTAAATATTCTGCAACACCAATTTTTGCGTAAAATTAATATACAAAAAATGTCAAACAAACAATTAGAACTCAGATTGGTAAAAGCGTTACAAAGAGGAACTACAAGTGTCACAACAGTGACTCAAAAGTAACCTTATGCCGGAACATTCCAGAAAGGTCTAGATCATTCCCAAACATGTGATTTCGTATTTATGGATGAATGTAACGATTCATTTGTATTTACTACTTTTAAATATTCTGCAACACCAATTTTTGCGTAAAATTAATATACAAAAAATGTCAAACAAACAATTAGAACTCAGATTGGTAAATGCCAAATGCCGAGGTCATGTCGTTAATGAATCTAGTGAGTAAATTTATCGTATGCAATAATCGGTTGTTGTAAGTCTGTATTATAACTTGAAACTTAGACAAAAACTGAACATACACATACATACATTACATACACCTACTTACTTAAACCCATTTGGACATACGCATCACAGATTTTCGGCTCACTTACAAAAATTACAAACTTTTCATTCTAAAATTTTGAGACTAATAACGGAAGCTCCCAGGTACGTAAGTAACCAAACTCTACATACAGACTTATTACTTTTAAATATGAAAAATAGTGGAGATTAATGTAATTAAATGGAATTATTAACATTATAATTCAAATAATACAATATTTGCATTTAAAAAATATATTTCAATTTTCGGGATTGCACTATTTTTTTTTATTAAAAAGTTTTTGTAATCTAAGGCTCATACATTGTAGCGGTATGAGTAATAAAATCGTACTTCAAACTGAAAATATACCACAGTTATATAGAACTGAAATTTTATTTATTTATTTAGGTTTTTAAGGCATAAAACTCTTAGATCATAAACGCCTTAAATCTTTTAGAACTGAAATGTTACCTTCACTCGTAAACCGGTTAGAACCACTTCAGGATATGTTTGCTTAGGAACAATAGGAAAAATATTTCATTGCATGAAGGGAGTGATTTCAATGACAGGTCGTTTCGAAAATCAATCAGTTACATCTCCACTTCAGCCTTTTTCTTCTTCAAAATATAATATGATGTCACAAGTAGATTATTCTTAAGCATCCATCTCTTCATTTGAAATGTTTTTTTAAAGTCTCGAAAGCGTTTATTGAATAGATATTTTAATGATGTTATTACAAATATACTCTGTGTTGCCCGCGAGTTACCAAAAATTTCATTGAGAGCTACCAGTGAGGCTTCAACACTTCAGGGTCGTTTTACATCAACAATATACTTTAAGGATGTGTTTAGAAAATAGACGACTTTTTCAATATTGAATTAATTTTTATAATTGCGAATTGCTTTGTAAAATTTAAGGCACAGTTTCAGTTTACTGTATTTATAAACATTTTTTGATGAATGAAGATAAGAGACAAAAATTTTTCGCTTTTAATTTACAAATAGTGACAAAATTCTAAATTTTATTTGATTATGCGCATATAAAAATGAAAAGTAATAAATTAAAGCAAGGAAAGCGTCACATACTCTAAATGCTGTTCACTACATTTTTTGAGTTTACTATCCATAAATAGATATTGTAACAAAGAAAATTTAAGTTTTTTTTTTTAAATATTATTGTTGACCATTTAGACTTTTCTCACTATTCTAGCCGACCTGCAATACGCTTTCCTTTATATTATGATATTACTGATCATCTCAGAAAAAAGTTGCAGATTTAAATGTTTCCGATTACTTATGTTCTAAAAATAATAACTTGACTCCTAGCTTTTATACTTATATATTTTTCCTACAACCAATCTACTTAACATTATTGGTTATAATTTTATTTGCCTGTTTATAGGTATATCATATTCATGAATTACCTTACTATCTATGTATGAGTGTTATCAATTTTGTAACACAAAAAAAAAAATTGTTAAAAAACACACCAGGAAAACAGATTAAAAAGAATTTACAGGGATTTCCTGAGTTATAATATATTATTTTTGTGGTTAAGCCTAGATTTATTCAAAAGGATTAGTACAGATAAGCTATGTGGTTTTTATTCGAAAAAAAATTTAGATTTTTCCTATTTTAATCATAAATAACTTATTCACGACAGGTACACTCTTACCTTACTGCTTAGTGCACTATATGTATAATACACCCACAATAATTTCGCAATAAATTTAAATTTGGAAATTAAATTAAACATACAAATGATCTCTTTGGAGATCATTAATGCCCCAAAAGAAATTTACTAATGTATGCTTATCATGAAACTTTTTAGTTGTAAGTTAGTAAAAACCTTCTTTTTTTTTTTTTTTTTTCAATATTTACGGCTATTCGAGGGTTAATTTAAATATCAATATTTAACTATTGATCGGTTTATAACGATTTTAATCAACCACAGATTTCATGCTTCCATTCTTTTTTTCCACATATTTATTAAACGACCTTGAGGCCAAGCGAAAAACATATTTTTCATTATTATTAATCTTTCTCACGTTGCTTCTTTTTTCATTTTATTTATTTGTTTCTTCAAGTTATTCTGTACCGATTAAAAGTTAATCCTGCTTTTGCTATTTTCTGAAAAGGTTTTTTTTTTTTTCTTTTTCTTCTGTATTGTTTTAAAAGAATAAATATTAAATTAGCTTTCCAAACTGTTGTGGTGCTTTTATAATGCATTTCCTCGTGTTTTTAAAGCACATACAATTTAGTTTACACTAAAATTAGTTTTTAGAGCAATAAAAATTTACTCACAAAGGGAGGAATCGGTCAGTCTCATGGTCTAATCTTGTTGTTGTTTTTATTTTTTGGAACATCCTGGATTTCCTTGAGTCTAAATTTTATGGAATGTACAGCTGTTCTATAGATTCCGTTTTAGGTCAATAAAATCCTAACAAACAATAATGTCAGATTCGAATTCAGCGTCCCCAAAAGCGTTATGAAACGCTTGTTCAGGTAAACTGAAGCGTATCTCATGTACCAGGTCTGCAAGTTTAAAATGTCGTTTATTTCTTAAAATATATACACAGTAATTTAAAAAAAAAGTATAATATATTTTATTCAAAGTACTGGCCCTCGCTTTCTACACATTTTGTCCATCTCTCGGGCAATTTATGGATACCATTCCAAAAGAATGCTTCATCTTTATTTGAAATCCATTCATCGAGCCATTTTCTTACATCCTCCAAATTGTTAAAGTGTTGCTCAGCCAATGAGTGTCCCATCGATGAGAAGAGATGATAATCAGAAGGCGCCAGGTCAGGTGAATACGGCGGGTGGGGTAGGAGTTCCCAACCAAGCGAAGAAAGCGTTTCCTTAGTCAATCTGGCTGAATGTGCAGGAGCGTTATCATGCTGAAGAATGACTTTGGCGTGCCTGTAAGCCCATTCTGGGCGTTTTTCGATCAATGCGTGACTCAAATTGATCATTTGTCATCATTTGTTGGGTTTGGGTATTGTCTTCGTCTAATAAAGATTGCAATTCGACGTCCTCAAACTTTTTTGGTCGATTTTCTCGTTTTTTATCAGTAACATCAAAATCACCACGTTTGAAACTTTGAAACCAACGTTCACATGTCTTGACGGTTGGAGCAAGATCGCCATAAGTCTCAACAAGAATTCGATGACATTCAGATGCCTTTTTCTTTTGATTGAATAAGAAAATCATGACATGACGCAAATGCTCTTTATTTGGCTTAAAATTAGACATTTTTAACACCAAAGAAAGGTATGATACGTCCACGTAAACGACTTAAAAACAACTGACTTTTGTAAACAAATGACTAACAAACAAAATAGCGTTTAGAGATAAGCAAATCCTTCAATAGGCTAAGAGCGCATTCTATTGGAATTAAAACGACATTTTAAACTTGCAGACCTGGTACCCACACATATTTGTGTCTTCGTTAACCTAAATGCAATTGTAGAAACAGTATGACATATTTCACGCTGCATATTCTCAGCTCGTTCCTAATCGCGCTAAGTACGTCGCTGCTGCTACCTACGGCACTCAATGGAACTACGCTGACTTGAATGTGCAGGCGAGGAACTTTGTTTTAAGCTATCCAAGAACCGCAGGCGGACAAAACCTTTTTTTCTAATTATTCGCAGAATAACCAAATCATGGAGTAGGCCCAGTCAGTGAACCAAGGAAGAGGGAGAGTAGGGAGTATGAGCTGGCCGACAGACAAACTGTGAGTAACATAATTTATTCATAGAATAATATCATCAAGAGAAAAGAGAGATAATATCATCAAATTCATCCCTTCAAACCAATTCAGAATGAGATTCAGCCACATTTCGACCCTTCATACAATCAGCCGTCAATCATCTCATCTTCATTTAAATCTTTATGTCGCCATATTTTCCAAATTTTAAAACTAACCATTAACAATAATGTAAAACCTTCAGGCCCACCCCAAGAGATTGTTTTCTTTAGAAGAATATATTTACTTTCCTTATTTTATTTTAATTTAAACTTATCTTTAACCTTTATACAGTCCACTTTAAACCACACCAGCCATATTCAATAAGGTTTATAACAGACCAAGTAAAGTTGATGTTGTAAATCAAACAACGCTTATTAAATAAAAACAAATAATTTGTGGATGCTGAAGTTGAATTTGACATTTTTTTTTTTTTCATTTTGTGTGTAAAAAAATCTGTAACAGTAGTTAGTTAGCTTGAAGATCAAATCATTGTTTTACCAAATTATTGACCTCGAACAGAATTAATATAAAGGATATTCATGAGCGTCCGCAAGGTGGGGGGCAGGAGAGGACAGCCGGCCCCCCTAGACATTTTGAGAAACTAAAACTACTGAATATTAGAGGTCCCGAGCCTGTACGATGTCAGGTACTCGTTAAAGATCCCTATCCTAATTAAACCTGGATAGGTAAAATTTAGGACTCCCACTGTAGCATTGCCGATTTAGCTTTAGTGGAATAAAGTGACAAACAAACTACTGATTATAGAAATTCGTAGTCATTTACTGTACTTATTAAGCATTATATAAACTACTTATTATTTTAATTTTTAAATATCAATAAGCTATATTTGAACAATTAATTGATTAATTAAGCCTTTCATAGTGAGAATACCTCGTCCCCCAGGCATAAGAATTACCGGCCTACCTCCCCCATAGACGGAAATTTCCACATACTAAACTTGCCACCCCACCTCATCCCTGACGAAATCCTGCGAACGTCCTTCCAGATATTTTTATTAAATCTACATTCGAAAATAAAACTTTAAATTCGAGATATAATATGAAGTAGTTTTTTCTTGGCTTGTAATGCCGAATGACGCAAACGGCTTTATAGTCATAAATAATAATATTGAAATAATACTGTCAATATTATTTTACCAGGAAAAAAAAAAAATGTTTATCAAAATAAGACTGAACGTGCCTCCCCTTTTCAGATGATTTTTTGTGAAATAGTTTATCAATGAAGCTATTAAATTGGCAATAGCATTGGCTAAGAAAATATTTACATAGGCTGCTATTTCGCACTATTCACTATCGTAAAACAGGAAAAGAGGTTTTGTTAACAATGCCTTCCAACTTATAATAATTATTATTCAGTTTTTAAAACGCGTTGAACTTATTCTTTACAGAAGGATCGCATTGTGATACTCAATAAGATTAGACAATTTAGATAGCTTGACAGAACTTGACATTCTTCATCAAAATTAAAAAAAAAAAATTAAGAGAAGTAATTGTAAATACAAGTAATAATTAATTAAATGACTTAATTACTATGACCCTCAGGGAGCCCATCTCGACACACTTTTAAAGAAATTGTATTACTGTCATCTTGAGAACAGCACAAGTGAAAGAATCATAACATTTGTAGTTTTATAAACAGTTTTACTCGTTTTCGTCTGTTTAATTTTTTTTTTCTGTGCTCCTAAGAGGCTTCGTGTGACACGAATTGTAATAAGGTTGGGAAGGTCGAGATTTATTTTGTGGGTACGCTACGAAATGAAAGTGAGCCCACCAGGGATAGATTCGTACCGCCTTCGCGTTGTTCACTAATGAATTATAATTAATCATGTAACTTAAATATTATTTATAATTAACATTTATATCAAGCAAAGTAATTATTTGGGTATAATCATAACACTCATAAGATTCAAGAAAGCCCATTGAATATAGTTGAACTTCTATGTCTCAGATAATGTATAGTTGTTTGATTATTCTTGTTTTATGCCTTATTAGACTTTCATATCATTTCACTGCTAATATAATTTTCATTCAGAGGGAAAGTAGAAGTTTGTGAGCGTAATGCTATATTCCTTGCTCAACATTGCTGTTTATGACCTTGATATATAACCTTCGTACATCCCGTCAACAACCATACGAGACGTAAATTTAAATGTCTTGTCGGAATCGTATTATAAATATACAATAAACTATACGATGCCACTAGACTGGGCTAAGAAGACTAATGACATCTCCAGAGTTTAGCATGCGACTGGTTTGGTATGACAGGAGATAACCCCTATTGTCCCCTCTCAAAGGTTAGCTCTGTCGTAATGGCCATTGTAGTAGAGCCGCTACGGATTAATAGTGTTCTAAAGGTTAATCTATTTCATAGTCTAAGATAGAATCGGAAATCCAAGCCCTTTCTATGCCTATTTTTGGTCTATTGTAGGATCTTTAGGGCTAGAGAACGATAAAAGTAGAAATTCCTGGTATAGAAATTTGAATAAGAAAGCATGAAAGATATGTTTCAATTTCAAATATAATTAAAAACATCGCATTAATTAGAGTTAACCCCTTCCACGTCATGTTGGACAAACGGGGTTACTCAAACTGCGTTGTACCATTGTGGGAAGATCGAGATTTATTCCGTGGGTCCGCCACAAAATAAATGTCAACTCACTCAGGGCAGATTCGAACTCTCGAAAAGTGCTTCAAGTAACTGGCTGACACCTGTCAGCCATCAGCGACAGTCTGCGAATGTGATGATATAAATGAATTAGTTATATTGACACTAATTCAGGAGGGGAGGTCACTCATCCAACTTCTTTTTAACCTCCTTCTAACGGGCATGTCAGCCGTAGCCATGTCATAAGTCTGTTGTTATGTCCAAGAAATTTAACAAAAGTCGTAAATAAAGAGTTCTTATGTGTTTTTTGATGGTTGGTTGTTGGGAGTCTGTGTGTAGAGTTTTTTAACTCAAGTACCAGGGAGCGTCCGTGAAAATGGATTGAATTTAAACATTTAATAGAAATTTACAACGAAACTATAGACCGATATTTTAAATTAGGTCCTTTATGTCACATAAAATTTAAAAAATAAAAAATTGCGCCCGCCCTTAGAAAATTCTGGATCCGCTTGTTGTCGTTATTATATTGTTTTTGGTAGTGACGTCAACTAATCTTTTGTATAATAATTTTTGGAATTTAGAACAAATGGAAAGAAGACTGGTAGATTGGTATGATGAGGGTTTATATAAATCCATTGAATGGGGAATTTAGCTGTACTAATCATACAGTTGTATACCTATGTGGTTTGAACTAAATCTGTTGAAACGTAATTGTAACAATTTAAAAAAAGAAATCTTAAATAGAACATATTATATAATATTATAGAATGTTAAAATTGATATAGAAATTTATTATTTAAATTAATATAGAATGTTATAGAATGTAAAATTAATCCTTTCATAAATGGTCAATAATGTATAATGGTAAACTTTGGAAAGATTAAATAGTTGGATGCTTTGAATTTTAGAGGAAAATTGAAGGGGTCGGGGCAAAGTAGTGCTATCTACAGTTAATTTTTAACAAAAATAAACTGTAGCAGCAGTCTGCTGTATATTACGTAGGACTATACGTCTATCATAGAAATGCCACCTGCATTTCCATCATAGACATATAGTCCTACGTAATATACAGCCGAATGCAGCTACAGCTTATTTTTGTTAAAATGTTGCTTGGCACTATTTTGCCCCGACCTCTTCAATTATCAAATTGCTTACTAATACTTAAAAAATATTCACTCAATGGTTTTCCGAACTTATGTCTTAAGGTGTTTTCTACAAGGGGTTTTCTTTAAGGTGAATAAGTGTCTAAGTTGGCCTTCATTTGTAATCAAGTTGTAATCTATCGGTGACCAATTATCAACTATAATATCTCATTACTGATACGATCTATTCAGATGGTTAAATTGTCGTAATCAATAGCCACTGTTTGGTATTTCTTATGAAATGTCAATGCTTCATAGCGAAAACCTTATTTTATATCAACAATATTCAAACTTTAAAAGTCGCGGCCTGAAAAGTATGGATATTTGACCTCACTATTATTCACAGGGGGGATGACAGATATAACAGAGCAAATTATACATGCTAAAATATTAAATTTCTTTATTTTTCCCCATTTATTATTTATGATGAGAGAAATTACTGTTCTGAGCCTTCCTTAATATTTAATATTAATTCACTATTATTTTTATTTTTTTGGAGGATTTTGCCTCAAATCAAATTATTTCATCAAATCATATAAATTGGAATAAGTTGGCTCCTTATTATTCCTAACTTTTATCGAGTTTCTTTTCTTTCATTCATTTTAACTATAGCAATGTGTTATATTATTCGCTAATGACGCCAGTTTCCTTTATTAAGTGTTGACATTTGCGAAAGTTATCAACATTACTGTAATGTTGCCCGTATAACCGACAAGCACACCTGTACTCAAATTAGTTGCATTCTTTAATAAAAATACTATTTCGCATTAAGGTTTAGGGTTATTTAGATTAAACCTTCTCAATGCTGACATAAATACTTGCGATTCCATTGTGAAAACGTCGTGGATATAAAACTCTCTTAAGTTTTATTTATGTTGAGAAAGCAGGATTGTGCAAGTTAATATAATCGCCTATAAATATCCAATGCAGTAAAAAGCTAGTTATTTAGTGTTTTCTTTGAAGGATAACGCAATTTTATTACATATTTTGTAATGAAACTTATTGAAATGAAATATCGCAGTACTTTTATTTATATTTTAATGACATATTTATACTATGTTTTTCTATAATACTTGATAATAAAACTTTGAATAGTTTTACTTTTACATGACTTTTGTAACGTTTCTTCTTGCAATCCAGTCTTCGAAATATTATGCTATGCTTAGACAGTGACTGATCAAGGGCTAATCAATGGAATTTTGTGAAATTTGCGAAAAGTCCGGTCCCATTGCAGACATCGATAGGCTGAAGAAGGGAGAACCGTACTATTTGTTTTTCGTAAAAAAAAATTGAGGAATTTTGATAAAAAAAGTGAAGAGAACAGGAAAAAGTCAGCACTAGATCAGCACTACCCTATAAGCAAGCATGAATTTTAATTTGAAGGGGCCCACATTTTACAAAAAGAAAGTGATAACAAAAAGAGGAAGTTATTAGAAGCAATCTATATTGCAGAAAATATTGACAAGTCTGTCAATTTTAAAACAGACACTAAAGGTCTCAATATACAATATGGGGAATACTAAGAAAAATTAATACTTAAGTTTATATGGATTGCATGGGTCATTAATTTTAATTGGTAGTATACAGCTGATGTACATGATATAGTTTTGGGTCTTCTAAATAATAGGCCTTTGCTGGAGTGTGTACTATAATGAATTGGACTTTGCTCACCCTGAGTGTTTTGGGTGTCTTGGGGTTAGGGAACATTGGTTGAGAGTTGTATCTGCCCTGTGTGACTTCAAATGATTTGTCTGCCTGTTTTGCTGGTCTGCATATATATTAAATACAGATCCTAAATGATTGTATTCACAAATATTTTTGATTTATTAATTGTATTGTTAAATGTTTTTAGAACTGAAGATGGCTCAAAAGAGCCGAAACGTCTTATAAATAAAAAAATGTATTGTTGAGACTAATTTGGTCCCCTTCTTGATATCCTGTTGAACAATATTGTCTCAAGAACTGAAGGTCTTATAAGTGTTTGATCATAAAGTTTATCGAAATTTGTTTAAAAAGATGTGTCGTGTTTCAGGCAAGAAATAACAATAAATAAATCGTTGCATTCAAGTGAAAGAAACTAAGTCAAAGATTTATTTTTTTAGATATTTGAATGCTTGGCAAATAGAACATTTCTGTTAAAAACCTTTTCTCCTTAAACTCAATATTTTATTCATTTATTATCTTACTTCATTTATTTTTTGGGTAGTGGGCCTTCTCCACATCGCGGATTTTCGAGAATCCTACATCCTACCATGATCTTAGATAGATTGGATAACATTGAATCACGTAGTTCATTTAAAATAAAAAAGATATCCTCTACCACAAGAGTTTTATACCTGAAAAATCTTAAGTTTTGTCATTAAAAAAAAAACAATTGAAATAGTTTTCTTACCCTTTTTGAGATTTCTCTTCAAAGCTGTTGTACTTTAAATATTGTAACTATTCTAAGCAATTCTGGGATTAAGCAGCTCGATCTGCTTCTAGGAAGTGTAGGAACAACTAATCAAATGGATTATTCAGGTACAATTGTGGATGTGATGTGTAATTCAAAGCATGAGACAGAAATCTGTCTACAGCAGAAGTACTGTCTACAGATAGAAATTTCCTAATAGATCTGGGTTGAGGAGATAACATGAACTACAAATAAGTAGAACAAGCGCATACGATTATAGTACTATTCTGGTAACACTGGAGTAACATTGTGGATCTTAGAGGTCCTATAAAGTGATATTTGCGTACGTGCTGCTTTAACTAAATAAAAGATATACCTACTAAGAGACTTGAGATTTTTAATCCATTAACAATAATATAATACGTATCACATATTGCAGACCTAAGAAGGCAATGGGTCAAGGTGACATTTCAGAATAAATAGAGTTAGATGGGGAATATGGTAATAAAAATGTTATTCTTGTTATTTGATAAAGATATGGAAGTGGATTTAATGACAGTAATAACTTAACCAGTGTGTCATGCTTCTTTGAAATCTCATAAACCTTACCCATACGAAAACGGAATTTGTATAAAATTTCGTAAAAAATCTATAAACTGGTAAAAAATTTATAACTAACAACCCTCCACCTATTTTTCCGATGTTTTAATAGTTATTCTGCTATTCGGAGCAGAAATAAAATCAATGCTCATTAAAATCGGTCCTGCCGTTTTTAATTTATAAATGACGTATCTAACTCGACTTTGTTTTATATATTTGTTTTATATAGGTATCTGCAATAGATTATAAATGGCTAAATCTAAAAATATTTAAAATTTTGGAACTGGTTTTGAAAGTCAAACACATGATTGATATTTTAGAATAAAACAATAAAAAATGAATCTTTCAGATTCACATAAAAGTATTTTTTGAAATTTCATCTTTGAATTTTTTCACGAAATGTCACTTAGACCTCTTCTCCTTAAATATATGCACTTTAGAGGACATAAATACATACTACATTTACACGCTAGACTATGCGGGCACATATACAAATTGGACCCATAGGTCTAGAGAGAGAGAGAGAGAGTGGGAGAGAGAGAGAGAGAGAGAGAGAGAGAGAGAGAGAGAGAGAGAGAGAGAGAGAGAGAGAGAGAGAGAAACACTTTATTGTGTTACTCATACACAGCATGCTTGTCTATCATTTTATGACTAGTTATTATATCTAAAATAAAATATACTTCATATAGCCCTGTAGGTAAATATAATGAAGCTAATAAAGTTTTTTTTTTTTTTTTTTTTTTTTAAATACTTATTACATTGTCTCTCTAAAGCTTTAACTGGCCACTAAATATTAATTAATATCGATATGTGATATTTATTTATTAACAATGTTATATAGTACATCTATACTAAAGATGATTATCAAGTCGGTTGGGACAGAAGCCGAGTCTAGAACTGCTGACTGGGCATCAGGTGATTCCGTTGACTCATCCCTCAAGGCGAGAATCTTAGTCAATATTTCAACCTTTCCAGAGCTCATAAAGAAAATAATTTCCTTTTTTATCTTAAGGAAGCGATAAGGTTTATGGCAAAATAAAATTTAAAATAGTTCTTCACCGCTTTCTTCTGTAATAAGTAAATTAGATGATTTTCCCGTTGTTCAGTCATTTACTGCTCATTATTATTTCTAAAGTTATTATTATCTTCTTGAATATAAAATATTAATACTGTATATACCACCCTTGGTGACTCAGTTGTTAAGAGCATGCAACGGTGATGAAGTCATTCGATTCAAATCCTTACCGTGGACAATATCTTCTCTTCAGATAATATAATTTAATAAAACTTCCAGTAAAGCACAACAATTTTAGAATGAATCGAATTGACTCTTCATTTATTTCTGCATTTACAGAATCATTGGACCAACCAATTATTTTAAGATTATCTGGAATTAATTGTCAGGGATGGTGAAGGAAGGTTATCAGGAATATGAACTGTTTAAGAACGGAAAGAAAAGAAGATGGACTAAATTAAGACGCTTTTAAAAATGGATAGATGTTGGAGTTTAGATAAGAGGACCTCGTGATTCACATTAACGAACGATTTTGAGAAATCAAGGAGAATTAGGATGGTGATTTTCGTGTATGGTGGAATGGTCCTGATTAATATTAAACAGAGAATATTGTGTAGAACATTAAGAAAGAGATCCAGTGTGAATAGGATAGAGGAGGGCTTACCGGTCAAGACAAACATTGAGCTGTGAGTGGACTATTCTTTCGAGTGGTTCAGAGAATGGAGATGGAGCTTGTCATCGACTTCGAAAATGGCAAACTCTTTCTAGGATCGCTTACCTTTTTTAGGAATGTCCATTTTATTTTTGAAGTTCACAGAGGCGAGTTTGTAATAAAGAACTATCGTAAGAGGTTTGGCGATTTTAGGTAAAGTCATACATTACTATACATATTATAATAAATAAAGATGAAAATTATAGCGAATAAACTATCACATTGATTTACTCCATTGCATATTTTCAACGAAATATTTCCTATATACACCGTAGGAGAGCTACTGTGAGAGGCTGGGTTGTAGCTGAGAACAGTCTGCAATCACTGCTCTGATAGCCGCTATCAATCCCTTATCACTCCTCAGGAAGTTTGTTTTGAATTTAATGCAGCTCCGCAAAATAGGAAGCCTTTGATAAGCCCATTTCCTGTTCTCTTTATTTTTCTTCTCTTACAGCTTGATGACTATGTTCATATTGGGTGGTAATGGACACACACACCCGTCTTTCGATCCATGGAATAGATTCGGCAGTTTTCGAGAAACCAATAAAGTTTCTATTGGTACCAGGTGTTCGTATATGAAGCGAATAATCAAACTTGTTTATATCGACATGTAGAACTACTATGGTTCACATTTCTGCAACAAAACCACAAATCGATGGGTAATGATATACCTAGTAACTGTGAACCAAAATGCATATTTCATATTCCTAAGTTATTGATTTAGAATTATGCTCGCCGACGGTTGGTTCTTTGCTGTATAGTGTGTCTGATGATTAATAAACTTTTCTGGACATTGATACTGTCAATGTTTCGTTGTGTGGAACTAGTCGGATATGAGGGTCTAATCATCTTTTATCCACAAACTTAGAAAATTGTGAGTGTAGTTCTGTTCTCGAGCCCAGGGAGAAATAAATATGACCTTGACCAGGTAGGAATCGAATCCACAAATGGAATTCTTTCAGAGTCTTAAAGTATTTCCTGGGCAATGTGCCCGATATTGAAAAACTCAAACACAAATCAGCAGCTCCCAAGCATTTCTTATGGTGACCCATTTATGATAATTTAATACCCATCGAACCAACCTCAGGTCTTCTTCTTCACGTGCGAAGATGACATGTGCTTTGCTATATACGAGTACGATTAGTAATCTCTTATCGACATTCAAAACTCTCGACTCGTTTATCACAAAACCTCAAATAACAATGTTAATATCCAAAGGGTTAAAATAAATCCAACAAAATCCTATTTATGTTTTTCAGTAGTATCCTATGATCCTTTGCATATATGTTATATATGATGCATATATAACAGATCCGATACTCAGAACCTCTTCTTAGTAAACATCCCAATTATGTAATGCGACCTTTTCCCTCTCTGCTCCCCCTCCTCCATGGGAAATATAATATCTTGACTGTCTCCAGAGATGTAAAACATTCACATTTTAAATTTACTCCCTCCCCCCTTCCCACTCGGTATTTTTTCCGAACTCGGCTTCGCCTCGCTCGTAAAACTATACCTCGTACCGAAAACACACACTTTGCGTACTAGTGATGAAAATAACTATTTGATGTAATAGCAAAGTTTGCGAATGAATTTATGTATCTAATAATACTTATTTATGCATAAAATTTGCTGTGTTACTGCTTTAAAAAACCGAAAAATGAAAGAAGCACCTAAATAGGACAATATATTACAAATCCTGCTTCACATTACTTCATTTGTATATCTGGTTATTTTCAAATTTCAATACTTCCGTGAACCTTTACGAAATTCAAGCTGTTTTGTAGCACTGGGTTGTACAAATGCCTTAATTTTTTTAAGAAAATTCAATAAGAGAATTTTCATGAGGATTTTTTTTTATGTAAAAAAAAAATTCTAATATAAGACTAAACAAATGAATAAAAAAAAAAAGAAAGTGAAATTTAGTTTTACCTCCACCATCGCCATCAGAAAATTTCTTAATCTACTTTTAGGAGTAAATTTATTGAAATTATTAAATAAATCAAAGTCAGTTTAAAAATTTCAGTAGGCTATAACTGCTAATGCTATAGCTTTCAATTAATCAAACTTTTTCCATGTTTACCCCTTTTTTATATTTACCCCCTCCAACTTACCCTCTCTGCGCTAAAAAAAAAAAAAAAAAAAAAAAAAAAAAAATAGAGCTCAAAAAAAATATTGCTCTGAAAACGGAAACGCATCGGATCTGTTATGAAAAAAAAAAAACATTTTCTGGAACTGATAATTTTTTACATTATCAGTATTAAGTCATGTTGATACGACTAATCAGGTGGCTTTGAGGACAACCATGAAGATAATACACGATAGATATTTCTTTGATAAAGGTCAATTAAAAGTTCAAATATAGCATAACATGTGTATATCAAAAGATCTCGTCATTCTATGAAGTAACCTTATTTTCTCTCTCCTCTTAACATTACTTTATCAATTAATTCTTTGAAAAGATTGCGTATTCGTAGAACCCTGATATTTTCACATTTCTTTCGTTTCATGCATCAAATACTTATAAATTTGTACAACTAGATTATAAATAAATCTCTAAAGACTGGTTAGTTAAATAAGAAAATGTGAAGATTTTTCTAAGATTTCACAATTAGCTTCGTTTAATTTTTTGTCATTAACTTTTTCCTTTAATTAAATATGACGGTACAGACAGTAGAAGATATCTTTGCTAGTAATTACATCAAGGGAATGGGTACTTTCAATGAAAATTGATCGATAACCTTAAAGAAAGTATATTTGGTTACTAATCCACCCATGAACGCTTTTACGTTTTCTTTCGGTTCAACACAATTATTTCACATCCTCTTTTATGCGTCCATCACATGAGTTCTCTCAGCTCACGTGGAGCTTTTTGCAAAATTTTGTAAAGATAACGCCTGAAGGAATGTTTTGTTGTAATGTATTTGATCGTTATTCGTTTTTTTTAATTTATTATTATTCGTTATGACCTTAGTATTGTATAGAGTATGTAATCAGTAGATAATAGAGAATCATTTGAGCACACTTGCAGCTGTATAGCTCATTTTTTGATTAATGAAAATGATATTGTACCACAACTAGACTATTCATGTGAATTTGTGATGAACAATAAATATAGAAAAAATAATGTTCTCTCTCCGTTTGATGAATACTGATGAAATTTTGTCTGTCACATCGCGGGCATATACATATATTAATACCCAATTTCAGGTTCGTATGAGCTAGTCTGTTCACACACAGACCGTTGCTCGTGACATGGTTATTTCGACTCAGGGGTGTACACAAAGTGTATTTCTGTTGAAAACCGAAAGTCGAAATTTTTTAAGATCGCAATACTTCCCCTTCCTATATATTAGGTAGTAATGTATAGGAATTGAAAGTAAAAATCACCACTAAATGTTATACATTGTTTCTTAAGCTCCTGACCGGGATTTTCTTTCAATATTATTTACTGTGAAACCGTCCCCTGCCGGAATAATAGGTTTGATAATGGTGATAATACCTTCCCTTGTGAGTTTCTAAGAATAAAAATTATCCTCGTCTTACACCTTTATTTTATGATTAAACTAAATCAATAGAATCAAATTATGATAAAAATAAATCGGAGCTGGCCAAGGATATCCATAGGGAAGTACAATGGCGTTTTTGGATCATCAAAATTTTTAAGGTGTGTAAATTTTTTAGAGGGTTGTGTATAATTTAAGGGGAGTAATTTTTTGAGAAAACTTCCGAACGCCACCAAAGGAAAACCTGGAACATTCCACATACTCTCTAATGTTAAATAAAGTGAATTTTAATAATTGTACTTTCACTAGTATTTTTCTAAGCATAGAAGTCGAAATCACTTGAGTTCATACATTTTAGACTTATTTTTCTTTTATTTTCGCGTGATTTTTGTCATGCAGAGCTATTAATAACCGATAGATTTTTATGAGACTCGCTCCTTGACGCGAACCAGTGGGAGCGAGGAGCTAGTTGTTAGCTATCCCAGTTCCCGAGGGGCCAACGCCGACCTGAGAGTGTGCGGTAATAACAGTAACTCCCTGCCCTCCTTCTTTCGAAAGCGGGATACTCCTCACAACCAAACCGGGCCGTTTTCTTTTCTCCCGGCTTTCGGATTAGCCTCAACGGAATAAATTTAATTACTCAACTTTATTTCCGCATCATGATCTCTCGTAAAATAATCTATACATAAATTGTATGACCGGAGAAGAAATACATTTTTTTTTAAAGATAAAACTACTCCTTTCAACGGTGATCCATGTAGGAAACTTCGTGTAAAGTAAAGAAGTATAATAAAAGTTCCTTGTAAACAAAAAATCACAAATGAAGACTTGGGTTTTTTCGGGAATATATGTATGCCCTCGATGTAACAGCAAAAAATTCATCAAACGGAGAGGAAACATTATTTTTTCTTTATTTATTGTTCATCACAAATTTACATAAGTACTGTAATAATGGTACAATATCATTTTCATTAATCAAAAAATCTGGTGCGTGCGCGCAACACACAACTTTCACTTACCAACTTACTTAGATTAGAAATTGACGTGTTTTCCTAAATATCATTTCCCAAAGTCACACATTTTCCAACATTCATATCTTATTTTTGTTAATCGTTAAAGCCGTTTTTGAGTAAAAAAAAAAAAAATCTGGTGCGTGCGCGCAACACACAACTTTCACTTACCAACTTACTTAGATAAGAAATTAATGCGTTTTGTTAATGCCACTTCTCAAAGTTACACATTTTCCACATTCATTTATTATTTTTGTTTTCATTTGCTCTATAAGCCCCTCAGAACATTTTAATAATGATAACGCTTACCTGATATTAAATAAAACTCAATTTTCATTAAACATGACGAATATGAAGAAAATCGTTAAAGCCGTTTTTGAGATAATCTAAAAATTAGAAAAAAAGTTATGAAATAAAGTGTCCCCTTCGGTTGATCAATCTTGATGAAATGATGGCTATCGCATCTTTGGCATATACATACATAAATACCCAGTTTGATCAAAATCGTGAAAGCCGTTTTTGAGTAAATAAAAAAAAACACTTGAAAATGATACAAAATTTATTAAGTAAAGTCCCCCCTCCGGTTGATCAATTTTGATGAAATGTTGGCTATCAAATCTTTGGCATATACATACATCAAATACCCAGTTTGATCAAAATCGTGAAAACCGTTTTTGAGTAAATAAAAAAAAACACGTGAAAATGATACAAAATTTATTAAGTAAAGTCCCCCCCTCCGGTTGATCAATTTTGATGAAATGTTGGCTATCACATCTTTGGCATATACATACATAAAATACCCAGTTTGATCAAAATCGTGAAAGCCGTTTTTGAGTAAATAAAAAAAAACACTTGAAAATGATACAAAATTTATTAAGTAAAGTCCCCCCTCCGGTTGATCAATTTTGATGAAATGTTGGCTATCAAATCTTTGGCATATACATACATCAAATACCCAGTTTGATCAAAATCGTGAAAACCGTTTTTGAGTAAATAAAAAAAAAACACCTGAAAATAATACAAAATTTATTAAGTAAAGTCCCCCCTCCGGTTGATCAATTTTGATGAAATTTTTACAGTCATATCTCGGGCATATAAATAGATCAAATACTCAGTTTAATCAAAATCGTTAGAGCCGTTTTTGAGAAAATCGAAAAAAACTTAAAAAGTTATTAAACAAAGTACCCCCTCCCTTTGAGCAATTTTGATGAAATTTTTGCTGTCACATCGCGGGCATATACATACACTAAATACCCAATCTCAGGTTCGCACGGTTTATAGTTTTTGAGCTAGTCTGTTCACACACACACACACACACACACACAGACACACACACACACACACACACACACACACACACAGACCATTTCGCGGGACTTGGTTAATTGGACTCATGGGACCCCAAAACGTGTATTTCCGTTGAAAACCGGAAGTCGAAATTTTTCACGATCGCAATATTTCCTCTTACTATATATTTCATATATAGGTAAGTGAAAGTAAAAAAACACGTGAAAATGATACAAAATTTATTAAGTAAAGTCTCCCCTCCGGTTGATCAATTTTGATGAAATTTTTACAGTCATATTTCAGGCATATAAATAGATCAAATATTCAGTTTAATCAAAATCGTTAGAGCCGTTTTTGAGAAAATCGAAAAAAACTTAAAAAGTTATTATATAAAGTACCCCCTACCTTTGAGCAAATTTGATGAAATTTTTGCTGTCACATCACGGGCTTATACGTACTCTAAATACCCAATTTCAGGTTCGCACGGTTTATAGTTTTTGAGCTAGTCTGTTCACACACACACACACAGACACACAGACACACAAACACACACACAGACCATTTCGCGGGACTTGGTTATTTTGACTCAGGGGACCACAAAACGTGTATTTCCGTTGAAAACCGGAAGTCGAAAATTTTCACGATCGCAATATTTCCACTTACTATATATTTCATATATAGGTAAGTGAAAGTAAAAATGAGCTATACAGTTGAAATCGTGCTCAAATGATTTACTATTATCTGCTGATTACATACTCTATACAATACTAAGGATATAACAGATAATAAGAAATTAAAAAAACAAATAACGATCAAATACATTCCATCAGGCGTTATCTTTACAAAAAGCTCCCCATGAGCTGAGAGAACTCATCTGATGTACGCATAAAAGAGGATGCGAAGTAATTGAGATGAACCGAGAGAAAACGTAAAAGCGTTCATGGGTGGATTAGTAACCAAATATACCTACCTTATTTAAGGTTATCGATCGATTTTCATTGAAAGTTCCCTTGATGTAATTACTAGCAAAGATATCTTCTACTCCCTCCTTTTTATTTTCTCCCAATGTTGTAAATGAAAAATTAAAATAAAATACTTCATAGAATGACAAGATCTTTTGATACACACATGTCATGCTATATTTGAACTTTTAATTAATTGACCTTTATCAAAGAAATATCTATTTTGTTTTATCTTCATGGTTGTCCACAAAGCCACCTGATTAGTCGTATCAACATGACTTAATACAGATAATGTAAAAAATTATCAGTTCCAGAAAAGTTTACTTTTTTTCATAGCAGATCCGATGCGTTTCTGTTTTCAGAACAATAATTTTTCTTTTTAGTGTTCTTTTCTTTTAGAGCTCTAAAATGATCTATATATAAATCGTATGACTGGAGAAGAGATAACTAGCTTTTTTTGAAAGAAAAACTACTCCTTTCATCAGTGATCCATGTAGGAAATTTCTTGAAAAATAAAGAGCTATGCACTAAAATTCCGGCTTATATGTTAAGTAAGTTATAAAATCCACTATGATTGATGAAAATTAAAAGATGTGTACTTATTTGATTCACATACAGCAATTGAAGACGCGGTTGTTCAGTACACTGTACTTTTTACCACAAAATGAGAGATTGCGCTTGCATAATAACCAATCGCAATGCTGAATATCGAGATGCATTAAGATATAAATTGTTTATATGTTACTTATCGAGTGACGTGTAAAGGGAGAAAACAAATATTGTTTTTGATAACAAAGTTTATTTTTTTTTACCATAGTAAGACGGTTTTAATTTGATCAACGTTGATAAACGTTATTCAATAAATATATTAAGTTTTTTATCTTTTTTTTAACAACCAATAAATATATTCTATTAATATATTTTTCGTTAGTTCTTAATTGTTGGAAGGTTTCGTTTTAATTATGTCTGTATACATTTTTTATAAGTATCTGTTATTGATTTCGTACTAACTTCCTGATTTTTTACTCTAGAGTGTACAACCAAAAATTTTAATGAATTAATAAACTTAATTAATATTATAAAAATAATATATATTTTCATTTAGATGAGCGGTATGAAACATTTAAGATTAAGGTCCATAAGACTTATACAATGGTAAATTAAAATCAATTAATTTTTTTTTTGTCTCTTTTTGCAGTAATTTTCATATTAACCTTTTATCATAATTACGATCTTTAAAGATTTTAATATACGAGTATATTCGATAAATTTATTTCCATTTTTCGATTAAAAAAAATTATTTCATTATTTTTACTTGTATAAATATTGGTAGTACTTTTTTCCCCTAATGTACCAGGTGTGTAAATATGAAACCGGAATTCGCCAATGATAGGAGTTAGCAGTCAATATAATCTTCTAACTAATCCGTCAGTGGTGTTATCTGCTTTTGCCTACATGTAATAAAGAGATCCAATTGATACCAACATCAGTTTCATTCTAAAACCGTGTTTTAGTGGCATTGAACATGCCGACTTTTGTGCCAACAAATCAAGATTTGCGGACAGCATTTATTTTCCGTTTCCTTCTGAAAAAAAATGGAGCATTATCTCATAGGATGCTTGTTGAAGCTTACGGGGAGCATGCCCTAGGCAAATCTCAATGTTTCGATTGGTTCAAACAATTTAAAGATGGATTTCGATAAAAGAAACAAAGACCGTGGATAACCACAAAAAAAAAACAACTTTGAAAACGCTGATTCGGTTTGACTCAGAAGAGGAAGCATTATTTTGGCGGGGAATCCACAAATTGCCTGAATGATGGGAAAAATGGATAGATAGCGAAGGGCAGTACTTCGAATAAAAAAGTATGTATCATTTTTACACAATCAACTCTTATTTGCTATTTGAAAAATTCCGATTTCAAATTTACACACCTGGTACTACTTTTCTCCACACTTATAAATACTTTATCATATGAGTAGGTAATACTGTATATAGTGTTTTATGAAGCCCTATAGTACATACAGCATATAGGACAGTACGTCCTATATGCTGTGTAGAACAGTAAATAGAAATATGCAGTATGGAGAAGTGTCTGCTGTGTCCCTGAAAAACAGCAAAAAATGGTCTGTATATAATAGTCAAAAATAATTTTCTGGTCTATATTACTGAAAATGATTTTGTTTTAGCAATTTTAATATTTTTTAGCATGTATCAAATAATTAATGATTTTAGCAATTATGAGTTACATTTAAACAGTTTTTAATTTTTTTAAAAAACAAAACAATAATTGTTGGATATTACGACTGAAATCGAAGAATATTTTTTTATCGATTTTGTTTATGATTTAGGTTCGAATAAAAAAGAAGGACCTTGTTGTTCGTTCACGCCTTTTTTTTTTTTTGTTTTATCTTATTTTTGCCTAACATAATTTTATATGTTTAAACACCCCAACAGAAAAAATATCACAAATTTTAATTATTAAGATTATTAATTAATTATTCAATAATTATTCTTCATGGAACGCAAACTGAAATCGTTAACTAGTCGCAACGTAAGTGGTTTTCAAACAAAACCGCTGATAACTTGTATTTTTAAATAGGTTCATTCTTTTTGATAGGCGCCGAACGAAAATTCTATCAACTCAAGCATTTTTATTACCCTTTATGGAATCAGAAATCATTAAATGACTGGACCAATAATCTCTAACCTCTAATAGTTTTTATCAAATTTCTATCCACAATTCGTTTTCCATATTTCCGAGTTTATTGAAGAGATATAAAACATAATATGATAAACGATCTACCAAATGATACCAAATGGTATCAAATTATCATTATTTCTTAATATTTCATGAATTAATTATTTAAACAAAAAGAGGAAAAAAGAGATAAAAATTCTTATCTGAATAAAATTTGAGGAGACCTGCTACAAACCCTGTGTCTCTGAAATTCTAACATCGCCGTGTTCGTTGTCCAATTAATTTGTTTTTTTTCTCAAATGGTAAGCCTATTCACGTTAACTTATATTAATTAATTAATTTATGTTATTTAATTAGGACATGAATTACATAAAAATAAATTAAATTACAATTAAAGGCGAGATGCAAGTCTGCTTGTACATATAATTTATTTGTATTATTTTGAATGAATAAATTATAAATTATTATTATTTCTTTATGTATTCCATAATGAAAAATAAAAAATTTAAATCAGCGAAATTTGTAAACAGAGTTTATAATAAAATTGTTAACTCTGCAAGTTAATTGTTAACCCTGCAAGTTATAACGACAACAAATAATTAAATATTTTTTTCTTCTTTTTGCAACGGCGTTTCCGCCTTTCCGGAAAATTATTTTAATTTGTTTACAGGACCGACTCTACGTAGCCCATATTAAATGTCCATTACTTTTAATTGGCTTAAGTGCTTTGAGCATTGTGCTCTGAAAAATTAATTGCGCTCACTCAAAGCAGGAATTGACCGTTCCCTTTATACAATTTATTTAATTGACATTACGCTCTGTTGAATTCGTGAAACGTTCTCTGCTTTGGGGAAGTTTAAATTAAAACGCTATACAGCATTCAAATTTAATGCTTTTATTTCCCTGTAGATGATAGATTTTTTTTTCTTTTATAAAGTAGGGTAAACCGGACCCTTATTGACACCCTTAAAACTTCATTTCTGTGGTGAATTAAAAAAAAAAAAATTTATGAAGGGATCAAATTGAAACTTCCTATGGTCCCCCTTTATCTATCCTTATAAAGACTCAAAAGATTTTTTTGGGTCAAAAGTTCAATAGTTTTACCATATAACAATATTTATTGTAAAAAGTGCAAAAACTAGTTATTGAGATTTTTTTGGGTCAAAAGTTCAATAGTTTTACCACATGGCAATATTTATTGTAAAAAGTGCAAAAAATAATTATTGCCCCCCCCCCCCCCGTGGATTTAATTGTGAAATCTTCCCGATGGTTAGTTTGTTAAACACTTACTTCATAGATGACTTAGAGGACCCATCAAACATTAGATTCATGTTTATCTTGAAATAAAATTAGGACTTGTTTACTTATTTCTTTAAGTTAAAGTTGGGGTGCCAATAACTGTACTGAGTATCAATAACTGTCTGGTTTACCCTATATGGTGATTAAATATGCGGTAAATGATCGCTCGCCTAATACATGACTGGTCGAATCCACAATTGTATTTTTTTTTTCTTTCATTTTTTATCTGTCTCCCTCTTTCCAAAAATGTTTCGTGAACGATATTGACAATCGTATAAAGCAAGCAACAGATATCAAAGGCAGGTAAATGAAGTAGCTATAATTGGCGTCCTGAAAATATTTTTTTTTAGTTAGACCAGTCTTGGATTGGCGATATTATCTATTACAAACTTGATAAACATCTTCTCATTTTCAGGTTTTATTTTGATTTAGTTTGCATGCTCATAACAATAACATTAATTACAAATGTTAATTTTCAATTTTTAATTTATTAATTAAAATATTGTTACGTGAAACAAGACAAAACCGTTCATTTACCTACGCTTGGCTAGAACCTTCCAGACAGTTCTTCTTCAGACGAAATACAAGTAGCGATGGACAGCAAAGTTATTCTTGCTCTGAAGATAGATCTTATGGTTACGTGTGTGTTAAAATGTTTTTTTTTTTTTTTCTTTTTCTTTTTTTTTTTAACCTTTTCGATTATTTGACTTTTTGTTGTTTAAGTAGCATTGAAAATTATTATTTTTTATTGTATAAAATTATTATAAGTGTTCCTGTGCGATTTTCAGGCGCAATGTTTCAGATATTTATTTATGTATTTTTAATCATTTTGCCAGTCGAATGAAATCAAATACGATAAAATGGGTGTTTGTTGTCCCTGTGGATTGCGAATTTTGAAATATTTGTTTATTTTTTAGTTAGGTAGTCTAAAGAAAATTATAATGGCCAAAAAAAAAAAAAAAAATATATATGCTACAAATTCTAACTTAACAATATTTTTTTTTTTTTCGAAGGGTGTCAATTTTAATTTAAAAAAAAATTAAAAATAGAATCTATCAATCTTTATATTTTTTGAATCAGTAATTACCTTTATTAATTATTTATCATTCAATTTATTAAAATGAAAAAACAAGAAAAAAAAGTAATAAACAATAAAGTATACTTTTAAAAACATTAATTATTTTTATGTAATAGGTGATTTGAATAAATAAAATCTATTTGAACTTCGAATAGGTATCGAATCTAGACAGCCATGTTGGATATCACTGATCCTATATATGGATGTATATATGCATATATATTTATTTATATATATTTATGTACAGGTTGTAATACCATATGTTATGTAGTACATAATACTGATAATATTCAAAAATAGATTTGAACATCTGATGCTCTATGACGCGATCCTGTAACGTTGATTCCGAGATAAAAGAGTCATCTTATTTTTTCGATAATAGTTCAATCTTCCTCATAGTCACTGTCATAAATATGAGACAAACCTTACATGATGTGTATGCCAAGCGTTATTCCGTAATATTTGTTATTTGTTTTATGTCACTTTTATGCCATTAAGGCGTTATTCCATATACTTTTTTATATTATTTTTTATTTATTTAGGAGTTTCTTCAATATGAAGTTTTCCTCAAACCAACTCTTGTATTTATAGGTTTCTCCATCTCTGCCGGTCCATCGTATCCTCCTCCGACAGTCCCCTACCAGCCATACTCTCCATCACTCTATCCTTCCATCTGACTGCAGGTCTTCCTCTTCTCCTTCTACCCTCTGCCTCCCAATCCATAATTATCTTCTGTATCCTCTCGTCACCCATTCGTCTAACATGACCATACCATCTGAGTCTCCTCTCTTCCGTCTCCTCAAGGATATTTTTTCCTACTGCTAACCATTCTCTTATGGTGTCATTTCGTATCCTTTCAGCTCTGGATATCCTTGCTGCTCTCCTCCAGAAATCCATTTCAATTGAAAGGAGTTTTTTTCCTTCGGTTATACTGAATGGGAATGTTTCCGAACCGTCAAATATTAACTACTACTACTAGGGCTTTGTATATTAGTTTTTAGTTTTTACTAGAATACTAGGACTCCAGAGTAAAGGGTTGAGTATCCCCACTGTTTTTTTACCATTTGTAATCCTTTTTTGGGTTTCTGCTTCTGCTCTACCATTACTTTCAATTATGGATACCAAATAACAATTTTTTTCAACTTTGCTCAATTTGCATAATTTTGGATCGGTACTCTCTTCTTTCTCCGTGCATATATATTTTGTTTTTTCAAAATTTATTTTGAGGCGTCCTTGTTCATAATCTTTCTATAGAAATAGCTAATGTCCTCTTCATCTTTTGCTATCAAATACTCAAGTGCTTAAAATTGAATATTTAGTTCTTACTTATTATCGGCCGTTGTTATGAACGAACCCTTTCTATTAATTCCTATTTACTATTTATCGTCGAAAAACATGATGTTTCACTCTAAAACTAGATTATTACATCTATAATCTTCAAAAGATAAAATGATTGAAACGAATCTTTGGAGTGTACGGAGACCCCTTAGTAAATACATCTTTGGAACACCATTTTATGAATCACCGACGATAGTACGAATCCCCGACAAAAAAAAAAATTCATTGAAGAAAAAAATTAGTGTTCCCTCTTTGGTAGCACTTAAGTACACCATTTTCAAGAAGTTTGTGTGATGCACGCACCACACCAGATTTTTTATCGGTATTTAAAGTTATTAAATTAATCTCTAACTTTTATTTTATTTACATTTTTATTAACATATTTATTTTATTAACATTGTAAGGATTGTATTTATTTGTTGTAGGATATTTTTGTGTTGATTGAATTTTCACTCGAATAATGACTCAGTAGTAAGGTTATAATTAATTATAATAAAGAAGTATCTTTATGTTTTTATTTATTTCCACAATATTTTTCTACTCTGTGGACTTATTTTGAATCTCATGAATTATGAAAAAAATAAAATCTCCCATCTTCCAGTTATTTAAAGTAATTTAGAGCAGTTAACTTTTTGTTAGGGGTCGGGGAATGTTCTAGACGTTCTTTTTTTTCTTTTTTTGGACACAAAATGCTGTTTCGACAGAAGGCCGGAAATTTCGGGCCTCGCTGACTGAGCAGTTTTAGAACTAACAAGTCAGGTCTATAAATTTTGAAAACTGCTACTGAAGTAGATTACAAAGCTACTATAAGAAAAAAAAAACTCTGAAAGAGAGAAAAAAGGCAATATAAACATACACAATCTATAGGTTTAGTAGGGCAACCGAGATAAGGAGATTAAGAGGAATCAATTTCTAAAAAAGGCCTATTTTTTTTAGATATTCCGTGTGTAAGTAATTACCTTTTATTTATTAATATTTGTCCAAAATTACTTAAAAATTGTTTATATTATTTCGTTGGTGAATCATGGACTTTTTTTGTACAGTATTTTTAACAATTAATTCGTTGTTGCCGATCATTGTGTTTATGAAGTTCTGCTGTATTTTAATTTTACTTTTCCTGAACAGTTCGATTATTTCAGTAATAGCTACTCAAGTTACCTCCCATGATTGCATAAAGCCCATTCCACAATCCTACAGTTAGAAACAGAAAGGAATAGGAAAATAAATTACCGGTATTATTAAAATGAACTGCATCATATACAAAAGATCAGTTAACTTTGAAATTTAAATAAAATGGTAGTTTAATTAATTCAGTTAACAAATTTAAATTTAAAATAGAATACTAATGTCAAATAATTTCAAAAGGTAAAAAAAAAATAGAACTCATTAATTTTAAAATCCTACATAATTTTTTGTCAGTCTAAGTTTTATACTTCTTCTATAGTCATCGGGATCCGCCAGGAAATCTAGACAGCTTTAAAAAATTATATTTTTATTTAATGTTGGATTTGTCTCATGTTCAGTATGGACATTTTATTAGGTATACTGTAACACTAATGTGGCTTTCATTATATTTTATTAGAAAACATTACAATTCACTACGCCAAACAAAAAATAAAAGCACAAATTAATTACAACGTTACAAAAAGTAATTACTAATGACCCAAAAGTAATAATATGCTTCCAAGTACAGAGCAACCTCTTGTCCACCATAGCTTCTTATATTTACTCCGAATTCGAACGTTCGAGAAGGGCGTAGAACATTCTCGTAAGATCGAGAACATGTACTAATTCAGTTATGTAACTGTTCCAATAAAAATTCTAGACCTAAACATATGATTTGATGACTTTGAGCATTAAATATTTTATTTATGTAAAGCGTATTTATTTATGTGTCTTGTTTCAAAAAATGTGCCTTAGTTACTTCAATTCATTTACTGAATAAATGAATCCCATCCCAGCTGTTTCCTCCCTCAATTAATAACATATTGAAATTGTGACATTTGGCGATTAAGCAGGAAAAAAGTACCGTTTTCTTTGGTACCGAGCACGACCCCCAGTACGAAGAATAAATTAAACCCAAGCTCTTAAGGTGAGAATTCTTATTATTACTCTGTTGCGAAATCGCTTAGCGCGCTCTTTCTGTTTCGAAATTCAAAAATTATAATTTACCGAACTATTGCATTCCCTAGTTCTCTTGACGAATGCCAGACGGTTGTCGCTTAAATTTAAGTAAAAGCTAACCCCGGGTTATTGAAAATAAAGTTTTAGCATGAATGAATGAAAAGATTTTACGTCCCATGTTTGGAACGTAAGAAGGCGGTCCATAAAAATAAAAATTTGCGTGAGACGTAACCATCGGGTAAATTGTGCGTTTTAAATTGTTGTTCTCGGTAACGAATGAATTCTAACAAAACAAAATAGCCTCATTGCCGTTTGATTATCGTTTTTGGGTTGGACCGAGTCGAAGATGGAAGATTACGTTAAAACTTATTATCAAGAGGAGTTACTTTTTTATAGCCGCTAAAACTTATTTAAGATTGAATTGTTTCTATTTAGTGGATAGAATTTATTTTTTTAGTATTCCAATTTCAGTTCCCTCAGGATTTTGACAATCAACGGATTTACTGGCTTTTTACTGATCAAATAGTGACAAGTCAATGAGGAAGGTTGGTGCCTTGCAGTAACTCTTTACAGACCTGCCTACCTCTACCTCTTTCAGATATTCTGGTCTGTTAAGGAAGGAGATCTCTCATCAAAAGCATTTGCAATCTCCTCCTCATGTTTAAGGGTCTAATATCTCATATAAGTAAGTTCACTTGTCTAGGTAAGTTGGTTTGACGTTTGTAAAGAATCTTTATTTGTTATTCAAATAACAAATAAAGATTGACATTTGGAGGTCAGTATTTAGGGTTTAATTCGGTCAGGTACCATAGTGCTTTTGAAATGATTCGTAATATTTTTGACTGAAATGTTTGGAGTTTTCTCATTTGGGTTTTTTGCCACACATGTGAACAGTAAGTGAATGCCTGTGAACAGTATATCGTATCGAAGCATTTAGTTTTAGTTTTGAGGATTTAGAAAAAGGTTGAGCGTTGGTTAAGAGTTTTCTTTTTTATTTTAACGAGCTGCCAGTATTGTAACTTTTGATACTGGTCCAATTGAAGATATTGTAGATCCCTTCCGACCTGAGCGAAATCTGCCGTAAAGGAAAGATGGAAGAATCAGATAATTATTATACGAAAGTATCCTTGGTTTATGAGATAAGACCCTAGTGCCACACTTTGTCGAACGCCTGAGCAACATCCAAATATAATCCAGTTCTACATTTTTTTTAGAGAGATGAAGTTAAAACTTGTTTGGAATAAACATATAACGTACATATAACGTAAATTTATTGTTATGTTTATATTTTAACTGTTTTAAGCATTGTTTACAATTTTGCGACATTTACATCAATTACTAATGTAAATATTATTAAATTACACTTGGTTCAATTTAAATAAAAATCCTTGAAAATATATAGGGATTAGCTGATGGGAAACTGGTTAGAATCTAGGAGTTAAGTGCTTTATGGGGTTTATTTTAAGATACTATTTCTTACCAAGTGTGCAACACATGTGGTATTAAGGTCACTGTGGAAAGCTTGGTTTTTAACCTAATAAAAAGTGGAAAAATTTATTCCTACGTCCTTCTAGCTAATATTTTTTATTGCTTAAGCTAAGAAACTGCTGCCAGAGACTAAATATATGTGAAAGATTATGATTTTTTTCAATTTTTAATAAAAGTTTCCTTGAGTAGAATTGAATACATATCAGCTGCAAATCATGAAGTTTAATGTCATTTGTATAATAAATTCCTCGACCATAGTAGTACTAATTGTAATTCCCAAGAAGTTTAGTACTTGATAAAATAAAGAGATATTCAAAGGAAATAGTAATATTTTTATGGTTATAGCTCCATCAACAAAGTTTATAAGAATCGAAAATAAATTTTGAGTTAAAGACTTTAGAAAACATTTGATAGAAAGCATATTCATCCAGTTGTATACTAACACCGATTTACAAGTTATGCTATTGATCAGAAAGAATATTATCCATTGTTACTTGGTGAAGTTACGAATCAGCCACATTTGTGAATTTACTATAACAAAAATCGCCCTTCAATCCTGAGAAACTATTGAATATGATATTTGTATATTCATAAACATACTATCTAAAACTATCATAGATGACTCCAAAGGTGTTTTAAATCAGTATATATCAATTGGGAGTACAAAACGCTTTATAAATTGTAAATAGTAAAATTATAAGCAGGGTAGGAGGTAGAGTGGGTTTTGGTACCGACTTCTAATTTTTTTTTTTTTTTTTTTTTGGGGGCGGTAAACAGAGATTTGAAAGGCTTCAAGATGAATTTATATAAAAGTAGGTAATATAAGAACAAACAATATCTGAGATGGTCGTTTTTAGGTATGGTAGTTGATATTCGATTGTTACCCTAAATAGTTATCTTAGGTTCGGGGATTTTCGAAAACAATAATAAGGTTAGAAAATAATTCAGTTTTTAATGTAACAAAAATACAGAATTGAAGTATTACTAGTATTATATAAAAATATAAGCAATTCAGTAAGGTAATGTAAAAAACATATTATGTCCCATGGTTAGTTTAAACACCTTCCTGGCAACTTTTCCAATGTTTCTTTCCATCTAGTTCTCTTTGAATTTTTTTATATCTATACTGATGCTGATTCAAATATTAATAATAGTGTGAATAAAAGTTATTTTAAAAAAAAAATATCGTAGGAACGATATCGATAATAGGTAATAATAAAATGGATGGTATCGATGGAATTATCAGATATCGGAAAAAGTATTGACATTCTGAGGCATATTTTAAGATGAAAATTTCAATCATTATAGTTTTTATCTTAATTGAAAGTTTTGTGATTATTTTAATAGATATTTCTCAATAGTAGTTACAGATATTTTAAAATATATTTACCAACATACAAATATACATATTTTGAACATATTTAACATCACATTCACCTATCCCCTTATTACTGATTACATATGAACTTATATAATCATTTAGTAGTAGATTCAGCAGAAAAACATGATGAATTTTTCACCTATAACCATTTAGAACTTTTAAATTATTGACTATATCATGATTGGAATGATCTCATTGATTCAAATGCATCTCCGGTGCATCAATCAAACTACTTGCTGCAATATTAATTTGCAGACCTCCCCTCTTTCAACCCTCCCTAAAGAGTGGTTGTTCCCCTTTTATTTGGGTGAATTCTGCAAATCTCTAATTACACTACGCAAAAATACACTTTGTTCCTGTATACACAATTAGTGTTCAAAAACATAATTTCATTATCTATTTTACGTGTTGCTTCGCTTTGGATATCTCACCGTACGCATCCTTTTACGTGCTTATCTATTTTTTCTCCTATAAGTGGATAGCAGCTTTATGGGTCACGTTACCATTTTGGAGAAAGAAAAAAAGGAGCATTTAACTGCCATTATTCATCAGGCATAATGAACACTCAGTTGTGTATGATTGGAGCTCTCGATAACTCGATTTCGTTGATATAAATTCCTAAATCTGCGAACGTGCTGCTAGAAATACCCAATAAATTTTTTATTCAGAAAATTAATTCGAATTACTAGCAAGACGATAATTTTGCTGGCATTTTTGCGTTGCGAACTGTTCTACGTTTGTTCCCATTCATTCGTAATCGTTAATTCAGTACGTATGTTGAAATCGTATAATTTTTCTGGTTCGATCATTATATTTCGAAAGGAAGTTTGCATTGTTGGTTAATGCGCTTCTAAATCTCGGCCTCCAGATATGTCGTTTGTGATTGACTTATTGTACAGTAAAAATTACCACAGAAGTTATTCAATTAATGATAGATTAAATGATGGTCAGGATTTTCAGTTTACAATGATATTTATTATGGTAAGCCAACGTTTCGATCCAACTTGTGGATCTTCATCAGGGCTACTGAGTCCAGGTGGATACTAAGACTAAAGGTAAAAATAAGGTGAGAGGTGGTAGTTGTTGATGTGGATCGTTGTGCAGGATGGTCATGGTGAGTTGATCTTGTAGATGAGTCCAGATGGGTGATGTTGAAGTGGTGTGATGGTAATGATGATAGACTCATATCTTCGTTTTTATTTTCCCAATATATAGACACTAGTAGAGATGAGAGATGGTCAACTGTTCTTCAATTACGATAGGTTAAATGATGGTCAGGATTTTCAGTTTACAATGATATTTATTATGGTAAGCCAACGTTTCGATCCAACTTGTGGATCTTCATCAGGGCTACTGAGTCCAGGTGACCTCTCACCTTATTTTTACCTTTAGTCTTAGTATCCACCTGGATTCAGTAGCCCTGATGAAGATCCACAAGTTGGATCGAAACGTTGGCTTACCATAATAAATATCATTGTAAACTGAAAATCCTGACCATCATTTAACCTATCGTAATTGAAGAACAGTTGACCATCTCTCATCTCTATTCAATTAATGCTGAATTTTAGAGCTTAATGCTTAATTATAGCGAGCTTAATTTTATAATAATTAAAATTATAATTATTAAATAAATATTAATTAATATTAATATTTAATATTAATAACTAATATTTATTTTTTCACAATACCATTTTTTGAGGAGAGGGGGAATCATATTCAAATGAGATTTAAAAAAAAAATCCGGTGTGATGCGCAAAACACACAACATTCGCTTACCAATTTTCTTCGATTAGAAATCGAATTGTTTTGATAAATATTTAAACGCCATTCCTCAACTACACATCTTTTCCCACATTTATTAGAAGGTGTATTTACGGTCCTTTCCGGAAACCGAGAACGATTACTGTTCCTCTAAAACCACTTCATATTGCATTCAGAAATCTATTGTGGAACTAAAGTTTGTGAACTACAAAGTAATTAATTAATGATTATCGTTTACCACATTTTTTTTCTCACCGTATAATGCTTTAAATAATAGGAGCATCAAATATTTACAAAAAACTTTTTATTGTTAAATAAAAGTTTTTATATGGGATAATTGCAGCTAATAGTTGTTGAAAACTTCATTCAGTTACCATGAAAACGAATAAATTCTATTATGTTCCAAAACACTATGACAACTATTTCCCATGAGCAGAACGCCTTTGCTTATAAACAGTAGTCTGTCACTAAAGGCGTTCTGCGCATGCGTGGGCTCAAAGTGTTCTATGAGTTGTCGGAATATTTTTCTTTTTTTACTCCTGATTATGTTTACTCGGTTGTTTTTTTTTTGCACCTTTGTTTTTGTAGAATGGCAGGAACATAAGGAAGTTCTATATTCCTATACAAAAACTCTTTTATGTTTTGTGTCAGTTTGATGTGTTAGGTGTCAGTCAGTCACAAATCTGTCTCTGGTGATGGGGTGCACCAGTTTTGTAGTGAGTTGGGTTAAGTAGCTAAGCGGTTAATTTAGTTGGGCAATAAATATTAATAATGATTATATGATATATTATATATCTAGCCTATCCCTAGATATACATAGAGTCGTGATTCCGCTAAGGGCCTTCTAGAATGCAGAAAACAAGAATTAATTTATTTTATGCCTGATAATTTTTTTTTAATTAAATTATTTTTGTTTTCTGATTATTATTTAAGGGTCTTTTACGATCCAGAAAACAAACATTAACTTATTTAATAACTGATTAAAGATTTTTTTTTTTTTTTTATAGAACTTAACCTACACTGGGCCAAAAAAGTCTGTGAACACTTAACCAATTTTTATTTTTATGTTATAGTTGGCCTATTATTTTTTTATTCATCACGGAAAAATATACTTTGCAATCATTTTGCATTTTGAAAGACAATATTTTGGTATTCAAATTGAAAACCACAATAATTCAAGGTTTGTATAAGAATACGTGATATTGATGTGCAAAAAAAGTTTGTGAACACATTATATATTTAGATTTATGATACCCTAAAGCACAACAGGCTAACCAGTACAGCCTTATCTCGGTATTAGGAGTCCAAAGTGCAAGCCTCCTTACTTGGAATTCATCCTCAGTGTTATACCAGCCAGCAAAATGGCTGGTATAACACTGGGGAAGTTCCTGGTATAACCTGGGGAAGTTCCCCAGGCAATACGTTCATTAATTGTGAATATGCGAAATGATGGAAAAAGTTTTCGGGAAATAGGGAAAATTGTTAAAAAAAATCCCTCTACAGTGTTTTATATAATAAAATGATATGAAGAATTGGGAAATGCGTCGAGCAGACCTCGCACAAGACGTCCATTAAAGCTAAATAGGATTCACAAACGTGAAATTCATAAAATTATTTGTGAGGAACCTTTAACAAGTAGCTCCACAATTGCCACAAAATTATCAACAGACTAAGGGGTAAGTGTTACTCCTCAAACTATAAGAAATAAACTCCATGAATTAGGTTATCACGGCAGGGTTCCACGAAAGAAGCCGTTTATTAGTAAAGTTAATCGGAAACGGCGGTTGGAATTTGCCAAAGAACATTTGTACAAGCCCCCAGAGTTCTGGAAATCAGTTATATTTTCAGATGAGTGTAAATTTAATGTTTTTGGTTCGGATGGGCGACAAAAAGTGTGGCGGAAGATAAATAAAGAGATGAATTTAAAGAATTTGAGGCCGACTGTAAAACATGGAGGTGGGAATATCATGGCATGGGGATGCATGAGTGCAGCTTGGCTAGGTAACTTGCACTTTATCGACGGTATCATGGACCAATATGTGTACATAGATATTTTAAGGCGTAATTTACGAGAAAGTGCAGTAAAATTGGGGCTGGAGAGATGTTTCTTGTTCCAGCAGGACAACGACCCCAAACACACTGCCAAGAAAGTCAAGGAATGGCTTCTGTATAATGCACCGAGACGCTTACATACCCCTCCCCAATCACCTGACCTCAACCCAATCAAGCATTTGTGGGATGAAATAAACAGAAGGGTAAGAAAACTTGGGGTAAAAATAAAGAAATGCTAAAAACTGCCATTGCCGAGGAGTGCTCCCGGATTCCTATGGAAGTAACTTCAAAGTTGGTGGACTCCATGAAAACTCGTTTATTGGAGGTTATTAGAAATAAGGGAGGCCCCACAAGTTTTTAGCGCAATAATTATAAGAGAAAAGACAGAATAAAAACAGTGTTCATAGACTTTTTTGCCACTTAAATATTAAATATTTATGTTATTTGTTAATTTTTTCTCTTTGTTTTTTGTAATTTATGAACTGTCTACATTGGAAATAAAAGTTTAAAGTTTGTTAAAAGTTATGTTGTTTCCATTATTCAAAACATTTTCATTTGACAACTACAGTACAAAAAATACAAAAAAGTAGGTGTGTGTTCACAGACTTTTTTTGCCCAGTGTATACTCTTTACAGTTTTATTTTAAAAGAATTTTTAAAATTAGTTAACAGTACTCTTCTAAGTATCATATTAGATTATCATTCTCCATAAAAAAAAAAAAAAAAATAAACAAGTTTTGTTTCATTGATTCTCCATAATAAAGTCACGAACCAGAATAAGATTTTAAGGTATACGTTTCTCGCCTGTTGGTGGGATGAAATTACTTCAAGCCGTTAATTTCGTCTTATATTTTTCAAATGAAAATCGCGAAAATAAATTAAAAATATTAAATAAACAAAATGCGCTGTCTGTGATTAATTGACCTACCGTTCATTATAAGTGTCCCAGAGTAAATTCTATGATACACATAGTAAAAATAACTAAGCAGAATAAAATAATAATGAGAAATAAAAATTACTTTTTTTTTGTATTTTTCAAAATTGAAAAGAAGTATAACAAATCGGGTAACTGACCGTTGGGACTAACAAAACCCGGGAGCCAAGGTAGCCCCTACGATGATCAACCTCTCTCCGTAGGTTGCGTCAGGCGTTGCGTCACCCATTTTCTCTCCTCAACACCAATCGCATATTAAATTAAATGTTTTTTATTAGGGGAGGGGGGGGGGATGATCAATCATGCGATTCATGGCGTGTCATCGATCGCCGAGCTTATTCCCTAAAAGCGATAATTTATTTAATCTCGATTATTATGCAAATGTGTATTGTAGGGTCAATATTGAATCGGGTCATAATTGACTCAAAGGGTCTGTAAGGGCCCTGATATTAATTAATTTAATTCCAATCTTCGGTTCCCATCGAGGGCTTGAGCTAATAATTATTACAATCAATTATTAATTATAATGAATACTGTAATTAATTACGAGTAATGAATCTGTTGAAATTATCATATATTAAATTTACACATTACATATTTATATTCAAATCAGTATCTAATTTTTCGTTTGGAAAACAAAATTAATTTTAGTTATCCCATAATTTTTAAAAAATATTCAAGTTTTTTTTTTTTTTTTTTTTAACTTGAAAACTTATAAATATGCTTACATCAGATTGAATCATCAATTTGAAAATTCACGCTAAATTATTGGTATTTGAAGAGCAATGAAAAATAATTTTTTAACAACCTTATAAAGTTTTGTATATTTAAAATAGATTTAAACACTAACATACGAAAATCAAATCAGGTTACATACGCTCTAAGACTGCCCTCTACTGACTTTTTATCAATTTCATTACAAAACCAAACGGTGATAAAATTCTTGGGTATTCATTGGGCAGACGACTGAGATGGAAATGTCATGTGAGAACATTAAAAATAAAAATATTAAATCGCCGACTCTCACTATTAAGATAAGCCTTAAATCATAAAAACAAACTATCCGTTACTAACAAAATTATAATATACAATAAGTTACAAGAAACAATATGAAGGTATGCCACTTAGGTATGGAGCTCATGCCGAATATCACACCTACATTCTATCCCAATCTTCCAATCTAAATTTCTACGATATATCACTCACTGCCCCTTCATTGCCAATAAATCATTACACAAAGACCTAAACATACCATTCGTAACTGATGTAATTAAGAAACACTACACGACTTTTCATAACTCACCTGACGGACATCCCAAACCTCTGGTACGAACATTACTGACAGACGGACATCCACAGAATCCAACAAGGAGACTGAAACGTCTCTCAGGGATCTGTTTCTGTAGAATTGTATCATGCATGCTAGGAGTGCCTTTACTGGGAGTTTTCTCCAATCAAGAAATTCAAGATAATCCCATATGGGAGGTTGCCAAATGAGGATCAAATTAGGAACAATCTTCTAAAAGCTTCAGTGTACTTTTTTTTTTTTTTTATGCCATTTTTCATTTGTTTGTGTAGAACGCATTTAAGGATTTCAAATTTCAACAATAATAAATGTCCGGAACAATTAGAAGACTCGACGTCACGATGATTAAGAAGTTTACCAGCAACATGACTTTCGTTTTCATTGATGAGGTTTCCAACAACAAAAACATTTTGATAGAACTTATATTGGTGTAGTTTTATTGCTACGGTTTCCGTGATATTAGAGGTCGATCCTTGGATCATCGGGATGCTGATAAAGAAGTTATCGTTTGATTTTCGCAGCTTGATTCAGGGTTCTGAAGTTATTAGCAATTATTCTATATACGCACACAGGGGTATTTGACCCGAAAAGCTGGCCAAAACTATTTCCTTCCATTTTATTTTTTCAAAAGTCCTCAAAATGGCTTCTATATTTGTAATAGACATTAAAAATGTTTTTTTAGCAGTTAAAAAAGTACTCTAAGGAGAAAGTTTTCATAAAATAAATTTTTACATAACTCCACCGACTGTGAAATAGGCATCCATGGGTTTACAATTTATGTTCATATTGTTTTCTCTTTATGCATTGCATCCATGAAATATGCTTGTAACTAATTAAAGATTTATTATCATTTATCTATTATTATTATTTAAAAAAAATGAAAATAGTGTAGAATAGGTGAATATAAAAAGTTATGGTGATAAAGAAAAAAAATGTGTTTTCCTAATTCATTAAGAACTGTTTAATACCTCATCGCAACAACTTATATCCCAGGAAGAAACGCACCAACCTTTCTTAAAAATGCATATTAAATTTAATTAGTCATTATTCACTTTCCTCGTCACTTAATGAACTTTCGGAATCACCACTATAGGTTAAGTTGGTTGGGGGAGACAACATTTCTCAAGTTTCCTTACAAAACCTGATACCTTCTTTCCTTACAAAACCTGAACTTCTCATACCTGTGATAACTGGTATGGATAGGTCCTCTACTTGAACTTCCAGTCATTATTTACCAGAAATTTCAAATTTCAAAAAATGGGTTTTGGCCAACTTTTAGGGCCAAATACCCCTGTGTGTATCGAAAAAGAAAAATGGTATATATGTTTATATAATATATATAAACAGCTTGCCTGATTAAAAGATCACAAATACCTTTTTTTAATTGAAAAAGGTATAAGGATCGTGAAGCAAAAAAAAAAAAAAAAAAAAAAACTGTGAAGAACTAAAGACAATAAGGGAATTTTTTCTATTTAGCATTACAGACCTTCTTTTTTTTTTGACAGCCAAATTTGTTAAAATGAAATACATATTCATAACATAACACATAACATATTCATATAAGTATATATTTTATCTTATTTATGTTATCTTAGTCAGAACTTTTGAAAATATTCTGAATAGTGCATAAAGGTATTAATACTTTAAATAAATTAAGCCGGTGGTTTCCCAGACCCTTACTGCCCATATCGATCTGCCGAATCCTAGAACTCGAACGATGTGAATCCAGTTAGAGGCAGTAGGGCGTCCACCGATGACGCAGACCTCGCCGGGATACGATGCTGTGAGGCTTCCTAAAGACAAGGTCTTCCATCCAGATACTGATTAGCAAGAAGCGGATAAGTACACAGAGAGGGCATTGGGAAAGAGGCTGAAGCAACAGCTGTCTGAACTAAGGTTGCCCGGGGTCAACGAACCCTTGGTCGGTTTCGTAAGCTAGTTCTTGTCACACTGTTCGCTCTGATATACAGTTGGCACCACTGTTTGATATCTCTGAGCTATGGCCGTTATAAATTTGCCCCCCTAGTGGTTAAAACCCCCCTAAAAATACACTGCTATTACTGTCACCTGGTTTCTCCCCTAATATAAATTTAATTTTTAAATGCAGTTTTTTTTTAGACTTTAGAAAGGTAGCGATAAGAAAAGAGACTTTCGTATTCTTTTCTCATAAATGCGAAGACAATTTATGAGTGGACACTCTTAAAAACAACATAAAAGTAACAAACGGTTGGATTGATAAGGAATACAAGCCGCCCCATACTAGGTCAACAAGTACAAGAGTTGTTAGGCTACTCTCCATATAATTTTTTTTTTTTAAATACTCTTTGATAATAACTAATAAATAATATTAAAAAAATCTCTACATATGAAATCTGTGTTTGCTGCGTGCAAGGTGTTAGTTTCAAAAATCTTAGTTTGAGAAAAACGGGAATGAAAAGGTTGAGCTTTTATAAAAACACTTATCTTGTAAACTCATAGCTTCTTCACTTTGAAATTTACCGCATATTTAATCACCATATAGGGTAAACCAGACAGTTATTGACACCCCAACTTTGACTTAAAGAAATAAGTAAACAAGTCCTAATTTTGTTTCAAGATAAACATGAATCGAACGTTTGAAGGGTCCCCTAAGTCATCTATGAAGTGTGTTTAGCAAACTAACTACAGTGGAGATTTCACAATTAAATCCACAGGGTGTCAATAACTAGATTTTGTACTTTTTACAATAATTATTGACATATGGTAAAACTATTGAAGTTTTGACCCAAAAAAACCTCTTGAGTCTTTATAAGGATAGATAAAGAGGAGCTACTGGAAGTTTCAATTTGATCCCTTCAAAAAAACTTTTTTTTCAATTTCACCACAGAAATAGTATAAGGGTGGTTTACCCTAGTATAGAAATATATCTTAAAAAAATATTAATTCTTAATCAAAATTTTAGATTTTTTTTACCTCATGCATTTTCACTTTATACTTTATAAATGCGTCAGAATGGAACGAGCTTAGTTGGACGAAACCAAGAACTGTTTTTTTAGGTTCTCTGCTGAAGAAGAGAATTATAATCGCAATTATCGACTTATTATCGACAAGTTAATCGAATAATTATTATTAAAAAAAATAAATCAGGATATATATGAACAGAAAAATAAAAATAAATTCTAATAATGCCGAAAAACAAACAAAATTCAGATCTAAGATACTTTCTCGGAATCCCAAATTTGTGTAATATTTCGTCTAGTAATTTTTCCAATTATACATAAATCAATAATTGATTGGAATTTATATTTTATAAGTGGCAACTTATTATTTTTTTAAGTTTATGCAATTTATTTATTTATCTTTTCAACTAATAACCTATCAAGTCTTCCCCAGCTATTGTTCTTGATATTCAACTGTCAACTCCAGATATTCTCCTCCTTAGGGCACTGTCAGATGCACAGACCTTTACATAGAACTTAGGAATCGGAAATATACCTCCCCTTAAAGCGAAGAGGGTAAAAAGATACATTATTCTCAAATTGTGTAGTTTATTTATCGACCTATCGAAAAAAATCATATATTTTAAATGAGGCTGTTCTCCATTTAGTATGATGTGTATCGTAACTTAAATGTTCTATAATAGAATAAAGGTGCATATTATTATTACTTCGTACCCATCAAGTTCCTTCTTCGTCTTCTCTCTGTTTAATTATTGAACTAAATAATGACTAAAAATAATTATTAGGAATAAAATTTCGTTTTAAAATACTTATTTTTTATTCTAATAATAAATCGTACACTTTAAAATCGTGAGGAAACTTAAAATAAATAGAAAAAAGATTGACGCTGGCCAGGATATGGACCTTGGCAGCTGAGGTGTTTACAGCACTGCAACGGTGATGCAGAGACCCAGGCTAGAATCCCCCACAAGCTCAATATTTTCTCTTATGATAAAATTATTTAATTGATGACTGTTATTTAATTAAATGAATCAATGTTTAATAAATACTATCCATCTCACCCCACCTTTTGGCAATGACCAGCCCTGATATATTCGCTGCATAGTGGCGATATCAGCTGTTTTCGGGACAATTGAAGAGGAAAGATTGAAGTGGCAGGAATACGGGTGTCTTGATAACTTGGTATCTCAATTGGTTAGGGAACTGAAACGGTGATGCAGAGACCCGGGTTCGAATTCCGGCCATGACTAATGCCTACTCTTCTAATAAAATTGTTTTACGAAATTTTAAAATAAAAACTGCAGGCATTAACAGAATTAACATTCTCTGATTTGCTTTAATGCAGACATTTGTAATGAGAATATCGTAGAACATATTTATAAAATATAAAAAACTCTGGTTGATTCCCGTAATCATCATTATTATTTATTAATCACATGATGCTGATTAGTAGATATTTAATTAACATCTTATCGAATGATCGACTTTTTTCTCATCCATTTCCATAATGCAAAAGCGATTTTTTTTTTTTTTAAATCGCTTTAGTACTCCTTATTTTGTCAATAATAAAATAATTTATGATGACCTTAATGCTCAATGATGTACCATTTATCATTGAACTTATCCTTTAATAATACCATAATTTAATTGTTAGCAATTTACAAGGATAATCACTCCACTGAACTGGTTTGTTTGTAGTATTTTTTTTAGTATCGGAATATTTACTTTTAGTACTTTTGTTCAATAAAAAAAAAAAAAAAAAAATCGAAGCTTAACATGAATCAAAATCATTCCGTTTCATTGAATGAGAGTTCTAGACTTTCTGGAACCGTTACATCCATGTATTAGTACGTGACCAGATGTTTTGGAATGATCTAGGTCTTTCTGGGATGTTCCGTTCCGGACTTAATATATACACTTAGTCTTGCCTTGTATATGTAAGCAGAAGGTTATTTTTGAGTCACTGGCAGTTACTTTTTTTTGGTACTATTTTGATTTTTAATTTTTTTTGTGACATTTTTGTATAATAAGTTTACCTAAATTAAGTTATCTAAGCCCACATTATTGTTACAGAGGGGTGAATTCCTATAAAAAAGTTTAAAGAATAAAAAGCGGATAACGTTTTTTTAATTCATCATCTTCGTCTCCGATTGGATCCAACCCAGATACATGTCATTTCTTAATAGATTCAAAATCCATCCAAACCTCTTTGTTTCCAAACCTAATTCATCTTCTATTTATGATTTGATGAATTAATAAAAATTGTTTACTTTATATTTTATCTCAATAATTTTTGCGAAAACGATAAAACAATAACTGAGTTTGAATTATCAAACATACTAAGTAATTGCTTTCAGTATAGATAGAACTGGCATTGTATTCTCAAGGAGTAGTGTTGGGTACTTTACGAATCTCTGGCAAGTACTCACACTCGGAGCTTTAGACACCTTCCCCAGCTAATTAAATTAGTCGAGACCAGGAGACGTTAACTAGTCAAGTCGACTAAGCCCCCAAGAACCCGGTGCTCTGGCATCTGCTTTGTTTGTACTAAGTTGTCGGGTGTGAGTAAGCATGAGGACTTAGCCGGGCGATCGTTAACTTAATTGGATCTTAGCCTGATTACACTACAGGCCTTATTTGAATGAACTTGCCAAAGAACGTGTACGATCTCTTGCGCGTGCGCGACAGCGATTTCGACCATTCTTGATGAAAAAGAATGATGTGGCGAAGCGGCGGAAAGTTAGTACATCGTTATGGACTTTAACTAACGACTTTAGAAAAATAATGTCTGTAAGTTATCTTAAAACTTCTTTTATAAACAAATGAATGTCATCTCATTTTCACCAAAAATGTCTGCTAGAACCTTATCAAACGAAGATACCACACTCCCGAAGATGGAGATTCTTGATTTCATTAGTGGGTAATGAATTACTTTTTTTTTTCAACAATAATTATACACAAGGACGTGGTTTTGCTCCTTATTTCGCACAGATGTTTACTCTCAATTAGTTAATTAATTAATCCAATGAACTATCACGTGATCTCTCTTTTTCATATCTTAAGAGAGCTTTTAAAATTAATGTATTGAGGGGCTAAAGTGGTTCACGTCCAAGATTACACAAAAAAAAAAAAAAAAAAATGATGAAAAAACAGCCAATGATTTACCCTAGATAATCAATTTCAAGATTGATTCTTCATGGAAATTATTCAGTGATCGCTAGTCACTCGCTTCACTTGTAAAATAGTTTAATCGTATTTGAATATTTCTAATATAGGAATACAAAAATAGCAAAAAAAATTGTATTATAAAAATATTATATGTGTATGTATACTATTATGGAAATCTCTTTGAAACATCGATCTGTACGAAACATAAAGAAATCTGATAATAAATTAAAAATTAATAACTGTCTCTCTCCCGTTCTTTTTTTTTTTTTTTTTTTGTACTACTCATTGGAGCCAAAACTAATCCAACATTTGCAAAGATCATAAAAAATCGGTCTTGCCGTCCTTTATTTATAAATGATTTGAAGATCGCTATGATAATTATAACTGGATAGGAATAATTTAGGACTCCCACTGTATCATCGTCTTAAACTAAAGAGACAAACAAACAATGACATTAAATTTTTTTGAGTACGTTAAAACTAACTGAGTTAGTATTAAAGTTGTTTTTTATGTAAGGTTATTAATGCTTATATCTTGTGGTTTAATTGCATAGCATTGATATGAAGTGGGTTCGTTCAATGTAAACCTATCGCCGGAAGAACCGGACAGGCGAGTGTGGAAAGGGAGCGAGGAGGCGGGCCAGCGGCAAGCCGTCTCGACAGGTTTATGAAAGTAAAAAACACGAGATAAATCAGGAGGGGTTGGCCTCCTTCCTTATCGATATATATATGTGATATCGATACATGATGTATAACATCCGATAGTGTGTATAACTGCCTCCTGGCTCCCGGTTTTGCTTCAGAGATAACTATCTCAAATGATCAATGGCCGGATTCAACTGCTTTTAAGTAAAACATATATTTTAAACCAAAACCTAAATAAATAGGTCCAGTATAACTATTTATACTTTATTGTTATTTTATTTGTTTTCTCTGATTTATTTTTAATTCATAAGAATTTTTTTAGTTTTAGTGTTATATCTAATGTTAAGAATTTCATTTGTACTTGTTTTTCTCTTTCCTTAATTTTATTGTATTTTCTTAATTTGATTGTTTTTCCTTAATACACAAATCTGTATGAATATAATTTTATAAAATGCATAGATATAGAAAATGTATAGATGCATTTATTATGCCTAGTGCATGGAGCTTGTACAAATCAACAAATATACAGCTCTCGTACAGGGTTACTGTAAGAAAAGGTACGAGGGAAAGAAAGTATAACTATTCAAATTTGTTATATAAGGTAATATTGCGACGTTAAATCGTCAAATAAAAGATACCTATGGTTTGAAATCCCAGACCGTTTGTTGGAACAAACTAAGCGGTTGGAGCGAACTGTTTGGGTCTAGATTTTTCGAGCCCCATCTACGGCGCACAGTGGAATATTTACCATCAAATCATGGCCAAATGTCCGAAAAATAAATTGTACTTCAGAACGTTGCAATACGTCCTGGTAGCTTAGGAATGTTTGGAATATTTACGGGAGTAGGACAATTTTTGTCCAATTTTGGGCGTCTCTTGACGTTCGTCAATTTTTAAATTATTTTATATTAATTTAGCCATTATTGTGTAGCCATTATAGGCTAAATTAATATAAAATAATTTAAAAATTGACGAACGTCAAGAGACGCCCAAAATTGGACAAAAATTGTCCTACTCCCGTAAATACTCGCAAAACTTGCGAGACCGTGGGAGAGATGTCAGTGAAGAGGAAGGATTTGGCATCGTTTGGAAGCGTCTCCGTGGTGTAATGGATAGCATACCGCGCATGTTACGCGGAAGACTCGGGTTCGATTCCCGGCGGAGCCAAACCTTTTCTCTTCAAAAATAAATTATTTAAAATAAACATATTTGCATTATTCATCAATTGCATCACATTTCAAATAATTGTACCATGTATTTTTACAATATAAATATAATTTAACAGATAAATAATGCAATTATGTCTATAATTTTTTACCCTCAAAAAATCAAAATGATGAGCGAAAGACCAATAAATAAAAGAAAACTGTAAGGATCATAAGCTCAAAAAACAATAAAAGAAAGAATTGGGGTTTACGAATTTTTTCCCAGAGCTGGGTTTCACTCTAATAAAATAAAAAAAAAATGAATTTTTACGTTTTTGAATGGAGTGAGCGATTTGTCATTTATTATTTAAATCGGAATTTCGAATAAAATAGGATACAGTTAATTATTTTTTTATTATAATATAATATTCATTTAAATCATAAACAAAGTATAAAGACAAGTATCCACGAACACAAATATACATTTATGGACACCCTACATTTTTTACTCTTAATAATAAAATACACACCATCTGTATAAATAAAAACAAAGTTATTACTTTACCGTTGTTTAATCAAGATTTATGAAATTTTAATCACTAAATTCGAAATGAGATTTTTTTATTTTAGCGATAATCAGTTGATTATTTAGATCTCACGGAACTCAATAGCGTACGCTTTTTTATCTTGAGTAAGAGAAAATAGGAAACAAAAGTGTAAAATATTTATAGACGTAGTAAAAATACACCTTTACCCCTTCCATCAACCTTGGCAGTTCCGTACAGACAGAACTCTCCAACTCTGCGAGGGTACGTGATGATGAGAGTACACAAAATTGGATTGTCCATCCAAGACCTTGGGCTTGTCAGTCCAGTTATCGGTGAAGATAACGTGATGTATCTTATGTCTGGATGGTTGTTGCCATTGTTCTGTCTGGTTGACGCAATCATTTAAAAAAGGATTAATTTATCAGATCTCTATATTAAAAAAAAAAAAATTAAAATCTAATTCAGTACTTGAGATCTATCCATCGCATTTATTGTAACATTAAGATGTATCGAGTATTTAAAATCTTAAGGTATTATTATAAAAATTCATTAGTGTTTGAGCAAAAGGGCTTAAGTCATAAAATGTTTTTTTGTCTCGCCATCTTAACATTCATAATTTACCATAAAGTCCAATCTCCGTTGATATAATATTGTTTCATTTATTATTCAGGAAGAAATGCATCAGACAGAATTTATAATGATTTTTTAAAAGCGTGATAAATCTTTGTTTAAGCTAACCTTCACATTCCCTGACTTACGCCCTTTTGCCCATACACCAGGGGATTAATATTTCAAAATTTAGAGTTTAGAGATATTTCATGATATGAAAATCTGTTGTTGAAAGATGAGTAAAACATCTTTAATGTTTAGTTTTGAAAATATTGTTATTGACTTATTTACATTACAAAATATTAACAATATAAATATGTTTCTTAAAGCTATGAGCTTATACACAAGTTACGTTTGATCTCTTCAGAATTTTGAATGCCATGCTCTGCAGTAATGCACGAAGAAAAAAAAAAAACTTTTAAAAAAATGACCAAACGAAAATAACATCTTTATACACAACTTATATATTATTTATAACATTACATGCCTCGATGTTATGAGATTGTAAATCGTGCTTTTGTGTAGTTCACAATTTCCCTTTCAAGTTCAAGTGAACTTGCCTCACATGAATTAAAAGATTTTTTATTAAGGAAATACTGGGAACATTTATAGTCAATTAATAAGATCTATTGCTGTCCACCTATTTCCTGTTGTTTGAGATGCATTTTTTCGAATCATACTTGACATGCATAGTATGTATAATCTTCGTATAGAATTTTTTAAATTTAGAAAATTTTACTATTAAAATAAAATTTAAGAGAAGGGTATAAATTCAATTCAATTTAATAAATGATTTCTCAAAAAAAATATAATTATTCTTTCAAGAAACAATGGGTAATTAAGCATTGATCAATAATATACTGAACTCTCTTAATCATTAAATGAAATCAATTACATGAATGATACTATCCAATTACTTCTGCATTTTATAATTAGGGATAATTACAACCCGTGATGACTCAGCATCGAACCTTTGGAATTGGCAGGATCACATTTAATTAGAGGTCATCAAGATTATTTTTTAATAATCAATTAGCCCTAAATGTAAAAAAAAATAATAAAAAAATTGCATCGATGTATCACTGACGACAGCATTCATTATTGGAAAGTGAATATAAGTAAGTGAAAACAATATGTGGAGTAATAGAAAGGAAAACTATAACTTCTGATAGCGAAGAAGGAGAGCATTAAATTATGTTTATTATCCATAAAGTTTATTATAATATCATATTTCCTTATAACTTCAGGTTATTCCTATCATTGGGTTGTAAAATTTCTATAATTTCCTATCGAATAGCGAGTTGCCGTTGTTTTATGTAACTGTACTATATGAGAGGGAAATGTGTGCTTCTGTATACAGATTCAAAACAGTAATATAATTTTTATACTTATATTGAATAGGGTGCGGCATTGGCAAAAAAACATCGATGTTTTTAAATATCGATTATTAAACTGATTTAGTGACGGCAAATATTAGCACCCGTACTTATTTCAACATCGAAATTGTCAATGTCACATCCCGAGAAGGGGAAGTAGGAATGTACTTTTGGTGAATATTTTGTTGTTAGCTGTTTATGATATCTAAGCTAATGTTAAGACATAGTATTTTCTTAAATCCCTCCAATAACTTCTAAGATAATTGCTGTCATATAAAGCTAGGCGATAGGTCAGATCCTTTTCTATCTATCTATCTTTTTATATAGATTTATCTCTTTTGGAGATGAAAATTTATCATTTTACATAAACAAAAATAACGGGAAGGCTAGGTACTATTCGGGCCTAGGCTAGCCTAGGCTTAGGCTTAGCGATGTTCAAAGGAAATAGACTGATAGGAAAATATTGATTAACATTATACTCTTAACTTTTTCGTGATTTTGATTTTAAACTTTTTTGATTGTCCCTCAGGGGTTCTCTTTATTTGGGTGCAAGTCTTCAAATATTATTAATGTTTACTTTATGTTAAACATTTGCTTACTATTTTTTAAAAGAACTAAAAGGAGGGTTATGTATTCAGAATATCATAAAGAAGTACCGTTCTTGATGGATACGCAGTTGAAGTAGATTAAAAAGTTCCTACCAAAGCCGGTCTCGAACCCGGGACTTTGAGGCATAGTAGTACAATGCATTATTCAATGGGCCTTCCCGCTTTTGTTTTATTTTTGTGGATATCACGGTATTTTATAGTCTTACTCGAACCAAAGAGTTGAGAAACTAGATTTTAAATTTTGGTCTGTTCCATAGTTGGATTCGATGATATTCAAAATAGATGTAGGCTTTACTCTTTTGATGCCTGAGCAAGGCCCACATTCGCTATCGGCCCCATCATGGAATCGCCAACGAGTTTTTAGAAATCAGGTCATAAATTAAGGAACAATTTAAGATTGCACCTCCCCCTCCTCTCCTTAGGTTCAAGGCGATCTTTATAATCGGAATGAGTCAGCATCATCATCCCCCCTCCACGCTTTTTTTTATGATCCAAGACTTGCCACCCTTTTGAGCATCTCGCAAAAAAAAAAAAAAAAGCTGACTGGGGCCCCGCGATAAAAGATTCAAGAAGCTTTGCACCGAATAGGCCACGTGCTCTGGGTCAGGGCGATCAAATTTGAGGCCATTTTTCTCAGTTTTTTTAAGAGGTTTGAGCCGTTGGGAATTAGTTGTGCCTTCCCTTTTTGTTATTGTTCCCTTCACGGTAGCGAAAGTCAGCTCCGATACGCCTCGCCGGACGTCTCGGGGGACGGTTCTTCTCTTCCCGGTATATAATAGACAATATTTTATAATAACAATTTCATTAGTTCACCAGCAGAAGGCTTCGGATATCAATATCAGCAGAATATAAATGCTTATCAGGCACTATCAGGTTATGTGATTAATTTATAATTTCTATAAGCTATAAAGTTCTTCAAAATATACACTTTTCTCCTTTCAATCCTATGGCAGGTTATAGTACAGGATTTTTATTCTGAAGGTCGGAAAAGTACTTAAGTGGGTACTGGCGATCCTTAACGTTGTCACATTGTTCAGAGGAGGCCTCTCACATCAAAACTGTGTATATCGTTATATATATAAAAATCTCATGTCCCGATGTTTGTCGGAGGTAAAATCAGAAACTGCTCAACCGATTTTGATGAAATTTGGCTCATTGTATGTACTCGTAATTTTGTACAACTGAAAAGATAGGAAAGTTTTTATCTCGATTATTGGCCTCAATATTTCTTTTCTTTTTTTTTTTCAAATTAAATGCTTATTATACTACAATAGAGTGTGATTATTTATATGTTCTATAAATTTCCAACAGTTGGCGGTGTAAGTTGATTTATTGACACAACACTTCATTTTCTTTCGATATTTAAGGAAAGTAAGCATAAATCTATTTCTTCCGGCTTGGACTAAGAAAATCTCGTTTTCCCATGGCAAATTATGTGTTGCCTTTTCACGTGTGGGCAAAACATCGAATCTATTTGTTATTGCAAAAGACAGGTTAACCAAAATCATTGTGCACCTATTAGTATAACCTCCTGATACGATATATCATCAGTGTTATGTTCTGAATAAAATAAATATGTATTATGGCAAAAGATTAACTTAGTAAATTTTTGCTAACTGTCTCTTGTGATTGTACACATTATTGTCAATTATTAGACGTAAACAATAAAAACATTAACCCATCTAAATTCTTTACCAAACAATTGTAAATTTGGCGTAAAGTTCTATTTTAAATCCCGTTGGTTTTTAGATTAGTGAATTGAAACTTTTTATCAGTGGATTTTGATTTGACTATAAAAAAGAATAGGATGTAACTAATTCAAAGCATTAAAGCTACTGAGCCTCAGCAACGCGTGGTAGGGTCTGCTCGTATTAATTTATATATTAAGGAAATATATTTATCCTCCTTTACATTTTCATACTTTTAGAAAATGTTGGTGTGAACATATATTAAACATTACCCATGTTGTAGTAAGTTACACGTCAATCATCGTTATCTTGAACTTAAATATATATAATAGGTTAAAAGGTGGTCAGGATTTTCAGTTTACAATGATTTTATTGTGGTAAGCCAACGTTTCGATCCAACTTGTGGATCTTCATCAGGGCTAAAAGAAAACAAATATATGAGTAACTATGCTAGAGGGCGACAATAAATGGATACATTTCAGAACTGATAATAATATAAAAGATGGTGTAACATGAATATTAAAATAAGTGGCTGGTTAACAAGATAAAATAGATATTTACCTACTGAGTCCAGGTGGATACTAAGACTAAAGGTAAAAATAAGGTGAGAGGTAGTGGTAGGGGGTTAGTTTGCTGACTTCAAAGGTTTATGACGGGGAAATCCAACGCTTTTGAAGTGAAGGCACATGACAACTGAGTGAACAAAAATATTTTAAAAACTAACAAAATAGATGGTACTGTATACAAATAGTTGTGTCTGGACTCAATAATAACATAAAAATGAGATAATACATAATGTAACAATGCATAAAAATTAGGAAAATATACAGAAAGAAGTATACAATACAAAAAATAATAATAGTACAAGAGGTACAGAGATAATTGCAGTACCTATGAAATCAAAACTAGGATTTCAGGATGCGGAAGATGTTAGAACAAGTGGATGAAATTATCTCTTTATCTGTTTTGTGATTTACCGGCTTACTTTTTTCCAGATGGATGAAAATGGATTCTGAGAGGAGTCGTTTATCTTGGTTAGGAACAGTAGCTAATATGGAGGGGTTCTCAAAGTCGAAGGAATGGTTGTGGGCAATGGCATGTTCTGCTAATTTAGACGTAGACGAATTACGCGTGGAAATACTGTATTTATGTTGATAAATACGTTTTTAAAAATAATTTTTGGTTTTACCGATATAGCAACTGTTGCAATTAAGCGTAGAGAACTGGATCCGATAAACTACATTACATTTGTCGAGGAGAGGTACTGGGTCTTTGAGTTTGGTATATAGATTTTTTAATTTATTGTTATTTTTTAATACTAGGCGTATGTGTGGGAAACTTGATGAGAAGGATTTTTTAATTTTGTTTGAGAGAATGGGGATATATGGGTTAGATCTGTATTGGAACGTAGAGATCGGAGGTAGTGAAGAGTTGTTAGAGAGATTTTGGGTTTTAGCATTGTTATTGATAAGTGTTTTTATTAAGTGCTCTGGAAAATCTTTAGCTTTTAAGATATTTTTCAGGCGGATTTTGTTATGACAATGAAATTGTGGATCGGACCTGGTCAGGCTACGGTGGATGAGGTTTTTTGCTACGTTGATTTTTTGGTGAAGTGGATGTTGGAAAAAATAGTTTAGGAGTCGGCAGAATAAGTGGGATTGGTGTACCAATTAGTGGATATGGAATTGTCCGGTTTTCTGGTATGTGTGGGGAAACTTACGGTCTACAAAAAATCCATAAACCCGGTAATCCCATCCATCCCATCATTTTAAATATCAATTCTCCCTCCACTAAGCTCAGTAAATTCCTTCTCCCTCCATTGATATCCCTTAGCCATAACAATCCATATGACGTGAAAAATTCCTTCCATCTCTGGAGCAATTAAAAATCATCAAAATTCCCGATAATTTTATCTTAGCCTGTTTCGACGCCGAGAGTGTTTTCACTAACATCCCGACGGATCGGGCCCTCCGAATCGTTGAAGAAAAATGGAACTTGTTAGAATCCTATAGTAAACTCAATAAATCTGCCTACATTGACTCCCTTGCCTTATGCTGTAATTCTAGATATTTTTGTTTTCATAATAAATATTTTCTCCAAACTTCTGGCCTTGCTATGGGTAGCTGTCTAGCTCCCGACCTCTCCGGTATTGTCCTCAACGATCTCCTTGATTCTGTAATACCTAAATTCCCCAACGATATTTTTTTCATTAAAAAATATGTAGACGACCTCCTATTGATTATCAATCCTAATTCTATAACTAATATTCTCGCCGCCTTCAACTCCTACCATCCACATCTTCGTTTCACTATTGAATTGGAAACCAATTGTACCCTTCCATTCCTAGATATTTCCATTACCAGAAAACCGGACAATTCCATATCCACTAATTGGTACACCAAACCCACTTATTCTGCCGACTCCTAAACTATTTTTTCCAACATCCACTTCACCAAAAAAACAACGTCGCAAAAAACCTCATCCACCGTAGCCTGACCTTGTCCGATCCACAATTTCATTGTCATAACAAAATCCGCCTAAAAAATATCTTAAAATCTAATGATTTTCCAGAGCACTTAATAAAAACACTTATCAATAACAATGCTAAAACCCAAAATCTCTCTAACAACTCTTCACAACCTCCGATCTCTACGTTCCAATACAGATCTATCCCATATATCCCCATTCTCTCAAACAAAATTAAAAAATCCTTCTCATCGAGTTTCCCTCACATACGCCTAGTATTAAAAAATAAAAATCAATTAAAAATTCTGTATACCAAACTCAAAGACCCAGTACCTCTCCTAGACAAATGTAATGTAGTTTATCGTATCCAGTGCTCCACGCTTAATTGCAACAGTTGCTATATCGGTAAAACCAAAAATTATTTTTAAAAACGTATTTATCAGCATAAATACAGTATTTCCACGCGTAATTCGTCTACCTCTAAATTAGCAGAACATGCCATCGCCCACAATCATTCCTTCGACTTTGAGAACCCCTCCATATTAGCTACTGTACCTAACCATGATAAACGACTCCTCTCAGAATCCATTTTCATCAATCTGGAAAAAAGTAACCCGGTAAATCACAAAACAGATAAAGAGATAATTTCATCCACTTATTCTAACATCTTCCGCATCCTCAAATCCTACTTTTTAATTTCATAGGTACTGCAATTATCTCTATACCTCTTGTACTATTATTTTTTGTTTTGTATAATTCTTTCTGTATATTTTCCTAATTTTTATGCATTGTTACATTATGTATTATCTCATTTTTATGTTATTATTGAGTCCAGACACAACTGTTTGTATACAGTACCATCTATTTTGTTAGTTTTTAAAATATTTTTGTTCACTCAGTTGTCATGTGCCTTCACTTCAAAAGCGTTGGATTTCCCCGTCATAAACCTTTGAAGTCAGCAAACTAACCCCCTACCACTCACTACCTCTCACCTTATTTTTACCTTTAGTCTTAGTATCCACCTGGACTCAGTAGGTAAATATCAGATTCTATTTTATCTTGTTAACCAGCCACTTATTTTAATATTCATGTTACACCATCTTTTATATTATTATCAGTTCTGTAATGTATCCATTTATTGTCGCCCTCTAGCTTAGTTACTCATATATTTGTTTTCTTTTAGCCCTGATGAAGATCCACAAGTTGGATCGAAACGTTGGCTTACCACAATAAAATCATTGTAAACTGAAAATCCTGACCATCATTTAACCTATCGTAATTGAAGAACAGTTGACTATCTCTCACCTCTACTATTTAAATATATATATATATATATATATATATATATATTTTTTTTTTTTTTTATTCCCTCAATCATCTTTAAAAGGTAATCACCCCAAAATGTTTCTCCTCAAAATTTTATCTGCTTCTTAAAAGTTAAATTAGTTTAAAATTTTGATGACGCAACTTGCAACCCTAACCCTAGTACCTACTACATTAGATTGTATCTACAACCTAGAGTAATTGTCTTCTTTTGTATCCATAATTAAAATACGCGATTTGTAAGTGGAAGAAGATGATTTAAATTAAAAGTACAGGCGGTTTCGGACATCTCCGGACGACACAAAGATACTGATGTACAAAATCTACAGACTTGGTTTATTATAGCAATATGTAGTCGATACAACCTAAACAGTTAAGGAGGCCAAGTTTGTTGTTCAAGCCTATGAAGAAAGAAATTGATGCATTCGTCTAGTTTACATTCCTATATTAGAGAGGTGCTAGGACTGGGATGATTAACAAATCAGTGATCGCAACATCTACAAACTCATCTTGATCGGGCTATTCGTCCTGGGAAGTACTTTAAGGGAAAATGATGTAGAAAAAAAGGACAAAGTTAAAAGGAAAACTTTTCGATAGGTTAAATGATGGTCAGGATTTTCAGTTACAATGATATTTATTATGGTAAGCCAACGTTTCGATCCAACTTGTGGATCTTCATCAGGGCTAAAAGAAAACAAATATATGAGTATCTATGCTAGAGGGTGACAATAAATGGATACATTACAGAACTGATAATAATATAAAAGATGGTGTATACATGAATATTAAAATAAGAGGCTGGTTAAACTGATAAAATAGAATCTGATAAATTTTAATATTTATGTATGTTATCTTATTTTAATATTCATGTATACACCATCTTTTATATTATTATCAGTTCTGTAATGTATCCATTTATTGTCACCCTCTAGCATAGATACTCATACATTTGTTTTCTTTTAGCCCTGATGAAGATCCACAAGTTGGATCGAAACGTTGGCTTACCATAATAAATATCATTGTAACTGAAAATCCTGACCATCATTTAACCTATCGTAATTGAAGAACAGTTGACCATCTCTCATCTCTACTAGGAAAACTTTTCTTTTATTTTTTACATTCAGTAAATTGTCTTACGAAAGAGCTTATGATAAGTATATTCTTATTAGTTAAGGGGAAGGATGGCCACCAAGCAGCATATCGTCTTTTTAGCTTCCTTTCGGGTTCATTGGCATGTCTACTGTAGCCAAATCCGTAAAGCAAATATATATATATATATATATATATATATATATATATATATATATAAACATATTTTTTTTTATTTTATTATTATGCTAATTTATATGATAGTATAGATTAATTAATATCTTTATTGGTTAGTTAATTTATTGCTTGAATTGAAGGATATTTCATTTAGTTTTATCTCAGCTCTGTCATAAATTACTTTAGTTTTAATTTGTCGTGCACTTAGGTAGCAATTAACCTACCTTACTGAAAATTAAAATGAATGAGCTCAACGAATGAAATTATATGAAAAAAAGAAGTGAATAGATAGATAACAAGAAAATTATCAATTTTGTTATTCAATATAGCATGGTTCTGAGCAACATCTAATGAACTTGGCCTTTCACGGTGATTTTCTCGCCTCTGAGATAGATTTCGAGATAGCTATTTCGTAACTCGATTTTCGAATTCACTTTGATTTATAGCGAAAAGGATTAACATAAGTGTTTGAAATCGTGCCGCAACTATATCTCTCTTTTTTTTTTAAATTATCGTAGGATGTTAGACTGTGTCAAAGATGATATTCTCGAATTTTTATTATTCAAATGATCTAGACGGAACCCTCGAACTGCTACCGTCTGGATCGTTTAATATATAAATCAGGGAACATTAAACACATTACACAAAGCTTGGCTAATAATTATTTTACGGCAGAAAAAGAAATCTAGAATTGTAGAACAATGGAGTTGGAGTGAGTGACTTTCTCTTTGAAATAATCATGCCTTCGGCAAATACAGGTGTACCAACAGACCGCTGCGCTTTACACTTGTCAAAATCAAGAGGGCATTTGCATAAACCAGTTTGTAAATGCTAATGATATGTTGGGTTGGCTACACTGCTCCGAGCTAGAAGCATTCAATAGTGACAAGGGTTGCCGGTCAATAAGATTGTTACAACACGACTAAACTGAATTAAGGATCTTAGACTTACAACCAATAAACAATTCTTTGTGCATAAAATGTTTTTATATCTATTTTTAACATAAACAGGATCAAAATTATTCGGTTTTAATTTCACTGGTTTAAATATGAAATATATACAATATGATGCTAAAGTATTACGATAGAAGAAAATTTCGAATCCAAGTTTTAATGAAAATACAGGTTTAAAGGTCTCTTGAGTCACAATATCTGTCACAAGATTACCTTCGTGTGTTCCTATTTCATAGAGCCAAGCTAAACAAAGAAAAGGCCTTTAAAACTGAAATGAGATATTCAAGTTAGATTTTTGACGTCCGTATTTCAGCAACTTTTTTATTCAAAATTTGATCAACCGGAAAAGGCACTGTTTCGGCTTCCCGAAAGTTCCTATAAATCGCAGTAGCGGGGGAAGATATCACGTGGCGGGACCGCCAAGATTTAAATGCCCCACCGGCGACCTCTGCTGGGGGCAGAGGCGGAGAAGGAACTTGGTGTTCAATACAGATTCCTGCAAGAGCACAGGCCTGGCCCATTTGTTTCTTTTTTTTTTCTTCTATTAAAAATTACTCGAAGACATGAGTGAGTAAAGAGAGGATCCGGTTCCCCGGCTGGAGGTGATGAAGAGTGGAGAGGGAGCTTCAGAAGAATTATTGAGCCAACATGCAGAAGATAGGTCATATTAGACAACCAAGTAGTGAGTCAGCAGGGCCATGTCATTTAAATATATTAAATACCTACTAACACACAATATATTTTTTTTCTCAATAAATCCATGTAACTTGTTAATTTTATTTTATTTTTGACATCTTTAACCTTCAAATACAGTCCACTGCATTTCACAACATTGGTCTTGTGCCTTACCTTAAGTTGGAGGTATAAATCATACAGGCACTATATACCGACCATCATATTTATTTTTACCACGTTCTCAAACGTTCATCATATTTTTTTTATATTTTGTTCAATTTTTTTATATTCTAGTTTTCTAAATAAAACGAAAAAACAAAATGTGAACAATGTGAACTTGATTACGGAGCATTGCTAACTCGGAACTTTTTTTTTTTCACCTTTATTGATGAGACATATAGATTTTTAAAGTTACTTAATGGGATCATCTGTGATGTAGTTGTTGGCACGACAACCTACTAAACGAAATGTCGCAAGTTCGTAGCCCGGCAAGTGGCCCTAGAAAAATGTAAACGGCAGAGAGTAAACAATTTTTGGTCATGTCGTCCTACACAATGGCGATGTCAGGTACTCGTTGGAGATCCTTATCCTAGTGAGACCTCTGGATGGGCAAAATTTAAGACTGTCACTAAGGATAAAGGGACTTTAAATAAATAAACAATTCATTGTTAGTGAAAGTTGTGTTTTTCTTGACTGGGTTTGTCTTGAGAGGTTTACAACACACAAAACAGCTGACTGGACTCCTAAATTTCGGGCTTGAAAATATCTGTTCATTTGTTTAAAGATTAAGTTTTATTCTTTCTCACACTTATAGTCCAATAGTTTCAATGATTATCCAACGAAACACTACTTGTTTGTAAGGTAAATTTAGCATTGAATAGGCGAGTATTTTCAAAATTTAAAATATAATAATTAAAAAAAAAAAATCATTATTTTTCGAACCACACCCGCCATGAGGGTCATCCAGAAGTATTCAAGTGGCTTAAATACAACGCTTCAAAGGTGGAGGCAAAATGGAAAGAAAGGTCCTCAAAATATACCTGGAAAAGGTAAAGACGGTTTCTTGGGGGAAAGATGTAACTTGTGTAGCTAAACTACACTCCCATGCTTACATTCTGGTAGGAGCTGCCGGTGATTTTGTTCTTCTCAATTCACTTTCGAAGTTAAGAAGATTATTCTAAAACTTTGGTTATCTACAAAGGTGGGCTGGACCCTCGAATCCTCATTCAGCCTTGATGGTATGGTATGTTGACTTGTACAAATATTGTGTAGGCATAGGTAATACCCCACAACCTCATGTTTTTATTTGGGACATTCATAGATATAGTAGGTTTATGGTTATGGATGGTTATATGGGATGGATACTATATACATAATATATTAAACCTAATAGGTTTAACTATACCTAATCATCCCTATTGAATTATTATAGTGTATACTATATTAATCAAGACGAACCTTCTTGGACATTCTAAATCAGAACTTAAGTTCCAAAATAGTGCTTAAGTTGAAAAGCATTGCGGTAGTGCGGTATAAACATTGTGCCAAAAGCGAAACCCGAATCGGATGGATCACTTTACCTAAGTTGGCAGAATTCGATGCTCTAAAACTTTAATTGTTAAGGTTTTTTTTTAGTCATTAAGCTAAATTTAGAACTGCATGACTGGAAAATGATTTCTGTTAATTAAGTTTTCCGCTGTTAGGTTTCAGATTTACCAATTGAAAAGAATTCGATTGAATAAATTTAATTAATTAATTGAAAAGATTTACCAATTGAATAAGTTGTCGTAGGTACCTACCTACACATTCTCTGCGGAATATGACGTTCCTTAAAGCAAACGAACTTACCTTTGTTTACATTTGAAAATTCCTGATCAGTTGATTTAAGATCTTCCTCAGTTTTTGTTCTCTCTAGTTATAGTATTTTAAGCTGCTATGTTAACAACTACATCGCAGGTCACTCATGATAATACCTTAATTGACGAAACGTTATCAACGACTGCTTTATTTGTATTTATGATTTGGATTGTACCAATCACATCTTGATATATAATATATGTCTTTTTTGTGGTTTTCCTCTTACATCTGAATTGTTTTTTATTTTGGTACGTGTTAATATGATTTATTTTTTTTTTCTATAAGAGATGCTACCATTTCAATATTGAGTCAAAAGCAACACTCAGTTCGTATATTCTGTTCAATGTATCAGTTCCTTAGGTTATTGACGTCTTCGGCAAGGTAGGAGGGAAAACAAGACGAAGTAGACGAGAGTTCTCGGAAAGGCTCCCCGGTTACCGGGAAGGTCCTGACGGAGGAGCGCAGACAAGACAACAAAAGGAGGCTCAGGTAGTGAGTTGCCCGAGCTGTCAGCCCATAAGTAGGGCTAACTTACCCAACTTGACTAATTCCAAGTCCTCCTGTGCTCACCTGAGTGCACCTGCAAATCACTGCTTACCTGCTCGGGCTAAGCGTGCCATTATCCACTTAAAAAACTCTTTGCTATTGTAAAAAAAAAAGACTAAGAACAACCCACAGGATATTAAAGAAAAATAAACATAGAACACTGATCGATTTTTTTCACCTCGTTTCGGTGTTTAATTTTATTCGTTTATTTTCTTATTTCTGATATTTTAATTCGTTAAAATAAAAATGAAATATTCCAGTTTACAATCCATATCTGTATATAGATTGTTTAGTAACATCAAGCCTTTTTTTTTTCGTGAACAACTAATAGGTGAGTAAGTATTATTCGATTTTATTTTTCTCATGTTAGGTATCGTACAATGTAATTTTTTTTTTATATTACTTTCTTTGATGTATTTTTCATTGCACCAACTCCTTTATTGTGTTTTTCATTTATAATTTTTATATTTTCCTGATCTTATTACATTATCTCTGTACGTCTTACTTACATAGAGGCTAAAATGAGCCAAGTGATCGAAGAGCCCTTACAATATTTATAAATAAAGAACATCAAATATGTGGTCCATCTATATTGAATTTTTAAAGTACAATCCTCTGGTTAATTAAATTAAATTTTATTTTTGATGGGTATGGATCATCTTCTATTTTCACAGCAATCTTTTATCTGCCCATCTTTCAGTTTCCTTACATCTTTCTCCACCTCAAGTCGTCATCTACTTCGAAGTCATCAGGTTTTTTTTTTATCCGCAAGAGTACTTATAGCATTGCTCAATGAGGCGTACGTTAAGAACGTAATCAAGTTATTATTATTTATATGAATTAATTAGTGTGATGTTTTTTGTTTTATGTATGTTTTTCATTTATTTTTTATTTTTACTCCACTCAATCCCCCCTCGATTTTTTTTTTGTTGGGACAGCCACTGGTACGTGACTGGGAAGCACTGTTTTTTGTCAGCTGTCGTGCAAGGGGTGTTTGGCCGAAATCAGGTTTTCAGGTTTACTCCCGTAATTAATTAATTGTTCACTGAGTTTCCCCTCTGCCACATATTTTAAGCTTTCAATCCAAGTTCAAAACGTATTTAATAAATGTTATAAAAACTATAGCCTAACTATAGTTAATTTCCTTTGCTTATAAGGAAGTAGTACAGTTTACCAGCGAAATAAAAATAATTTTAGAAATTTTTCTCTGTTTCTTCTAGATGACGTTAGGGCGTTCGAGAAGTTCCAGACATTTCTCGGTCCCGTTTCTAACAGACTAATTAGTTTTGAACACCTGTATCACGATGTAATGAACAAGAGGTGCCCATGTTTACCCCGAACTACAGGCTCACATCCACTCAACGGTTATCTGCTTCCTCGTAAAGGAAAGAAAAAAAAAAAAAGAGGAGGAAAGTCCTGGAGATGGCCTGACCGTTGAAGGAACAGCGAAGCTATTGTGTAGATGGCGGATAAGATGCTTTAGAGGAAGAATGCTATGCGGATCTGGGAACTGCTCCAAGACTTTAATTATTGCTAACAATCTTCTCAGGCCGCGATCCGGTTGCCGTTTTGCTGAGGCCACCAGGATAATGCCCCACTTACCACACTTGGACAATATGTATCTGTTTTATGTAAACTAGAACATTGCTGTGATAGGTGTCTAAGTTCCGCAGGCATTTTTATCCCAGTCCATTCCCAATCAACAATATTGACTAACGATATGAAGGATACCAGCGTTTCTTTACGCTGAATTTATGTCTAAATATAACTGTAGTTTTATTTTACAGCTGATATTCCCATACCTAGGAGATTAAAAAGGCGCTGGATGAGAGATCTTCTTCGTTAAAAATCTAGGTTACCTGAAACAAGCCTGGGAAGAGGTACCGCTGAGTGCTATCCTTCCCCATGCCTAACATGTCCTTATTCAAATTAGCACACCTCACATTTGCTGATTGTTGATGTTTATTGACAGGCGCAAATTAAAGTTATGAAGCCAAAAAAAAAAAATTATTTTGTCATTTTTTTTTTTTTTAATCTTCATTACAGATCTTGATGTTTGCTGTATTTACTGTCATATCCTTATTATGAGGACAACACAAGTTTACTTGCATTTGATACTAAAATTCTGTAATATATTTTAGTTCAATATATATTTTAAATGATACAGGTTTGATCCAAGGCGTATTATCGTAGTTGAATTGTACTTCATCACTTATTATATTGATATATGATGGCATGCCTTCATCCTGTATGTTACTTCTACATCCTTAATATACTTTCAGCAAACGCAGGAGGTATGATTTTTACAATCCTGAGGGGTGTTTTTTAATAATCTGTGTTCTATAATTTACTCACTTTAGGATCCCCTGACAATACGTATCAACTCCACCCCCCCCCCCCTCCCACGAATATTCCGAACCCTTTAGCAGCCACTCCGAATTAATTATATTACGTGAATTGGGTTGTTTGAAAAATGCCTTCTAGTTTCTCATAATATTTCTCCACTCTAGAAATATCGATAAATTAAGAAACAAAAAAAAAAAAAAAATTGAAAAATGTTTAAAAAACAAAGAAACCGGAAATAAAAGTAACTACTACACTTAAAACGTAGTTCGCTAGTTTGCTGATTATATGCCCCCGTATTATATGTATATATACAATCCGAAGACATATCGATTTCCAATAGATGCAATCGATATCATATTCCTATTTACTAATTCAGCCAGTGCCAACATGATCTATGCGTGACGTTGACTCGAGGAAGCAGTTGCACTGGCACGCTGCCATCTTCATCAGTGTCACTTCTCTTGACGGATGCAACTGAGGTTAAGTGCTTATTTTACTGTGTTAGAGGAACTCATATTTATTTAAGTTGGATATTATTATAGTTTTCTGAATAGGTTCTGCTTAGCAAATATTGAAGGTAGGTCTACAAAGATGTGAAGCGTTCAGCTTATAACTTGGAACAGACTCATTGGCATATAAGATTTTAAAAAAACAAAACGATTTTAAAACTATATATCTATTTAATTTAATATCTAGTTATTTAATATTTAAAAATTATGATTAATAAATAAAGATATACAGACTTTTCAGCCTTTCCATTCCAACCACCTAGTTTCTAGATAATATTAAATCAGAATTTTTGTGATGTACTACAAAATATAAATTTTTTTAGCTCATTAGAAATTTATTTATTTTTTAAAAGAAAAACAAACGTAGCCACAGATTAAAACAATCGCTTTTAAATAAACCTATATTACTTGTTTTCGTGCATTTTGACCATCAAGTTTAAATTTAACCCACGTTTACCTGCTATTATTTGTAACTATGTATATTTTAATAACACTTTCACTTTAAATGGTGATTCTTATTCAAGATACATGTTTCAAGCTTATTCTTATCGGTGCAAGGAGTTAAAATAATGCACTACAATTATAGGTGAAATGAAAATCCTGATCATCATTTAACCTATCGTAAAGATTAACAGTTGACTATCTTTCACCTCCACTACAATTATTTTTACACACAACTAGTCAATTTTTTAACAACTAATTTTAACTTCGAGAAACACTGTATTAGTGCATTGATTTTTTTTTTTCTTGTTTCAATCATGATAAAATGGCCTCGTCGTTCACTGATAAGTTATGAAATCGTTTGAACGGATAATGGAAGCAAACGCAGGATAAAGATGATAGCTAAGTTACCGATATAGATGCACTCTCTACATTATATAGATTATTCGAATTAGAAACAGTTTGATAAATTAAACAAAAAGGAAGTTTTTTACCGCAAGAAACGTAGAAAATCTGTATATACATTTAAGCCGATATAAATATAGAGAATTAATTATAAAGACCTCAGAAGAAAAATATTCAACCAGAGGTCAATGCTAGTCATGCTGTCAAGGTACAATTTGCTGTAACGTTTCTAACCTAAATAGTCTTATAAAGGCTAATTCTTTTTGTAAGATGAAGGAGGTTAAGCTTCAAGCTTTTGAACAGAGACCTGTGTCTAAATAGAAGTCGTCAAATTTTAAAAGAATTTTGAAAGAATAACTATCATCACAGAAGAGGCTTTCTTTTATTTTTCTCATTATTTCATTCCAAAAAAAAAAAAAATTATATTTTTTGAACCAACTTGTAAAGTGAAACTTTGGGAAAGTTATCATTTGTTATCTATGATAACCCTATTAATACCGAGGCGTTTTAAAGTGGGTTGAAACAACTGATCCTAAAGACCTCAAATTATTACTTTAATGATGTATTTAATTGAAAATATGATTCAAATAGATTGCTAAATATTTTCTTAAAATTTAAATAAGTGATTGTTACTTTACGGTTAACATAATTTGACATTTCCAGCCATCTCATAACTAAGCTGGATTTTGGAGTTTATTACTGGATACTACTCATAATTACTGGATTTTGGAGGTTAGATGCTCTTATTGGGTTTTTGAAGTATAATATTAATTTTGAATATTCCAAGTGTTGGATTGACTTTAAATGGAGTAACCAGAGGTTCTATATATTGATGACAATAACCGAAGAAATAAATCATTACTTGATGATAGAAATAGAAATCTAATCTAACTATGATTAATCCTCTACTTGAATTAAGCCACAAGATGCCCATGTTTTTACTCCTTAGATAGCGATTCATTTTAGCTTAATTCTGATTTCTGCCAAAATGTCAGTGTTAGTTTCGCTTTATTAAACCTAAACTAATTGTATTGAAACAATTAACCATATCACAATTATTATATTTTGATTAATAACAACAATTTATAACTACAAATATATTTTTTACTTTTAGCTGTTTTTTTTCCTAAGCATTGGATTTTTGTTGCATATACTAATTAGACATGAAAAGATTCAAAATACAAACTACAATGTTACAATCCTTTGAAAAAAGACAAGCATTCTGTAAAAGAAAAAAAAAAAATACTAAAAATGTGACAAAATAGATGTTTGGAATCACAATATCCATATCTAGACAATGTTTCAAAGATTTATGACAAGTGTAGAAAATAAATTAGTTTGATAAAATAGGCTGCAGTTGGAGAAGCTTAATAACTAATGGTTTTTTTCCATCCACAAGCAAAACTCACATTTTCCAATAATTATTTTAAGCATGAACCCATTGCTGTCCCATCATAATTTTTATAACTCTGATTAATGACAAACTTATCAACTCAACTGATATCAACTGAATTTTTTCTTAAAAAATTTTACTGGATTTTTCAGATTTTTAAAAAATACGCTTTTTGAGAAATTCAAATTTAAATTTTTGATCCACGTTTTGAAAAACAAATTTCTCATAACACCTATTGAGTTGCATATCACAAGGAAGGTCAATGGTTCAGCTTTAAAATGATATCAATTTCAACTCTCTATTTTGCCTAGAAGAGCTGCAATTGCAATTTCCAGATTGTGGGACATGTCAAAATTGTGCGTTTTTCAATGGGTTTACATAGTTATATTATGAAAACCGGTTGAGATATTGAGCTGAAATATTTGGTATTTTTCTTAGTCTACAGAGAGGTATCCTATGTACTGAATTTCATTAAAATCTGAGATGCTGAGGGAAAAAAGTGTGTTGATGTGATATCGAATGACTCTTATCCTACATTTTTTCATACATTAATAAACATTATAAAGTATTATCGCTTCTTACACCTGCATACGTGTTTATCAAAAAGTTGAGAGCTTTTTCATCACGAGGATTCATCTTCGTCCTAGTTATTAAGGGCGTACAATGATTTCAAACCTGATCCTACTACATTTCATATCCTACTTTCTACTTTTTAAAGGCCCTCCCCATTTATCCAACGCTCATAAAAATGTATTAACCGATTCTCCTGACGCGATACAATACTCCTTGGAGGTGATAAAGTTTCGAATAACTGTCCTTTGAATATTCAATTCAGTAATGGCAACCTCTGCAGAGGCAGGGAACATGAATTATTAGCAGGCCTCCTTGCGGCCTTGTTTATTTCCTGTTTTTGCAAACCCGCCCGCGAATCCTAATGAAGCCGATCTCATTCAGAGCGGTGAGTTAGGACCCGCAGTCGCCTGGTTCTGCTATCTCTGATCCGAGGAGTTACGGGCCACAAAGTGGTTCCTTAAAGTCCGCTTCTCCCTTCCCTTTTGTAGTCCTTTCCTCCTTCCTCGCAACTCTCAATGATTGGACTGCTTAGCGTGGCTTTGTTGCAAAGCCCAGATTGTAACGGTACCGTCCCCTTAGGGAAGACGATATCAAGCATTCCTTCGCCCGTCGAAACCCTTCTATATAATCCAAATCCTGGTCTTTATTTAATTTTATTTTATTTATTTAAGGTTATTTTTTTCTTACTACATACATTCAAATAATATTACATTGACATTGTAAGAGAATGTCATTATACCATGACATTATATTATCATATTACCATTATAGTTAGTGAGACAAACTAACTGTTACTAGCTATATGGATAGCCTAAAAAAACGATTAAAAGTTATTAATATGAATGAATAAATGCCTATCAAAAAGGGATGTATCCTAATTCCAAAATCTTAAATAAAATAATAATTGGTTAACAGTACAAAGTTTATTCGTCAACCATTTACTACTCATAGTTGCGTTTCGAAAAAATAAAATAATAAACAATATACCAGGTGAACATAAGATATCAGAACAACAGCTTATATTCTAATTGTTTTAACGAACTCTGCTTGGATTTATTAATGAATATTGTTTTCTAATTTTAGTGTAGAATTATAGAGTAAATTTATTTTTGAGGCATTTCCATTGCAGTCTATATCTACTATAGCAGAAAATTTCCAATTAAATTGTACCACAGTACAACTGTGTCAACATTGCTAATTCGCAAAGCATATTAATTAGTCCGAAGAAAATAATTTCTATAAAATGGGTCGGTCTGGTAAGAAATATTATATACACCAATCAAATTTAAAATTTAACTACAATAAACGTTTATATTTTCCAAATATGAATATAAATACAAAAATAAAATTATTTTTGTTGGCGATTTAATTAGTAGCATCCATCGTGATGTGCTGTGCGATAAGATGCTCGTTGCAATAAAACTGCTGAGAGATTTTCGCCTCTACGTGTCGTCGATTTGCTATTCTAATCGGCAATCGTGAATCGTACCATTGATAATAGATTCACCATTATTCATTATTGAAATGAAATTCTAATGCTAACATCTCCTGTTATCATTCGGCCTTTGCCAAGGACGCCGCATCCTGCCTCACGATGATATTATTCGCAAAAGGTTTATGGAATAAAGATGAAGTTTATTGTAGCAGCACAGATAGGCGTTTGGTGTAGAAACAACTTGACACCTTCCTCTCAAGTCGACATTGAAATAATTAAAACGGATCACAGGGCAGTGCATGTACTCTTTGGAGTACGGGTAACAGAAGAGAATTTACGTACCTATGATGAAACGATGCTCTTGGTAGAAAGCGTATTTACTATTTAAAAAAATAAAGAAAAAATAAAATAAAACGTAGTTGCTAGATTTATTACTGTGATTAATAGTTAATATCCATTCAATAGCTTATTATCATTTACTGCGTTCAATGCTGAGACATCTAGACGAGCCCCCTCCTGCTCCCATTGTTCACGTACTGATTTTACATTTTAATATTAAATGATCTGTTTAAACGTATTTACTTAATTACCTATTTACATTTTCTACCTATTTATATTATGTGATCAGCATCAACTTTGTTAGGAGATGTAGGTCATGCGATTATTCTATCCAGACAGTTTGTTCAATACAATCTTCCTTCAGAAATAGCCAAGTAAATTGGGAGCGCAACCCAGATTATTTTACGCTATATGTTGACAAATTTAAAGAAATCTTAATTGAAAGGTGTAAAATGATAAAAAAGCAACCTGAGATATGATTTCAAATCCATTGCAATGTAAAGAAACCTCCTGCAAACGACAGTAGTCTTTTGAGAACAAATTATTGGTGCATGGTGAAGGCCCATGAATTGAGGACAGATAGAATCAACACTTTTTCATCATACTAAAAATATATTTTTCCAGATCCTTTTAATCTATTTTTAATTAACATTAATTGAGGCGTGGTGATGCAAAAGGTGGTGTATCCATAATTGCAAATCACCAAATCACACATAATTCAGGCGATTATAATGTTTTTGACGAGTTATAGTTGACTCCGAGATTCCATTATTACAGCCATGTTTGTAAAATATCGTTAATATATGCCAAATTCCAAGCTAAAAAAAACAAAAAAATAAGTTAGGTTTATCCCATGAAGAAAGTCAAAAAAATATGGAAAACTCGTGACACATTTTATCATTTTATTATTTTATAATTTAACAATACCATTAAACAATTATTTCTCCCATTTTTCGTATACTATATGTTATTCTTTCTTAAAATATAACAGCACATGCTTTCCTCGACATTTTCTAGCCACTTTTTCTTTTTCTTCCTCGCCGTTTCCTCCCATTAAATTAAATTGGATCATCTGTCTTCCTTCATTCTACTCATCTTACCGTACTGTTCTAATCACCTGAAAGAAATGTTTGGCTGGTTGAAAACTCTATGTGAGGTAATCCTTTAAAAAATAATCACAATAATGTTTTTGTTTAAATATTAATGATTATAAAATATATTGATATATTTTTTTTAGATATACATCCTCAACACAACTACATTTAAACACAGTAAAGAATTTAAAGTTTATTTACACAGTAGTAAAATAAATCAAAAATTTGTTAATCGTTTATTGATTGGTAAAACATATTTGGTATGTATTACGTTAACATTGGTACTTTCGTACTCAACCCAACTTTTAACCTAAAATCTTATTAGATAAAGTAGGTAGGAGGTTTGAGCATATATCACCATAATTTGACTCTAACTTGTTTACTTTATATTAAAAATGGCAACAATAAATTTTAAAATTTTATTTTACTGTCAGTGTGTTTTTTTATCTCCCTCATAAAAGTATAATCTCACAATGAGATACCTGAATCTGTTAAGTATTAAGTAGCCTGGAGGACACAGGGAAAGTCTGTCTTCCAGGATGAGTTAGAGTCCTGCGCGACTAGCAATAAATCACACCAGCTTCCGAAGCAGCCTTTCAAATATTATTTATTATCATTAGCTAATGGAATTTCTTGCATAATTCTTCGGCTACTGAAGGAATTTGACGGAAAAGTTATTATTATGATAAAAAATGTTCTTACTTCGTCTTAATAATGAGAAAGGTATCCTGGTTGTAGCCTCTGTATCTAATTATTGAAATTATAATTTTTATAAAATTTTTAAAAAATGTCTATGTTATGAGGAGTAGAGATTACCAAAACAGTTTTAGCGATGAACGCCTTCATTAAAATTATAATATTGTTTGTCATCTTTAAAAGTTGGAGACAAAATTTAACTTCTTAAAATGTTTAAATATGACAAATTAATGCTTGATTTTATTTAAAGAAGGTTTTCATTGCTGGTTAAGTCATTTTTAGAGTCGATAATGGCCGTCTGGCCATAACTTTGTTTCCATAGTTGTAATTAAATAAATAATGAAGTCAGAAACGAAGAGCTTATCTCATTAATAGTGCAACCCCTCCTTTGGTAACTGGTATTTTCCTCAGCCTTCCTCTCATTCTACTTCCTACAGCCTTCCACTCAAATATCAATGTAGGAGTTTGTTCCTATTCATCCTGATAAAATGACCTCTTGTTTATTTTTCCAAATAACCTCCATTCTTTTAAGTTAGTGCCTGCCTAGGTGCATATACGTAGAGCTGTACCGCAGAGGTATGTCCTACAGCTGGAACGTTTGTCGGTTTTGTGCAAGCTACTATTGTAAAAACAAAAAAAGAAATGCCTATATTAGTAAAGGAATAAAAAAATCAAATATAATGTTGTGTAAGTATTGAACAAACAATAAATGCAAATTAAAACAATAAAGACAACTTCTTTCTGCGTTTGACTGGTTGCAACTGATGTGAGCCTCCTTACAGATCTAAACACGGAGTTCTGGCCACCGCTGGATATAGTTTCTCAATTCTTGACTCAAGAATTATATTCGCGTCTGGGGTTTCATCGCACTTATGGGGGCACACACGCCGAAGTTGACCTCTTGAGGCGGAAAATATAAGTACACCTCTGCGGTTTTTCTGTACGGTTATGACCGGATTGATATCATTATTTATGCTCGGTGTATTCTTGATATTTCAGCTGAAAACTCCTCAAATCAGTTTTCGCGGTCTGGAATCTTTTACTTGGTGATTTTTCGACCACGTTTTATAGCTATAAAGTAGTAAGCTTTTCACCAAGGCTTCACGCATTTATTTCTTTACATTTTCATCAACATTTTTGTTCTGATTTTAGCTGTTGTTTGTTAAAATTCCTACCTCGTTCTTTTATTGATTTCCAGGATTTGAGTCCAGATAGGGGGATTGGTGCACCCTACGAATCTTTCTCAATATTGAATCACTCACCGCATAATTCTCCTCATTCCTCACTGTTCAATATGTTTCGATTATTATAGAGAAAAGTTGTTTCCTAATGATAATAAGCATTTTTTTCGTCTTGAACAACAAAATTGTTTAAAATAGTTATAACCATGAATAGAATTATTCAAGTTTTCTCGCTTTGGTTTCCAGATAATATCCTTCATCTAAATAAGATTTCCAGGTTTATCCATGTTATATGTAGAATTAGCAATTGGAAATGAAGCAATACCGCGGCAATGAACAGCCTACAGACGGTTACATCAGACTCGGTGATAAGCAGTTTCCTCCAACGCCCTTTGAAACGGGTGAGAATACCTGCTCAATGCCAATTGAAACATTTCCTGTTTACCGGAGAGCTCTAGGATATTCCCTCTTGCCCTCGCATACATTAGCGGGACCTCGCAAGCGGTTCACCTTCGGGGCCACCTCTAACCTCTCTGCACGCTCGGACATACTTTCCAATTCATTAGCTCGCCTGATTTATAGCCGCTTGATCAGATTTCGTTAGAGCTCCCGGTGAGGTTCATGGGCATGACCCCGCAAGAGCAATTAGTACGCAGCTTTCAATTTTAATGCTGTTTTAACTTTAATAAATTTGCTCTGTAATGTTACACTTTACGTAGGGATCGATAGTAGCGTATGGAGATAATTTGACTTGCAATAATTTATTTCGTGACCAGTAATGGATGCAGCAGAATATGTTCGTAGGGGCCCGGTGTGGCTGTGGGGTAAAGTGCCGTACTCCCATGCCGGAGCTGCGGGTTCGAGTCCCGCCCTGGGTGGTGCTTTTCTTTCGTAGGAGAAGTATTACCCAGTGCCATGGTTGTTAGTATGGGCAGTATAGGGCTTCAATGGAAGCCTTAAAGTCCAGGAAAAAAAAATATATATGTTCTTTTACCTTGAAGGATAGGGATATGTTCACTGATTTTTTGATCTTCAAACTGCAAAATATTTCATATCTCCATACATCCGGATGATAAATTTCTTGGACACCGCTTTGGAAGTAGTCGTGGATTTATGTTTGTTGTAGTGCTAAAAGGCTTATAGAGAAAATCAGTCTGGTGGTGGAATTTTGTTATTACTATTCTTAAGTGGCTGTATCTAAACTTTTAATATGATTACGCCGTTGGGTAAAATAAACATTTTCTTCACAAGAACGGTACGTCCAGTATGTTCCTAAATATTTTTGACGAGAACGAACAGATTTCTCGAATATTTGGAGGCTTAGGACAGCCTTATCCGAAAGTTATATCCCGCCTGTCCATATACTCATAATTCTAAATATGACATCGTAGATGGTATACCTGATAGTTAAGGATAAATCAACCTTTTTTTTCCAGAATGACTAATTAGTAGGCCTTAATTGCTTGGTCATTAAATTATCATTTCCCCCATTATTTTTGTACGTTTAAGAAATATTAGTTCATAGGAATATAAAATGAAGTTATTTTCAAAAGATAAAGGGGGAGGCACGAAAATAAATCCTGGACACACATCTCCTTTTGTCTTTCATTTTATCCATATCAAACCACTGCTATTAAATCTACAGCTTGATTGAAAAGCAAATTTAATTTGTCTTCTTTTTTTGGTTTGAAAATAGCGAATTGTTATTTCATTTCAACTTTCTCCTGACCCGTTTTGATAAAAGTTCTAAATTGGACCCATTCCTCCAAAATAGCTTTTCAAATATTCAATTATACGGGATATAAAAGAGATCTCTATAAATAGAAGAAATTCATTTGTCCTCGATGGGACTCTGTATTAGGGATGGCAATCGTTATTCGGTAATATCGAAAAAAATTTCGATAATCTATATTTTCACAATGGATACCATCCACTTTGATATTGACTTTCGATATCGTTCCTAGGATACTTTTTTTATCTTTAAAATAAATAATTAGTAGGGTTATCAGAAATCTCGAGGGATTGTTTGTACTATGACACAATCATAGGTTGATGTTATGATATAAACTTGAATATGATCGTTTGTTTAAGAAATACTTACCTCACCAATCGAAGGTATAGTTTAGTGTGTATATAGAGTTGTATAGATTGCGCAGGTTATAAACATGTAACCATAAGTTTGTTATTGATCATTCATTCATGTATGGGCAAAAGGGGTTGTCATACAATTTTTTTTTTTGTATTCTCTTCTTAAAATTCATAATTTACTATAATGTATTCGTTATTCATAATTTATTACAGTCTCTGTTAAAAGAATATAGTTTCATTTATTAGTCTGGAATAAAGAAAAACAATCAGAAAGAAAAACAATCAGATTTAAAATGATTTCAATAGCTTGGTCAATAGTTGTTTAAGCTTCACATTTTGATGACTTAGACCCTTTTGCCCAAACACCAGTGAATTAATTTTTGGTACACAACTGATTTATTTGGCATTGACAATTTTTGAAAAGAAAAATTATTGTTTTTTTTTTTTCTGGAAGTGAAGAAAAAAATTTTTTCATATAATTTTTAAGATAAACCAAAAAGTAATACTTCCTTTATTTATAATTTATTTCCTCTCCCTGCATCATTGTTTTGGGCCAAGATACTCCATCATACAGGATTTTTTTTTCACACTCTACTGATACGTCTCATTTTGTTGTATTCAATGTTCTTTTTTAAGTCTCTTTCATTTATGCATTGCCTATAGTATATTGCCCTTTATATTTTTTAAAAAGTTTTAAAGGGTTCAACATTGTTATCTTTTTTTTTAGAATTAAAATCTGTATTCGTATTATTACATTTTGTATCATTTCGAGACACTGGTAATATTGCTGATGGAACGCTTTTACACTCTGTTTTCTTTAACGATTTGATTTGATATGGAGTGATCGTATTTCAATATTGCAGATTTCAAAAGTATTTATTATATCGATAAAAATGCTAACTGTGATTATTTCAATGGTATAGATAATTAGTTATAGACCGATATTTCTATTAATGACAATATTGATATTGAGCTACCCTACCCTGTTTAAGTTGTTTTAAGAAAAGCCACCTCGTAAATTCGATTGCAAAACTTTAATTATAAACTACACTATTAATTATAAACAAAGTAATAATAGTCTCATTACATTTTTAATTGAATAAATATTTATATTATATCCTGTGAGGTGGTATTATAACTCTATGCTAGTTAAAACGATCCTAAAAGACCAATTAGCTAGAATATTTGTCTAAACTCCCGGGAAATAAACAATTTAAATTAATATGGTAATAAAATTTTAATTAGTCATTAATTAGAGCATTATTAACACTACAAGGCTTAGCAGCTTACCAATTGACCACTTATTTAGCTAAACAATTTATATAAGATCAATATACTTTTCAAATTCAAAAATAGTTAAAGAATTCTTTATGAACCCTGAAGGTGAAGGGGATCTATTCTCCAAAATACAAACTATTACAGATTAAATAATTAGGTAACCAAATATTTATAGTCCATTAATTGCAATAAAAAACAAAATACGTTACTTTAGCTACCTATCTACTTTATTTCTTGAATCTACATTTCACTATTCTCTACTGGTATTTTTTTTTTTTTTTTTTTTTTTTTTTTTTTTTTTTTTTTTTTTTTATGCGGTAAACTATCGAAACATCCAACACGCAGATTGTATTTTATAAAATAAGTATGACACCATTTCACTGTGTGATTTAAACATTTCACATTGTTAGCGACCCCTCGGAAAGGAATAGAAAGCTTTTGATGAAGTTGTGGGCCCCTTTTTGAGGAATCGTTGAAGCATCCAATCCACGGAATCCTTTACAACGGGCCCCTTACCCTGCGACACGTGGCCTATTTGTGTTATTTCGACGCGTGTCTTCTGTTTTCGATAAAGCGAGTGAATACAAGAGCAACCGAGACGTGGGAATTTTCGCTTCTCAATAAAAAAAATAGCTTTAATTGAACAAAAAAAAATTATTTCTAAGTTTGTCATCACCTATTCCTTTAATATTTCCGCTATGGAACGCTACATCCAACAAATGAATTATTAATATTTTTAATGAGCTGCAAATACTCATTTACACATTCCATTCTCTAATGCTAATATTGTTCTTACCTGCAGTGCGAGATAGCAGCATGTTGAATCCATTTGACACATTCGAAATGTTTTAAGATCTTCTATAACTGATAATGAGATATAAAATTTTACATCAAGCATTGAATAGGAATATGAGTAAAAATATATCCCACCTTGCTATGTTTCTTTCATTGTTGCATTGACGTAAGCCGGTGCATTATACTGATTGCAGTAGTATTGTCGGGGAACACCATTGTTTTCTGGAACAAAGAAAGGATTAATGTACCACTGCATATTACCTTAATGAATGCTGACTATGGGAACATACCATGTATTATTTATATTCCTGTTATAATTTATTAAATTTGTATTAGTACATAGATATTTGTCTAAATTAAAAGTCGAATTTAGCCCAAATAGGGCTAAAAAGGAGCATAGAGGCGGTTTCATGGATGAGAATAAATATACAAAATCATTTCTTTATTTGAAATGAAGTTATTATAATTTGTGTTAAATTTGTTGTAATCAGTTGGTGAATAACTAATCAACTCTAACGTCTCATTATTAATAAGAGCTATTCAGTTATTCATTTCCGCTATCTGTAGTCGCTATTTTGGTCTTAATAAATCTCAGCCATTGATAATGAAAACCTGATTTTGCATCGATAAAAATTCAAGTTAAAAGTCGTTCCATAAAAAGTAAGGAAATTCGACCTGACCACTTAATCACTGGGACGTCAGATATATGACTATTTTTTTTTTTTTTAATTTTGATTTACTTAAAGGCCTAATAAGGAATAATTATAGAGCAAGCGTTTTAGTGATTTATTATTTTTATTTTTACAATGTTTTAACTATAAGGTACTTTAAAGTACCTAATCAATATTGTGTAGGTACCACCTATAGCTTTGTTGTGTATTGGTAGACATAATAATATTGATCTGGTAAGATAAAATGGATCTTAATTCTTAGAAACTATGATAGTAACCAGTATATTTGGGCATGCTCAATTCGAATAGCTTTCGCGGGTTGAAGATCAGCAATTGATATTTCTGTTATCCCTCTACATTTCTTCTTTACGGACCGTTCAGTTAAGACCAATAGACTCGGCTTCGACAGGTCCCCAACACAATAGCTACTTTCTGTCAAAAGAGGGAGTTCTGTGTAAAAGTTTGGACTATTTAAGAGAACCGTTGGGGCTGTCAAAGCATACAGAGGGCCCCAACCCAGCTGATCGCCGCAAGGAACCGTAGCGACAGGTAGACCTCACTACCTGGACCCAGATCAGAAGGGAGGCCACAAAAAGTTGGATGAAAAGAGTTGGAAGGGGAGGAGATGGGCACCTGATCCTTTGTCAGGGGGCCCAATCACCCACACCCCACCATCCACCTTCCACTATCCACCAGACTGGATGGTGCCTCACGATGACTCATTTACATCACAATGTAGAACACGGTAGCTCTCCCCTCGAGGATAGTGTTACCCCTTACTTGCTACGTGTTGACCTGAGAGTCTTAATGCTTGTTTTTTATCAGTCCTAGATGGTCTGCAATTACGTGGAACCTACCTGAGTGCATTTACAAAAGTTGAGTTACTCGGCATCATCTTACAGTTTGAAAGAAAATAACATGAGAGAGGAAAAAAATGACATTCTTATTCTTGCACATAGATTGTTGGCTCTATTAAGCGTTCTCAATTGAAATCGTGCATTCTTTCACAATTTTTTCTGTACATTTTTTTTTACTTCAAAGTTTCACTCAGTTAAAAAATATCGTTTTTTGGGAAGGCTGTTACTAAAATTACTAAGAAACATACAAAATATGTAAGTTTTTATTTGAACATTTAAGACTTATATCGGTCAGGAATTCGGAAAAGAGAAACCGGTCTTGGGCACAATGGAGCTGAAGTAGCAGTGAATCACGAAGATGTGAAATATGGCAGTTAATAAGCGGTCTTCTAAGTGTGAGCAATGGTGTGCTAGTGGATTGTGGATGGTTGTTAAGGGCGCGGTCATCCATCCATCTGTCGATGGTCAGATCGTGCTGAGCCCTCCGCCGATAACTTAGCTTCCAATTCCAAATCTCATTTATTGAAGTACTCAAGAAGGAAGAGAGGTGCGGTTAGTAACTTTGATTCGTATATTAACTTATATATTTAAGTGTTTAAAACGGTTGTGTAAAATTGCCAAAAGTAAACGAATCCCAAACTGATTAAGCACTCTGGAGGCTGGAAAACTTCTAAGGAGCAGACCGAGACGAAGGTGTAAGGTTTTCATAAGGGCTAATCTTTCGGAGTTGTGTTTGGCCGGTGGGCAGTGATTGGAACTATGTTAGCAGTGATCGGTGGTATCGGCATCGTAACTTCCGGTTTACTAATTATTAATGTTTAAATAATTGTCTTAGGTTAATAGTAATAATAAATATCACTACATCTGCAGATTAAAAAAAAAAAAACCAGTCAGGAATCAATTATAAATTAAAATGTTTAGAGAATCATTTGGAATTTTAAACCGGTTCAGTATGATTAACATTGAAAAAAATGCAATTTAGTTTTGATTTGAGGGTAAACTATATTATGACAAGTATTTTTAAATATACTGATAGAAAATTGCTAATCAGCAAATCTTGGAGACTTGGAGACTTAGTAAATTAGGGATACGCCAGGAATTAATAAGGCCTTCATCAATCAACGATTCTCAAATTTTCCCCAAAGGATTTATGGTGGGTTGCAACAACTTACATTCTCTGAAACAGGAGTCATCTTTAGCCAAACAGGAGCCAAAATGGAGTCTTTACGATACCACATAAGTATCGATACTTACCTTTACTAATATACTTACCTTCGCTAATATACTTATCCTAGTAAAGTAGCGATTCTTGTAAATGCCTATACTTGAAAAACGAGCCTAAAAAGATGGAATTAATTGATAAAACGTGAAACTTGGTTCTTTCGGATCTCTTCAAAGAAGTGATGAAAACGCTCATGTACTAGTAAAATATTACAGTAATATCAAACTTAACTCAATGACATAAAAATATTTTATGATCAAAACTAATACTTCAAACTAAATTAGCTGTATTTCAATTTTTCTTTTAAAAATAAAGAATTATAACGACTATTTACAAAATTATTAATCTGCAGGCTGCTGCAAATAATCGATTGTGTTATTTTAAGCATAAGCAAGATGATAATTATAAGCAAGGTTTATATGAAACGTTCAAGCAAAGATACTTTATAGGAAGAAAATTTCCCTTTGTTATTTAAGATCTATCAAATAGTTTTTCATGAAGAATGCTTAAGTATAATTAAACATGACAAGTTGAATCAAAATCGTTATAGCCGTTTTGAGAAATCATAAAGAGAAAAAAGTGATAAACTTCACCCTACGTTAACTCAAAGTTTTACAAAATCTGTGCTAGAATATCACGAGAATATCATATTCTATTTAATTTCAGGGTTTACAGTAATACTTGGTTTTTTGGACTCTTGAGATTCCACAACGTTTATATAGTACTTTATGTTTAGGATTACCAATTATTGGTTCATCAGCTAGTATATCTGCCTGTCAATTGTTATTTTGTAACTATTAAGATTTAATTACATACTACTTAATATTTAATTTTTTCTCTTTATAAATACTGTCATCTATAGATTCACGAAATTCACCAGATTCACTAAGTATATACTTACTCAGTTTTCTTTATTATACTTTATATCTTTATTATGGAGCGAAAAATTTCCTCTAATTTCATCTTCTTGGTGATGATATTTTAGCAGGCAGCGGCCTCCTAGAAGACCCGTTTTAGCGTTCGACGCTTTTATCTTTTCTTGTTTCAAAAAGTTCAATCCCCACCCCTCGGATATTTCTTAAGTATCACTTGGTTATTATTAAAATGCTTGGTTATTATTGCAATTTTGCATTTTTTTTTTAATTGAAAGTATCATTGAGAATCTTTATGATGATCCAATTTAAATTTATTCATCAAACATTTGGAGTACTACATAATATACAAGAGACGGCTGCTACAGTTTATTTTTGTTAAAAATGTTGCTTGGCACTATTTTGCCCCCACCCCTTCAATTAAAGATGTCACATTGATTGATGCAGTTTCTCAAGAAATTAAACATAAATTAATGCAATACTTTCTGTTGGTGCCTGCGTATGATTTACCTCACTGTTTTGCTTTAATGTTAGAAGTTTCACTTTAACAGTGTATAAACTCTATACGCACCTACTTTATTTATTTTTTTTTTTTCAAGTTAGAGTAATACACATACAACAGATATCTGAAAATCTTAATAGATTCGATAATTACATACCTTGTCAAATGTGCTGTCCTCAAATCTTAGTTCACAATTTTAGGGTTGTATAATTTTAATAATTGGGCAGGAAAAGGAAAAAAGTTGGAATAGAACTCAATGCGTACAACGCAGAACCCTTCAAACGAACACTGATTTTCAATTAAGATATACTTTTTTCTTTGTTATTATTCGTTTTCGAGAAAATGAAAAAGAGAATTACGATTGAATGAGCGAAGTGAATCGAACATTCCAATCCCAATATTTGAGCGTAGCGGTACACAGCACTTCTGATTGGCTTACAATAACCTTGTCCAAATATTCCCATCTCGCAGAGCAATCGGGCAGGTAATATTATCCGATCCGCCCGTTCCCGATTTTTTTGCTCTCTCCCTCTCTCTTCCCTACGGAAATTAAGAGTGTGCGTGTTCGGCATTCTTGATGAGGGTAAAAAATACGGAGGATGGAAACCTTACCGTGATGAAAGAGGAAAAACAGAATCCGGTTTTGGCGAGGGACCGGTTGATGCGGTTTCGCGAAGAGAGAGATACCCTATCATCTGCTATTTCGGCGAACCCCCACTACCTGATCACGCTCGCCCATCCTTTGTTCTCCGGATATTTTCAGTTTCTTTCAACGTCGTTCACAGTCTCTTCCAACTCATGAGGCAATTTCGTGTTCGCAATAATTGAAAATGTTCAAAAATTTCGATACGATTATGCTTGAATATAAAAAAAAACAAAAAAAAGCACATTCATGTTATAATTCTACATAAATAAAAATCAAATGCCCACCATAGTCTTACCCAATCATCTTATCAATAAAAAATTTATTTTGATGGCATGGCATGGTTTTTTTATGGCAATATGCTGACGAACTGATGGGGTAATCTTTAATTCCACAGATGTATATTCCTTTTAAAAGCATTCAAATTTATTTAATAAAAAAGAAAGAAATGAAATTAAATAACTTTGGAGGTGTCACCTGTGGTGTAGTGGCTTGTATAGCAACCTACAACGCCAAAGGTCGCGGGTTCACATCTCATGGTGGCGCCAGGATTTTTTAAAGGGAGTAAAAAAACCTTGGCAATGCCGTCCTCCGGGTAAGACGTAAAATGGAGTTTCCGAGCCTGTGCGATATCAGGTACTCGTTAATGATCTCTATCCTAATTATTGCTGGATAGGCAAAATTTGGGACTCTCACAGCAGCATCATCCTATTAGACTTAGAAGCATTAAGTGACGTTAAACAAACTAACAAAAATAAATTTGGTTGTATTAAAGAAAGGATCACGTAATATTATATTTAGTGTACCCATACATATCTAGAAAAAAAAATTGATCGAAGGTATTATTGTTATAAGTTGTATCCAGCAAGTAAATGGAATGATTGAGTCCAGAATAAAAATCGAAAGTACTCTTATGCAATCTCTTTATAATCATTAATATAATCTTTGCTCTAAAATATATTCTATTATTAATTAAAAACTAAAGTTTTGAATCAAAAGAATTACTAGTTAAATATGGGCCAGAAATTTTGAACAGATACAGGATTGCAGACAACATGGTCGATCACCAGGTTGCGCCATTAAAATTTGGGGAGAGCGAACATTTTCATGCTGTTATGAAATTCTTGAAGGAGCATTTATAGAGGTTATGAACTTTTGGAGGCATTCTTAATATTATGTGGTTTCAATTTTGGAGAAAATTACAAAAAAAATATCTAACTATAGTTCTTTTAATTTCACATTGACTTGCACTGTTTTTATGAATATAAGAACAATACTATAGGAAAAGAGTGGATTGGTGGGGATGGGCATTCTTCTCCGTTATTATTTTTTAAATAATTTATATAAAAAATTATTTACGAAAAAAAATGTTATTGAAGTAATTATTTATTTCAACAAAAGAATAACTTATTCTGTAATCAACTACTTTTTTGTTTGTTTGTTTGTTTAACGTCCATTTTTATGCTACTTAGGCTAATCGGACGATGCTACAGTGGATGAGTCCTAAATTTTGCCTATCCAGGTATAATTAGGATAGGGATCTTTAACGAGTACCTGACATCGTACAGGCTCGGGACCTCCATTTTACGTCCTATCCGAGGGACGGCATAGCTAAAGACTTTTTACTCCCATTAAAAAAACTACTTTTTTGTTATTAGCTACTTTAAACAATTTATTTTTCATTTAACCATGTAAAGATATTTATAATAATATGCATCCTTTTTATTACCGTTCCTTACAGTTAGTATTTCATAAAACCATATACCAACACCAACATTTAATAGATTATTATCATTGAATCAACAATTTATACCAAAAAAATTAAAATAAATTAAATTAAAAATATTGATTTTAATTTTACAGGTTGCTATGGCAAGACGTCCTCTGAAGTGAATAAATAGTTTGTCTATTAAGCGTCTTTCTAAAAGTCAAACCTTTTTTACCCTTAAACAGTAATTGTGGGCAGCGCTGCCAATTATTCACCTACACATAAAAATTATTTAATTATTTAGCATTAATTTTTTTTTCAATTTTCTCAATGGACCATCAATTAATTTATATTATATATTTTTTTTAATGTTTCACAAGAACATTACAAATTTCGACTTTTACTTTGAATCATTTAAGAAGTTTTTCCATGTTCCCTCGTTTATGACATGATAATTCTAAGCTTTTGCTATGCTTTGTGATTGTGATATGGTGTTTATTTTGATACTTTGATATTCCTGTTTTTATTTTTATTTTTACTAGGTGGTAACTGTTCCTGCTCAAGTGCATCCGCAGAATCTCGTCAAGGGGGGGGGAGGCTGGTAAAATTCTTACGACCTGGAGTCGAGGTATTGTGATTATGTAAGGCTCAATTAATTATTCAAATAAAACTTATTGATGTTTAAAAATTAAAATGTTTTTTTTATATAATGCTTAATAAGTAAAGTATAAATATGATTTTATTTAATTTTTAGTCTTGTCTTTCATATTTTTTGTCCCCCCCTGATCCCCTGCTTTCCATGATTTAGCCTTATCAATATGAATGTATTAGCTGGGTGCACCCTTCCTCCAGAGTTTGTCAGGCTTTAATAACATTATCACGATTTTTGCAAAAGAATAAATAATGTTTTCTAATACGATCCTTCTGTCCTATGGTGTAAGGAATTAGGATTAAAAAAAAATACAAAAGTCCTGCTAAAGTATTCAATCACTCATATGTCATGAATATATTTAATGTAATTGAGGTCCCATATATTAGTTGCTTTATTTATTTACATCTGTAATTTATTATTTTTTGTTAATAATATAGATTGATAATGGAAAATAATTTATGAAATTATATCACTAGCTTTTATCCGCTTGAATTATGAATGCCTCCCCTCCTCTACCGAGCCTATTCTATTCAGTCCTTTTTGCTGATATTTTTGCTGAATAGGATCATGCATATTCTGAAATTTCAAACAATCGACAATTGACAGTTGTTAACAAACCTTTTGTCAGCCAGCACAACTCTTTGGAACAATGCTGGAATAATGTTACCAGAGCTGAATGAGCCGTATTTTCAATGGGTTTCCCTACTCACTACTTCCTGTCGTCGTGGTAGCGGAAATTATACTTTATGAATTTTTAAACTACTGGGGGGTGAGGGAAATTTTAATAAAACATTTCATTGGTCATGGGGATAATCCTTGTACTATTATGAATTTTATATTTCGGTTCCAATAATGTCGATTCCCACGAAATATTCATTTTTCGTTATCAGGTATGATTTCGACAAAATTTCATCGCATATTTCCAGTGATACAGATACTGAAAAGCAGATATTTGCCACGAGGAAATATATATACTCTGCTTTGTCGTATTCTTATAATTTTTTATCACGGATTTTTTTTGCTTGGGCGGAAAGGTGCTGCGTTTCTACATCTACTCTGGAATAATCCCTACTTGAAGATCATTTTAGTTCTTATTATGAAATTATGTATGCTTACCTTTGATATTTGCAAAATATATTTTTTTTCTTTTTTTAGATTCTTAAGTATTATTCCAATATTGTTATTGAATAAAAATATTATTTTGAAATTAAAAAATGAGAACTCTTCTTAATTACATATTTGAGCAGAACCTTGTCGAATCAAGGTAGCATATTAATTTTGTCGTCGGAAAGTTTGAAACCTAAGATACATACAACTCCACATATGAAATATTAATGTTTTTCACTGTTTCTTGAACTTTGTTTGAAACATATGTGTCATACGTGTTCAGTCGCAACGAAGTTAACTCACTTTCTCCGGGCTTGTTCCGGAAACCAGAGCCATAACTTTCCTCCGATGGAAATTCGCTTGAACTTTTAAACTTTTATAAAAAAAAATCCGAGAGCGCCCCATCCAGTTACTTTTCGCGACCCCCGCCATCTGCTGGCTGGAACGAGTTATCCGATTTCACCTCCTCGCCTCATAAACGTTTTATTTTATTGAAGTAGCCGGGCGACTGCTCGGAGATAATGGGGAGAGGGGCTAGGGATTTCATGCCACGGCTATTAGAGCGAAGTCTTCTTAAGCTTAAAGCTCTTTCTAAAGGGGATTTTCAATTGAGACAGTCGGCTGTGAATTGCTGTAACGATCCTACAGTTTCAAGATCAATGCTCCGTTCCTGGATAATAACAATAAATTTCTTTACAACTAAGTTGGGAGGGTGGAGGGTAGCTCAGCGAGTAAGGCTCTAAGCTACTATGCTCGAGGCAACGGGTTCGAAACTTGCTGCGGTAGGGTACGTTCCCATTCTTCGAGGATAAACCATAGTAGTAGTCAGGGAGCTGAGGGCCAAAAAGGTGCCTGATTTGAAGAAATTTTTTTATCATATTGGCTGAAAATACTCATTTCATAGACAATAAATGTGGACATCTGCCACCTCAGATCGGTTGCTATCAAATTTTATAGGCGTACAAAACCGACATTTTAACATTTTTCGCTAATAACTCGAAAACGATTTATCGCAGAAGAAATTGTGTTCTTTCAAAAATAAAAGGGCACTAAATTTTGAGTAGACTGAGGTCCTTACAGTTAAAATCGATGAAGTCTTTTTGCCAAAACCTTTTCTCTTTGGAACTATACTGGAATAATGTTACCAGAGCTGAATGAGACGTATTTTCAATGGGTTCCCCTAAAATCGATGAAGTCATTTTGCCAAAACCAATTGTCAATTTAGCCATTTTAGCGGAAAAAGGAATTACGCTCATGTTCCCAAGCCTATTGCAAATTTAAAGAAGTTAAAGGTTACACCCAATAAAAAATGTTATCTATAATAGTTGTAGAATATCGAATCCTGTGTAAAACGATCTCATCAATTTGAAAATTAGCCCACTCCTGTGGATACATTGGTACTATTCGTTGGTACATTCGTACTATTTGTATTGAATAGAAAAAATGTGAAATAATACTGAGATAAACCCATCCGTTTTTGATTTATGGACCTGCAAAGCCTTCGAAATTAAGCCAAGAAACGGAAAAAATCATGATTAAAAATACCTGTAGATGTTTTTCGAATTTGACTTGGACTATTAGATTGGTGTCGTTTAACAGCACAATCCATGCCATTTCATGGCACCAGGTACCATACCATGTAGTGCCAGGTTGGTACTGAAGAAATGTTTTCAAAACCAAATTTTAATTTCTTTTATTTTGAACATTTATTTTAAAATTAGAATCTCAGTGTGATTCTGGCACTGCTACAAAGACAGATGAGCGATTGATCAGCTATTTTACCATTTAATTTTGGTTTTGTATCATTCATTAAACGAAATCTGATTACAGCACTATTTTTTTTCCTTTATATTATTACTTTCAGGGGGGGGGCGGATTCCCTGCCCCTTCCTCATACAGGCCCCTGCAACTTATTATAAATGAAATGTAAATGTAACAACCCCGAACCTAAGCATATATGATAGAACCATATTTTTCATAAATTGTTAAATTTTTCGAGTATCGTTTATAAGTTTTTAACATATTCTAATAAGTCATAATTCTGTATCCATGGATCCGTCAGCAGCTTCAGTGCTGCTCAAGTTTTGAACATTTCGTAACTTCCTTTTGAAGGATCAGCGGTCTACTTTTTAACGACCCTTATACCCAATTTTTTCCACTCAAAAGTAGTTCCCCTTCTTTAAAACTGTTCTTCTTACTTTTTGATATTTTCCTAGTTTTTTTTGGCAATTTTAACATAACTATAATCAGAAGCTTTTTAAGCTCTACATGACATTTCAAAATACATCATTAAAACAATTTTTTCTTATCAAACAGAAATTCGCTACTTTTCATGGAAGTTTAGGTAATTGTTGGGACATATAATAATATAATCGTAATTTCTTTGATAGATGAAGCGTGAAAATACATAAGGGTCTAAGTGCCGAAAAAATAAAACAAAGCTTTTTTTTTGCCAAATTGTTATATGTGCCAAAGCCATTCTTCAGAAATGAGTGTGAGTAATGTTTTTTTGTTAGAAAAGAGTTCATTGAATGTATGAAAGTTGGCAAGGGTGTAAGCACTGAACGTAGTTCACCCTAGAGGGTATGTCACATCATTTCTGTAAAAATTTACTAATTTTTTAACCGACTTCGAACGAAAGAGGAGGTTACTCTATTCGGTACGTATGTGACTTTTTTAATGAATAATTTTAGTCTTGACAAAAGCTAACTTCAAGTAGTTTCACATTCTTTTAATTTCAGATAATTAATTTTTTGTAATAATAAACCTATTAGTTCAATCGGTACTTTTGTATCTTAGCGCAACCATGACTGTTATATTTTTTATAACCTCACAATAACTAAGCGACAAAGTTCATATATCAACATGCCATTGTCGGAAAATGCCTTTATCGGTATGTTGGCCCAGAAAAAGATTTTATAGTTAAATATAGTAATTATCTTTTTTAAATGCACTAAAATGCAGCTCAATGCTTAAATTAAAACCATAAAAAGAATTAATTAAAGTATTTGAAGGAAATGAAGTGGCATCTTGTACAAAGCATTTGTAAAATAGGGCTTTGATTTCTTTTTTCCACAAATGTCACATTAGCGGTCATCATTAGAAACTCCAACAAAAGAATTTACAGGATCCGTAACATATTCTTTAAGGAGGATTTGAGGCGTCGAATCCACGTGGGGGCAAACTACGAATCCAGCATCCCCTGTGGAGAGGGAGCTCATCAAATATTTTTCCTATACAAACTAACGGTATGTTTATTTTTATGTCCCTTTTTTCAAAACTTTTTTCTCTCATAATAAATTAACTAGGAGGTAAGTTGAATATGGGCTCATAAAATAGAGGCGATAAACTGCTAAAGGAGACGGGAAGATAACATCTCAGAAACCCTACTACGAAGGTAGCATTGATTCCGATCCTCTTGTCCGCAGGTAACGGCTGTTCGTGGTGCCCTGCTATCGGTGACAGATCTACCAGCACACTTTATCCACAATGTGCTTCCAGTTAGGTTTAACTCCCCTCTTTTATTATGCCATTCCATTACAGGAAATAATAATAAAAAAAAAAAAAAAAAAAAAAGGTTTTCATACTGTCTAAATTGAGAGCGTTAAGACTTGTTTGAGGATTTGAAAAAATAAATAAATAAAATTGCACATGGTCTTGTTTGATATTTGTACAGACTACCTTTTATTGGGATCTACGAATCTTAAAATTTCACCTGAATGATATAAGTTTGTAACATATGTCTAAGACGCTTAAGACACCCGTTATCCAAAATTTGACAAGAAAGTTTATTTATTTATTTTCTTTTTATCGATTTTAACCGTTTAGGTTTTTCTAATAACCTACATCTCTCCGAGGGATGTCCAAAACCAGCCGGTTATTAAAAAATCTGGTGCGTGCGCGCAACACACAACTTTCACTTACCAACTTACTTAGATTAGAAATTAATGCGTTTTGTTAATTGCCACTTCTCAAATGAGCAAAAGGGCTTTAATTATGAACAATGGTCTGTCCTTAAAGGCGTACTCCGCATGCGTGGGCTCAACGAGTTTTATGAGTTGACTGAATATTTTTCTTTTTTTTCTCCTCTTTATGTTTTCTTTATTTTTATCATATCTCATATTTAGCCATTTCTTATTTTTAGGCGTAACGAGAGACAAGTAATTTCTCCATATAAACAAAAACAAAGGTACTTTATAGGAAACAAACAAACAAAAAAGGCCCCAACCCCCCCAATAAAAGCCCCCTCAGAACATTTTAATAATGATAAAGCTTACCTGATATTAAAGAACACCTAATTTTCATTAGACATGACAAATTTGATAAAAATCGTTAAAGCCGTTTTTGAGATCATCGAAAATAAGGTAAAAATTGGAAAAAAATTATGAAATAAAGTGCCCGCTCCGTTTGACCAATTTTGATGGAATGTTGGCTATCACATCTTTGGCATATACATACATCAAATACCGAGTTTGATCAAAATCGTTAAAGCCTTTTTTGAGTAAATAAATAAAACACGTGAAAATGATACAAAATTTATTAAGTAAAGTCCCCCATCCGGAGCATCAATTTTGATGTAATGTTGGCTATCGTATCTTTGGCATACACATACATCACATACCCAGTTTGATCAAAATCGTTAAAACCGTTTTTGAGTAACTAAAAAAAAACACGTGAAAATGATACAAAATTTATTACGTAAAGTCCCCCCTCCGGTTGATCAATTTTGATGAAATTTATACAGTCATATCTCGGGCATATAAATAGATCAAATACTCAGTTTAATCAAAATTGTTAGAGCCGTTTTTGAGAAAATCGAAAAAAACTTAAAAAGTTATTAAATAAAGTATCCCCTCCCTTTGAGTAATTTTGATGAAATTTTTGCTGTCACATCACGGGCATATAAATACATTAAATACCCAATTTCAGATTCGCACGGCTTATTGTTTTTGAGCTAGTCTGTTCACACACACACACTCACAGACCATTTCGCGGGACTTGGTCATTTGGACTCAGGGGACCCCAAAACGTGTATTTCCGTTGAAAACCAGAAGTCGAAATTTTTCACGATCGCAATACTTCCACTTACTATATATTTCATATATAGGTAAGTGAAAGTAAAAACGGTACTAGCCCGGTAGTTTACGCCTTCTTCTTCAATAACCATCATATCCCTAAAATTTTCCCAATTTTTACTTTCACTTACCTATATATGAAATATATAGTAAGTGGAAGTATTGCGATCGTGAAAAATTTCGACTTCCGGTTTTCAACGGAAATACACGTTTTGGGGTCCCCTGAGTCGAAATGACCAAGTCCCGCGAAATGGTCTGTGTGTGTGTGTCTGTGTGTGTGTGTGTGTGTGAACAGACTAGCTCAAAAACTATAAACCGTGCGATCCTGAAATTGGGTATTTAGTGTAGGTATATGCCCGCAATGTGACAGCATAAATTTCATCAAAATTACTTAAAGGGAGGGGGTACTTTACTTAATAACTTTTTAGGTTTTTTTCGATTTTCTCAAAAACGGCTCTAACGATTTTGATTAAACTGAGTATTTGATCTATTTATATGCCTGAGATATGACTGTAAAAATTTCATCAAAATTGGTTAACCGGAGGGGGGACTTTACTTGATAAATTTTGTAACATTTTCATGTGTTTTTTTTTATTTACTCAATAAAGGCTTTAACGATTTTGATCAAACTGGGTATTTGATGTATTTATATACCAATGATGTGATAGCAAACATTTCATCAAAATTGGTCTAACGAAGGGGACCACAACAACGCATTAATTTCTAATCTAAGTAAGTTCGTAAGTGAAAGTTGTGTGTTGCGCGCACGCACCAGATTTTTTTTTTTGAGACTAGTTTATTTTTTAATCTCCTGTGCCGTTGAACTTCATCTTTCATGGTAGTTCATGACTCATCAAACTTTTGAAAAAGGAATAATGAAAAATTAGGGTTAATGCACTCCCTAATGTGACGACCTCGGTGCTTAGTTATGTAAAATAGGATTTAAAATGGTAATTTATTCTCTTTGGCCGATGCAGTTTTGATTGATTTCCCGAGGGGAGGCTGATTTATTGCAATGCCTACTTCATCTCCCACACTCTTTGGGACCGCGGTGCGAGTTCCGATTGTCCAAGAGTGGGCGGAACCCCTGCTTTTTGCAGTTGTAATAGCTACAGACGTCTGAAAACAATCGTCATTGTTTCATGGAAAAATATTGCGAATAAGGTTAAAACTAGCTTGAGGCAACAGGCCCTTGCGCAAGGGAAAAGTTTTTTGTTATGATATTTATTTTAAATAATTGTCCAAAATAAGAACTCTGAAAACTGCTAAGTTGGCTCGGCGATGATCTCATCCAGCTTCCTTAGTCGTCTCTCCTCCTTCTAGGTCTTCTGTGACTCTTCGTCTTCCATTCGCCTCCTTTCACTTGTCAAGAACCAATTAAGTTGCAATTTTCGCATCAGGTCATGAACCAGATTCTGCAAAAAATAAAATAAAGAACCTTTCCCTCTTGCATTATACTTATATTAACGAATCGTTAATTGAATATAAGAGATACTTATAATATAAGGCATATGCAGAATGTAAGATTCATAAGGCAAATATTATAGCACGATCGCCAACCGGTTAGCAGTTTACAGTTAGCTGTCCATAATAATTTTATCTTAATATAGATTCGTATTGGATGAAAGTCCGTTTCAGAGCCTTTTCATTTTACGGAGGCACTCCAGTTATTTTTAATGACAGTTCTACTAAGTCGATGCCATAAACTGCTTTGTATTCATTTCTCTTAAGTTGCATAAATTTTATATCAATTCATATGATGTATCTATAGCTTCTTTTATGCTATTCAAAAACAATGTTTAATCAATAAAAGATAATAGAGGATTGGTTAAAGATGACAAGTATTACATGAAACAATTTTATTTCTATTTACATACAATGTCTGGAAAACAAAAATTATCAATTTACAAATTCATTTGATACAATATACATTATGCAGGTCAATCCTCGGGCATACTGAGTGACCTTGAACAAATCGGACAGTAAATAACTTTGTGTTCCCCGCACAATATTCTATCACAATTTACACACCATTGATTTCCTTTCCTATCCTTTGAGGGATCGCAGAAATCACACCGTCGCCTCTTCTTCGACCCGGATGGATTTCTGATCTCAGGCAGTTGCGAATACCCTAATACTTGCCCAACCGTCGCCTTCAGCTCCTTTGGAAGATGGGCATTCATGGATCTCCTCTTCATCAGAGGTTCTGCAAGCCCGAAAGACAAGTTTTTAAAGAAGTTCGTACGGGCTTTGTTCGAATAATCGTGATTGCCAGTGTTCCATTTGTACAATACAAAGCTATTAACGACAGCGATGTCCAGGATAGCGAAGAAATATAGCATTGCCCAGCGACGAGTCTTCCTCCTCGTAGTTTTATCACGGCACAATTTGTTCAGTACGTCCACTCCACCTTTTGTGGAGTTGTAGTATTCCAGAATTTCCGGTTTTAAAGTATCTGGGTTTATTTCTCCGGTAAAATGCTTGGATGAAACCAACAATTCATCTTTGTCGTCTTGAGGAGAATAGTACGACATGATCATTTTGTCAGGGTGGTAGAGAAAACGTGTCGAGTTTTCTGGCAGCATTGATGGCGGTATTTGAGGTTTCCTTTTCTTCACTGAACCCACCATTGTCAAATTATTTTTCAGTAACTCATCTACTAATTCGAAAGAAGAAAACCAACTGTCACATGTTATATTTCTATAGCTGCCTGCGAATGGTTGAGCGAGCTCCAATACGTATTCAGCAGGTTGAGGCAGGTCCCCTTTTCTTTCCGTCTTCCCAATGTAAGGAACCCCACCCAAAAAATAAAATGTCATAGCGTCGCACATTAAAATTAACTTGAGCCCGCACTTATCTCGCTTGATTGGTGAATATGTTTTGAAAGGACAGCTCCCCTTAAAACTGAGAAGGATCCTGTCTACAGTGAGGCTTTCCGAAGGTGTATAATATTTTAAACAATTCTTTTGAAACTGCTCCCACATTTCTCGGAAGGCTGCAAACTTGTCCCCTGCTTTTCTAACTTCTCTAGTCTCTTTGTCATCAAAGCGAAGAGCTCTCATAAGGACATCGAAGCGACTTTTCGTCATGGCGCTACGAAATATTGGTGGGCCATATACTGGCGAAAACATGTCCGAGCAGCTAAGTCCTGATTTTTTGAAAATAGCGCTTATGTAAAGCAATCCTATAAGTGCTTTGATCTCAAGTATATCAGTGGGGGATGCGAATGATTGTTTAGTAGACATTCCTCTGGATATCAATTCCATTTCTTGATTAGTATATTTGACAATTAGCTCTATCATCTCATCAGTTATAAGCATTTCAAACAAAGATTTTTCTTCTGACACATTTTTCGCATCGCCATTAGGTCCTATGATATAATTATTTAAATGTTTCTCTTCCCTCTTTGATATTAAAGGCTTGTCTGTCCACACAGTTTCTAAATCTTTTCCGAGTTCAAAACCTCTATCATCACTATAATTTTCTTTTTTTATGGAAAGAATTCCCTCACCTTTTTCCTCTTCTTCAGCATCGAAAATGTTTAGGGGATCATCTTGGTTCAATAAGAGCATGTCATCGGTTTCTGAGCATGTTTCATCAGGATCGAATTCCGAGGTGTTATCGTCAGATTCTTCCTCGTAGCGTTTTAGCTCATTCAATATTTGTTCAACTGTAATAAAGTGTCCTTTACTCCTTGAGCCCATTATGCTGTAAAATAAAATTCATTAATAGTAACATTAAGAAAACCAAGGTCACAAGGTCCGTGCGTTTACACGTTTCCCGAACGGTGGCTGATAGCTTGTAAAAAAGTATATATTTAGAAAAAAAAGTATCCCTTTGTTTTAGTCCGTTCAAACAATGCAATTTCAGTAAATTGCCACATAAGCCCAATTGTAGCATGAAACTGTTATTCAAATGTATAATTGGTTAATTGATAAGTATTGATTAAGTTCTTGATCCAAAGAGATAACCGATTTAAGTCGGCCATGCTTATTTCTTTAAACAAAACTTGTAAATAGAAATTGCCACAGTTAAGGAAACGTACCTATAATCAACATGTACCGTTAACGGTAAGGTGGGTCATATGTGACCTTGAATTAAATTACTTATACAAGTTATTAGAAAAAAAAATTCACTAACCTTGAACAACCTACCTTCACCGCAGATGGCGAGCAACTGGAAGTTTCCCGAACTGTCCACTCCCCAGTTGAGGCGCGCTACATGTTATAGCATTATCTTTACCTGAATAGGCATAAAGGGGACATTGGTTCTATACCCAGGTACTTCTCAGGTATAAGTCTTTAAGGTTAATATTAAAAGAATGGATAACAGACATATTTAATAAATTATCAATAAAATTGCATTAAAATAAAATTGCTATTAATGAATGTGAAAACAAATTATTAGGTTTATTAAAATCGCAAGAGAGTGACGATAAAAAATAAATCACTAAGGCAAAAATAAAAGGGGGGGGGGGAGATGGAGACTCGTAATGATTTAGTGAATATCTTCTTAGTTTTCAGGAACAGGTGATGAATACATTTGATCAAAATATTTAGATAACTCTTTTGTAGTTATTTAAAACATAGATTAAATAAAATATAAAAGGAACTTTAAAATGTATATTGATCGGACTAATATAGCGTTCAATTATATACTTTGTATAAATTGATTATATTAACGTGAAAAACGCATCAAATTTCAATCCTTGATAATTTTATCCCATAAATAAACTTTACGTTTTGGAAAAAATAAGTTTAACTACTTACCTATTTGTTAAACATAACTCTAGTGAATTATGCCGGAACAGTTCAGACCATTACAATATGATGTAATGTTTCTCACTTAAGTGTGGATAGGACGTTTTGATAAATGTTTTTTAAATATTTTCCTTGGTTCATATATTTACACACCGCTCGTGTGTAGATATGTGAACGGTAGTGCGAAAATCAGCAGTAAAACAATCCGAATTCAATAATTATATACATAAATAAACCGATGAAAAAAAAAAAAAAAACGAGTAACAAATTTGGGTTGGGTTAAACGATATTTCGGCTCTTTCCCAATTAGTAGGTTGACCGTTTTGTTTTGTCTATATATTAGATTAAATCTTTGAATATAAAAGTATTACGTAATACGAAAAATTTATTATTAGCAATCTACTGTACCAAAGGGCGTTGTGGCCCTAGGATTTTTTAATGGGAGTGAAAAATCCTTGGCTATACCGTTCCTCGCATAGGAAATAAAATGGAGGTCCCGAGCCTGTACCATGCCAGGTACTCGTTAAAGATCCCTATCCTAATTATACCTGGATAGGCAAAATATAGGACTCCCAGTGTAGCATCGTCCCTTAGTAGCATAGGGACGTTAAACAAACAAACGACAACAACCAGTGTACCTACTTAAATATATGGGAAGAGATTTTTTAGTTGATGGATATTTTTTACGAAAAAACTAAATCATATAGCAATCTGAGATCAGAACGCTCTAGGATATACTGTATTATACAGATATACTAAAACTTGCCTTTAGTAGGTAACATTTCACTTTTTTTACTACTATCAAACAGTATAGAAACTCAAAATTATTGAAAATAGAGAAAAAAAAAATGGATGGATAGGATAAATATGACTAGGAGATAATGAACGGAAGAACTGAAAGGGATTCTAAATGAGCGTTAGCTTTTATCAAGCAGCTCATCAATAAATGATTATTGTAGCGTTTTTAGGGAAATGCTATCAGTAACAATGATTTTGCGTGGAAACACAAATATTCTCGGATCACATGCTGCTTTTGGTGGCATTGGAAACTGAACTAAATAAAATATATGAAAATTGGGAATCAGAAATATAAGAAAAATACCAAAATAAAATGAAAGTAAATATGGATAATAGTATGTCGACAGAAGATTATTCGTTTTATACAGTTAATCGTTTAATTATTTTACATATGAAATATGGGGTGGGTTAAATGATATTTCGGATCGTTCTCTATTAGCATGTATAAAGTTTTTATTTGTTCAATTTTTCGATCAAATCTACGTAAATAAGATGTACGATATCGGTAAAATATAAGATTTTATCTAAACAGGACCCAACGCAATCGCGTGCCAACCCTCACACCCCTCCTTTCCCCCACCGGCAATAAAGTTATAATCAGATAAGTTAAACAAAAAGCTGTAAAGCGAGAAGAGGTGGGGGGAGTATAGATAGGGGGTGGGTGGGGGCCCTAAAAACTATTTAATACCCCGGGCCTTTTAGCCGATGTTACGTTTACGTTCTCCTTTACTGCTGTTATTTGATTTCGAAAGTGACCTGTTTTATAGGGGCATTAAAAAGTTGGTAGGGGGACCCTAGGACGCTAATGTGTTGCTACAGAAATAGCCTCCTCGACGCATTATTGATTCAACCCAAGAATACACAGACTGTTTCCACCTTTACTACAAAACGATAAATTTGATGAAGCTGTAATAATAATAATAATATTAATAACAAGTCAAATCCTAGCAGATTTATAATGATAAACTTTTATTTTTTTAAAAGTAATCATTAAGATTTTAAATTAATATTTCAGGCGATTTAAGAAAATCCTGTTACGAATTCGTCGCAGCATGATAAAATAAATATATAAATAGAACCGTCTCGATAATCCGAAAACGGAAATTGCGTTACTTTTTAGGTCTTTTTAAACGTTCTGATTATCAAAGGTAAAATCAAAGTGATGGGAATATTGGGGAAAGTAATAAAAATGGATGTATTATTAGTTAAATAGAAAAAAATTGCCAACAGAAATTTTTTTTTATGTATATAATTACATAGTCGTCTTTTTTTTTTTTTTTTCGTTCCTCCCCTTCCACGCCTTTTAGGTTAAACTAGAAAACCCTTCGGGTTTCCTATCATATGTTGCCAAAGGCAACGCGTATTTTCAAATGCGTTTGCCCACTCGGCCATCCCCCCACCCTCACATAGTTGTGTCTGCATTTTTACTTTCACTTACCTATATATGAAATATATAGTAAGTGGAAGTATTGCGATCGTGAAAATTTTCGACTTCCGGTTTTCAACGGAAATACACGTTTTGGGACCCCCTGAGTCGAAATAACCAAGTCCCGCGAAATGGTGTGTGTGTGTGTGTGTGTGTGTGTGTGTGTGTGTGTGTGTGTGTGTGTGTGTGTGTGTGTGTGTGTGTGTGTGTGTGTGTGTGTGTGTGTGGGTGTGTGTGTGTGTGTGTGTGTGTGTGTGTGTGTGTGTGTGTATGTGAACAGACTAGCTCAAAAACTATAAGCAGTGGGAACCTGAAAATGGGTATTTAATGTAGGAAAATGCCCGCGATGTGACAGCAAAAATTTCATCAAAATTGCTCAAAGGGAGGGGGTACATTATTTAATAACTTTTTACGTTTTTTTCGATTTTCTCAAAAACGGCTCTAACGATTTTGATTAAACTAAGTATTTGATCGATTTATATGCCCGAAATATGACTGTAAAAATTTCATCAAAATTGATTAACCGGAGGGGGGACTTTACTTAATAAATTTTGTATCATTTTCATGTGTTTTTTTTATTTACTCAAAAACGGTTTTAACGATTTTGATCAAACTTGGTATTTGATGTATTTATATGCCCAAGATGTGACTGTAAAAATTTCATCAAAATTGATCTACGGGAGGGGGGACTTTACTTAATACATTTTGTACCATTTTCACATGTTTTTTTTATTTACTCAAAAACGGTTTTAACGATTTTGGTCAAACTTGGTATTTGATGTATTTATATGCCCGAGATATGACTGTAAAAATTTCATCAAAATTGATCTACGGGAGGGGGGACTTTACTTAATAAATTTTGTATCATTTTCACAGGTTTTTTTATTTACTCAAAAACGGCTTTAACGATTAACAAAAATAAGATATGAATGTAGAAAAATGTGTGACTTTGGGAAATGATGATTAGCAAAACACGTCAATTTCTAATCTAAGTAAGTTGGTATGTGAAAGTTGTGTGTTGCGCGCATTTTTTTGCTAAAGAAAACGATTGATCGTGCAAATTCCTTACAGTAGCAGATTTCGGGAGTCGATGTTGCCCTTTTGCCCACTCCAAGCAAGTAATAAATACTTTTACCCTTGACGTTTCTATGCATAATCTACTTTGAAGAATAAACTGAATAAATTTATTCTCCAGTGAAGTAAAAATTAATAACAGTTCTTACAACCGTAAAAGAGAATACTTACAAAAACGAGATTTTTTCCCAATGTCTGGCGTTAATTCGGCCACTTCTTGCCGATTATGAGCGATATCATTGTATAGTTGCTTGATATTAAGTATACATTTTTATATTATATTATTTATCCATTATATAATTTTTTTTTTCTATTCTATATTGAATTAATTAATTTTGGAAAATATTCTTCCACCTTAGATAATCTAGTAGAAAAACATTGATTAAAAAAAACAAAAAAAAAAACAACATGAAATTGGACTAAGCTGATTTTCGAATTCCACTCCTCATAGAATTTATTAAATTATGTCTTGAAATATATTTTGTACCGAAGACAAAGGTACCTTGGCTTGTTGACAGTCATATTTAATACCATTTTTATTCCTTTTTTTTTTTTTTCTTAGATATTATTACGAATACCTACTTAATTTTTATTTTAATAAACATTTTTATTGTTTAAGCGTCTAGTAGTTAAGCAGAGCTAGGGGAAAGGGGGGGACGCTAATAATAGTAGCAGTTATAGGAAGGGGGGAGGGTAGGGTTATACAAGAGAGCACCTTGGACCAGATTGAGGTCCTTACTCTCGAGTCCTTCTTTTATAGCCTATTGTTCCATCACTCTCTCCCTCCATCCCTCCTCCCTCCTCACTCCTATCCCTCCTCCCTGCCCTCCCATCACTCCTCCCTCCTCTACCTTAGCCCGGTTTAATTACACCAGCTGCTTGCTAAATTGTCTAAAGGCCACCGGCTACTTTCCTACCTCTCCCTTCAATTCTCTATCCCTTTCTCCTCTTCTATTGTACTCCAAAAACTTTATTTTTCTGGATTGTTATATTGGATAAAAAATATTACTCTTCATAACCATTTAGCTAGTTTTTTTTTAATTATTATTATTATTTTAATTAGAACAACTTTTCGAAACTATTCGAAAATCGATTTAATAACCATAAATCTGTAGCTCAGAACTAGACTAACGTAGGTCGCATTAGGCTAACGTTTCAGGGGATCACAAAAACGTTTATAAATGTTTTTTTTGCTTTTTTTTGTCTGATTTAATATTTCTTGAATAGATTTAATCAATTTCATTTAACTTTAACTGTACTACAACACGAACATTGATTAATTACAAAAAATTATAACTACTAATATATTTTTTGGCTATTTTTTTTCATTTTTTGTTATTCATTTATAGCACTGGATTTTTGTTGCTCCTACTAAGCAGACATAGAAAAATACAAAATACTAAAATGTTACATTCCTATAAAAAGGACAAGCATTCTGTAAAAGGTAAAAAAATATGAAGAAATGTGACAAAATGGATGTGTCAAATCACAATATCCAGAACTAGACAATGTTTCAAAGATTTGTGAATTATATTTATAGGAAAGAAATTAGTTTGGTAAAATAGGCTACAGTTTGAGAAGCTTAATAGCTAATGGTTTTTTTTCCCATCCACAAACAAAACACATTTTTCAATAATTATTTTAAGCATGAACCCATTGTTGTCCCATCATAATTGTTATAACACTTTTTAATGACAACTTTATCAACTCTAATTATTTTTTTTCAGATTTTAAAAAAATAAGCTTTTTGAGAAATTCATATTTGAAATTTTGATTCAAATTTTGAAAAACAGCTGAAATTTGGTATTTTTTTAATCTATAAGAAGGTATCCTATGTACCAAATTTCATTAAAATCATCATTAACCATCATTAAAAAAGAGATGGAGAGAGAACAAAGTGTGTTGATGTGACAATGTGAATTATATGTTATCATTAATATTTTTATATATAATATTAATGTTATAATCAAGAACGATTTTAATAATGGTTCCAAGATTTCGGTGATTTTTAATAAATATATTTACTCATATATATATTTTATTCATTTATGTTTGCATAATTACGAAATAGATTACAAATACAATTTGCTCGGCATGTTTTTCTGTAGACTTGTTTTCTTAATAAGAAGGACGCTAGTGTTTGAAAATGATGACTTTTATTTGCTCTAGTCTAATCTATGTAGGAACAGAAAACATCAAAACATCAAATAATTCTTATACTGCTTTTACAAGGTTGTAAGTATTGACCTTATGAGTATTAATTAATTGTCCTTTAACATAAGTTTTAACCTTGATTTTTTTGTTATTAATAACTATATTTTTTTCTAAAAACAAAATGAAATAATGCACAGTGCATTAAGAATGTAAAAAAAAAAAAATCGAAAAATTGGCATAAATTAACCGATATTTTTGTCTGATTAATAAGATATCTATATTTTAATTTAAAAAAAATAATAATGAAGTTATAAATGAATAATAAATTCTTAAGTTTGTAGATTTTAGACATTATTAATTAATTGTTTTATTCTTTTAATTGACTTTTATAGATGTTATTTTTTTTTTACTCTTCTCCTGTTTCAGCTCTCTTTTCAATCATCAATCTTCCTATTTATCTGTATTTATTTTGATTTTTCACTCACTTTCTTCCACATTTTCTATGGGGTGGTAAATGTCTTTATATATGTATGAGCATAATGTTTCCTGCTGGGTCACACCATTGCATTTTATTAGACATAATGAAAAACAGCTCACTGAGATTACTTATAGATACATGGCGGTATGAAGCCATAATGAACTAAGTGCCAAACCAATTTAATAAATTTGTTAATACCTTTTATCAAGTTACCTTAAACTAAATTTCGTTTTTTTTTTTTTTTTTATCATGCTTCTTTAATATTTTAATAATATAAAGATAAAGTGAAATATGTTGTATTTTAAAAGCGATAGAAGTAAACATAATCCTATTTAACATAATTCAACTTCGACTTCAGTTTTCTCAAAATATGGAGTTTGGGGTTTGGTTCACTTTTGCGTTACTCCGACCAGATATATGAAGAATAGTGAGGTTAAATCCGTAGCTGTCACCCTCGCGACAGGCTTCTTAACTATTACTAATATTTAAGATGTATTTTTAAATTCTTGAATGTTTTTAATTATTTTATTATTTTTTCATTGAGGTCAATGCCGTTTGCCAGATCCAAATCGTAAAGTTTATCTAAATCCATTTATTTTAATTTACTTTTAATGTTGTTTTCAAGTTCCTATCTAGTCAAATGTATTTTTATTTTTTGTCTTGTAATTTGCTACAAATGTTTTAATATAAAACTTATGTGTATATGCATTAAATTTGATCGTGTTATTACCTCTTACCAAGAAAACCGACCGTACTTAATACAATTTTTTTCGTTTAAACAAAGTAAAACTAAATTGGAGACATTTCTTTTGTATATTTATCCTTTTACTTCTGCAATAGATTTACACCGCATCTAGCAGGTATGAAATGAGAGTTTTTTCTTTGAGTTACTTGTATATTTGTAAAGGGCCACATTTTTTTCAGCCTGCATCGTCTGGATAAGAGGAAATAAGGTATGAGAAGAGATGAGTGGATGAGTGATTTAAATTGTAGAATGAAATTTAGTGATTTCGTCATTTATTTTACTGTGTTCATGTCCTCGGATACAACTACTCCGTGTTCATGTTTCATGGCATTCTAAAAATATTAAGGAAAAAAATCGAGTCATGTGGTCCCATTTTCTATTTGTCATACACTTTCTCTCAAACAAACAAAACTGAATAGCGGTTGAGCGATTATTTCAATCTTCCCGTTTTATCCCAGTTATCTCAAATATTCCGCCGATTCAGCGATTTCCATATCTGTTCCATATTTCTGGTGATACAACTATTTTCAAAAAGGACTCCCCCCCCCCACCTTTGATCCTTCTTATCTTCTTTGATAAGGGTATGACACACCTCCTGATAGCTTTTGCGAAATGTACGCCCAACATGACATAATCCCCGGATCCATCCCATTTTGTTCTAAATCGTTCATTTTTATTTAATGTAGGAATACTATATCAACATTTCGTATTTTATCGGATCCTATCTGAAGATTTTCGTATGTTTTAGCATCTAGCGTGAATTATTTTCTGTATTAAACTTTGTTCCTCATCTGTGATTTTGTTCCTGTTATAATCATTTAAACAACATTTGTAATCGGATAAACCGGAAAAAATAAATAATTCTCTACTATTCATAACATTTAGGTGGAATCAAATCAGACTTTTTGTCTACTAAAACACCCAAGAACGTAATTTATTTTTCTAATTTCATCAAACTTGGATAAAATGGTAAAACTTAAATGATTACCCCCTACTCTCCATTTTATTCTGCTAACATAAAAATATTTTTATATAAATATTGTAACGTTAAACAAAAGCAAAAGACCAAACATATTGTTTGGAGTGGTTCTATACTTATGTTTAGAACGAATTAACCGCTGGAACAAACTGTCATAGTTCTTATTTGTGACTACGATGTTATAGTACCATCTACACTATTCTCTTTACGACTATAAGTAAAGAGCGATAGGACTTGAGAGTTAGTCTTGTTCTGAAGTCATATGATTATCTCTGTGTTACGAAGTGATAATTGTTTGTTTCAATATCTGTGTTCTCATAATTATAGTGGCATTGAATATGGTGATTTTCGTTAAATAAAAATTGTTAAACCACATAAGTGTTACAATATAAACTAAGAACTGCATATGATTAACTTTTTTTTCCATCTATCTCAAACTCCAGTCCTTGCGGTTGCAATAACTCTCAGATACGTAACCATGACATTACAGAGATATTACTGAAGGAAAGGTGTTTACTATCAGTAAATAAGGTCTACTCAAACCAATTTCGTTGTAAAAGGAGGAAGTAAGAGGCACATTTTATTGCAAAAGGCCTAACAATTGAGTCTAAAACTATATTACAATTGTAAAGTTATTACTATTTTTTATTATAGAAGTCCTTCGGTGCATAATTAAAAAACAAATTGTATACTTTATGTTTTGTAACAAACTTTAGTTTTATTACACAATATTACCCTACATGCGATAACGGCCCTATTAGCTTGTTTCACAAATCATGACTGTCAATACAATCCCTGAAGTGCAGGCATGCAATAAAGTTTTATGCACCTTTATCTTATGCAATCAACTGTCTGTTTAGCTTACAGTTTTATTGCATTTATTAGGTGATTGCAGACACTCTATAACCAAGGTCTCTTTAAATACTAAGACTACAACTAATCTCACTCATCAGATACTTTTGTTGATATTTTTGTTTTTCTTTTTCCGAATACGTAATTACCAATGTACAGTCTGAATTAAAAAGGACTGTTTCGAAGTAACTGATAATTATTTTTTTGGTTAAATTAATCGAAAGGACCAATAGCAAAATTTCTTATTTTATTTTGGTCCTTCCCTTCCTCGTCTTTTAGGCTATTCGGGGTTTCCCGGGCCAAAAAGGAGGGTGGGGGATTAATCCCAAGTAGGTATTATTAAATGTCCCCTGGCTCCGGATTTTGAACTGGCTACCTACGGGTTATCACTATTATGTTGTCAGGAGCAACGCATACTCGTATATCCGCCCATACGCCCAATCCAGAGTACACGGTTGGGTACCGAGCTCAACCAATATCAAAGAAGGAATAAAGAATTGTCTTGTACAATAAGACTCTTTGCGTCTGGTAGTTACATATAAACCTCAAGAAATACAGTATACAACATCCCAAATAGTGTATCAATGCGTCTAGATTAATCACATCTGCATATCTCCGCGTCTGCACATTAATCGCACCTGAGTGTGATTTCAAACTACGGGCAATTATTGATTCCCGATGAGCTTCTTGAGCAACCATTCACCACATCTTCCAAATTTTCTATGCTAACGGTAAAAGGAACTGCTCATAATAGATAATCCAACGGTTGAATGGATGATAGACTTAAAAAATATTTCTTAATTTTGCTACTTAAGATGAATGTTGTAATTACAGCAAACCAAAAGTATCTTTTTACATTGAGTACAACACTGGTCTCGTAATTTTCGCCCAAAATATTGTAATTACTGTTGTATATAGTATATTTTTTTTTTATTTCAGTACTGCACATTTTAACACCTGAAACCTGCCCATAGTTTGGGAATCGCCCATAAATTTAACATTGACATGTTATATCACTCAATAAAATACATTAGGGAACATAGTAAGATTAGTAGGTACATTAGGTAACTTAATAATAATTGGATAGATGATAGTTGACCGGATATAGAATAAGGATGAGAATAGTCCAGGGAGGCAGTCAATAAACTATATAATAGTTTTATACTATTTTATGGTTTATTGACAGCCTCCCCGGACTATTTTCATCCTTAACTTAATAATAAGTTTAATTCCCTGGAAAATAATGCGTAATTTATTTCCATTATCGCATGTGGAAAACTAACATGACATGTCATATGTAAGTTAATTCATATAAATGCCAAACCCCTTTGCCGTGCTAAGCACCCGCGACCTTCTATGCAATAGTTGGTGGCTATGTTAACCGCTAAACCTCAGGTGACCCTATACTAATTTAATGCGTATATTGTAACAATAAGAATAAAACTTTAAACGCATGTATAAAACTTTATACATGTACATTCATATATGTACTTGAAATATCGTGGATATTGTCATTCTGTAAGCAAGTTAAATGTTATGGTAGATTGGTTAAACAATGGGACTATCGGTCATGGAATACCAGACAGAAAATATTGATTCCATTAGTAGTGTCCAATTCGAAGTCATATCAGTCATATTGCGTGCTTGGACTCTTTTGGGTTTTTTTTTCCTGTTATCCTTATCCCATAAAGCTGCCATTTGTTCATGACATTTAATGTTGTTTGCTGGTATATGTAACGAACTAACTGTAACGGTTGCCTAGACAGAATTCTAATTTTCGGTTTCCTCTCTTTCCTTACCTCGTTATTTTTCGATAATTTTTTTATTCATGAACTATTAGAATGTCATACAGACGACTCGAGAGCCTTCCATCCAGACCTAATGATACCTGATGAATTCTTCCCCCCTTATATCTCTAGCTATTCATAAAAAGAATTGAAGACTAATCTCATCCAACATGGGAGCCGGATCCATTGATCAAAGGAATAATAAAGCCTCCTGCCCCTCGGCCCATCCATCAAATTCTCGCTGCGGCTAAAAAGTATTTTATCAATGGTCACCCGCCTCATGGGGCCATTCTCCGTGATAGCATCCAGCTGTTACCCGTTTCCGAAGATCGAGTGTCACCAGAAAAAAAATTAAATAAATTATATTTTAAAAAATATATCATCAGTCACAATTCCTAATTTTACACAATTTAAATAAATCAAAAAATTGTATGCTTAAGCTTAGTAATATTTTTATTTTAAATCTGTGTTTACGAAGTTTAGTGTTATGGTAAGTAGGGCAAAATAAATAATTATTAATTAATTAATTATATATATACCTATATTATGAATGAAAATTAAGAATTATAAAGTTCTTTATAATGCAAAACGAAATTCATGTGAAAAAAAGAATACCTATGGCTAAATTGTCATTGGTTACATAAATATCAAAAGAAATACTTACAGTAGAGCGTCGATTATCCGGACATTTTTCGGATGGTCGACGCAGTAGGTAAAAACGAAAACGCTGGATAGATTTTTATTTAAATGATAAAGCATTGTAATCGTGACGTTTCAAGAAAAGATATTTCAAATTACAAATAAAAAAATCTGGTGCGTGCTCGCAACACACTTTCACTTACCAACTTACTTAGATTAGAAATTAATGCGTTTTGTTAATTGCCACTTCTCAAATGAACAGAACGGCTTTAATTATGAACAATGGTCTGTCATTAAAGGCGTACTCCGTATCATGTTCATTAAACATGACGAATTTGATAAAAATCGTTAAAGCCGTTTTTGAGGTAATCGAAAAAAAGTTCAAAATTGGAAAAAAAGTCTTGAAATAAAGTGCCCCCTCAGTTGAACCAATCTTGATGAAATGTTGGCTTTTACATATTTGGTATATACATACATCAAATACCCAGTTTCTTCAAAATCGTTAAAGCCGTTTTTGAGTCAATAAAAATATGTACACGTGAAATTGGTACAAAATTTATTTACTTAATAAATAAATCCCCCTCCGGTTGATCAATTTTGATTAAATTTTTACAGTCGTATCTCGGGCATATACATAAAACATATACCCAGTTTGATCAAAATTGTTAACGTCGTTTTTGAGTAAATAAAAAAAACTCGTGAAAATGATACAAAATTTATTAAGTAAAGTCCCCCCTCCGGTTAATCAATTTTGATGAAATTTTTACAGTCATATCTCGGGCATATAAATAGATCAAATACTCAGTTTAATCAAAATCGTTAGAGCCGTTTTTGAGAAAATCGAAAAAAACGTAAAAACTTATTAAATAAAGTACCCCCTCCCTTTGAGCAATTTTGATGAAATTTTTGCTGTCACATCGCGTGTATATACCTACACTAAATACCTAATTTCAGGTTCCCACGGTTTATAGTTTTTGAGCTAGTCTGTTCACACACACACACACACACACACACACACACACACACACAAACACACACATACAGACCATTTCGCGGAACTTGGTTATTTCGACTCAAGTGGTCCCAAAATGTGTATTTCCGTTGAAAACCGGAAATCGAAATTTTTCACGATCGCAATACTTCCACTTACTATATATTTCATATATAGGTAAGTGAAAGTAAAAAAATTAATTAATAAACTAATGAGAACGGAAAACCATTAGGCATGAACCCCACATATGAATTTAAAGAACAATAAATAATAATTAAAACAGTTTTGAATTAGATTATAAAATATTACTACAGCACAGTTTCTATAATGTATTGTAACACTTATGAGGGTTAAACAATTTTTATTGAAAGGATAATAAAAATTTTCAATACCACACAAATTATGAAAACACGAGTATTCAAATAAACAATTATCACTTCGTAACACAGAGATAATCATAGCACTTGAGCTTCAGAACAAGACTGACTCTCCAGTCCATGACTCCTTATATGTAAGAGGAAGGGCCTCTATGGTTCTGGGCCAGCGTAGAAGGTAGTCGAACATCGTAGTCACAAACATGTACTATGAAAGTTTGTTCCAACTTTTAGTTCTTTCCAACAACAGTAGGAAAAAATAAATAATTATTAAATTATAAAAACTCACTTCTAGGAAAAAAAAGAAAAAAAAAAGAAGAAAATTAAGAATTATAAATGGCTAAATTGTCATCGGTTACATAATATAGCAAAAGGAACACTTACAGTAGAGCGTTGATTATCCGGATCAATCAATGCAAGGTTTTAGAGGCAGAGGCATTGTATTGAAGAGGCAGTAAAATAAAATGAAAACACTGGATAGATTTTTATTTAAATGATAAAGCATTGTAATCGTGAAGTTTCAAGAAAAGATATTTCAAAAATCTGGTGCGTGCGCGCAACACACAACTTTCACTTACCAACTTACTTAGATTAGAAATTGACGTGTTTTGCTAATAATCATTTCCCAAAGTCACACATTTTTCTACATTCATATCTTATTTTTGTTAATCGTTAAAGCCGTTTTTGAGTAAATAAAAAAACCTGTGAAAATGATACAAAATTTATTAAGTAAAGTCCCCCCTCCCGTAGATCAATTTTGATGAAATTTTTACAGTCATATCTCGGGCATATAAATACATCAAATACCAAGTTTGATCAAAATCGTTAAAACCGTTTTTGAGTAAATAAAAAAAACATGTGAAAATGGTACAAAATTTATTAAGTAAAGTCCCCCCTCCCGTAGATCAATTTTGATGAAATTTTTACAGTCATATCTCGGGCATATAAATACATCAAATACCAAGTTTGATCAAAATCGTTAAAACCGTTTTTGAGTAAATAAAAAAAACACGTGAAAATGATACAAAATTTATTATGTAAAGTCCCCCCTCCGGTTAATCAATGTTGATGAAATTTTTACAGTCATATTTCGGGCATATAAATCGATCAAATACTCAGTTTGATCAAAATCGTTAGAGCCGTTTTTGAGAAAATCGAAAAAAACGTAAAAAGTTATTAAATAAAGTACCCCCTCCCTTTGAGCAATTTTGATGAAATTTTTGCTGTCACATCGCGTGTATATACCTACACTAAATACCTAATTTCAGGTTCCCACGGTTTATAGTTTTTGAGCTAGTCTGTTCACACACACACACACACACACACACACACACACACACACAGACCATTTCGCGGGACTTGGTTATTTTGACTCAGGGGGTCCCAAAACGTGTATTTCCGTTGAAAACCGGAAGTCGAAAATTTTCACGATCGCAATACTTCCATTTACTATATATTTCATATATAGGTAAGTGAAAGTAAAAATACAAATAAATAAAAAAAAATAATTAAAAAAGCTAATGGGAACGGAAAACCATTAGGCATGAACCCCACATATAAATTTAAAGAACTCCAGTTCAGAATCTGAAACAAAAAAAATCTGGTGCGTGCGCGCAACACACAACTTTCACTTACGAACTTACTTTGATTAGAAATTAATGCGTTGTTGTGGTCCCCTTCGTTGACCAATTTTGATGAAATGTTGGCTACCACATCTTTGGCATATAAATACATCAAATACCCAGTTTGATCAAAATAGTTAAAGCCGTTTTTGAATAAAAAAAAAAAACACGTGAAAATGATACAAAATTTATTAAGTAAAGTCCGGTTAGTCAATTTTGATGAAATGTTGGCTATCACATCTTTGTCATATAAATACATCAAATACCTAGTTTGATCAAAATAGTTAAAGCCGTTTTTGAATAAAAAAAAAAAAACGTGAAAATGATACAAAATTTATTAAGTAAAGTCCCCCCTCCGGTTGGTCAATTTTGGTAAAATGTTGGCTATCACATTTTTGGCTTATGCATACATCAAATACCCAGTTTGATCAAAATCGTGAAAGCCTTCTTTGAGTAAATAAAAAAAACACTTGAAAATGTCACAAAATTTATTAAGTAAAGTCCCCCCTCCGGTTAATCAATTTTGATGAAATCTTGGCTTTTACATATCTGGTATATACATACATCAAATACCCAGTTTCTTCAAAATCGTTAAAGCCGTTTTTGAGTAAATAAAAAATATGTACACGTGAAAATGATACAAAATTTATTAAGTAAAGTCCCCCCTCCGGTTGATCAATTTTGATGAAATTTTTACAGTCGTATCTCGGGCATATACATACATCATATACCAAGTTTGATCAAAATCGTTAAAGCCGTTTTTGAGTAAATAAAAAAACCACGTGAAAATGATACAAAATGTATTAAGTAAAGTCCGGTTGGTCAATTTTGATGAAATGTTGGCTATCACATCTTTGTCATATAAATACATCAAATACCAAGTTTGATCAAAATAGTTAAAGCCGTTTTTGAATAAAAAAAAAAAAACGTGAAAATGATACAAAATTTATTAAGTAAAGTCCCCCCTCCGGTTGGTCAATTTTGGTAAAATGTTGGCTATCACATTTTTGGCTTATGCATACATCAAATACCCAGTTTGATCAAAATCGTGAAAGCCTTCTTTGAGTAAATAAAAAAAACACTTGAAAATGTCACAAAATTTATTAAGTAAAGTCCCCCCTCCGGTTAATCAATTTTGATGAAATCTTGGCTTTTACATATCTGGTATATACATACATCAAATACCCAGTTTCTTCAAAATCGTTAAAGCCGTTTTTGAGTAAATAAAAAATATGTACACGTGAAAATGATACAAAATTTATTAAGTAAAGTCCCCCCTCCGGTTGATCAATTTTGATGAAATTTTTACAGTCGTATCTCGGGCATATACATACATCATATACCAAGTTTGATCAAAATCGTTAAAGCCGTTTTTGAGTAAATAAAAAAACCACGTGAAAATGATACAAAATGTATTAAGTAAAGTCCGGTTGGTCAATTTTGATGAAATGTTGGCTATCACATCTTTGGCATATAAATACATCAAATACCAAGTTTGATCAAAATAGTTAAAGCCGTTTTTGAATAAAAAAAAAAAAACGTGAAAATGATACAAAATTTATTAAGTAAAGTCCCCCCTCCGGTTGGTCAATTTTGGTAAAATGTTGGCTATCACATTTTTGGCTTATGCATACATCAAATACCCAGTTTGATCAAAATCGTGAAAGCCTTCTTTGAGTAAATAAAAAAAACACTTGAAAATGTCACAAAATTTATTAAGTAAAGTCCCCCCTCCGGTTAATCAATTTTGATGAAATGTTGGCTATCACATCTTTGGCATATAAATACATCAAATACCCAGTTTGATCAAAATCTTTAAAGCCGTTTTTGAGTAAATAAAAAAAACACGTGAAAATGATACAAAATTTATTAAGTAAAGTCCCCCCTCCGGTTGGTCAATTTTGATGAAATTTTTACAGTCGTATCTCGGGCATATACATACATCATATACCAAGTTTGATCAAAATCGTTAAAGCCGTTTTTGAGTAAATAAAAAAAACACGTGAAAATGATACAAAATGTATTAAGCAAAGTCCCCCCTCCGGTTAATCAATTTTGATGAAATTTTTACAGTCATATCTCGGACATATAAATAGATCAAATACTCAGTTTAATAAAAATCGTTAGAGCCGTTTTTGAGAAAATCGAAAAAAAACGTAAAAAGTTATTAAATAAAGTACCCCCTCCCTTTGAGCAATTTTGATGAAATTTTTGCTGTCACATCGCGGGCATATACCTACACTAAATACCCAATTTCAGGTTCGCACGGTTTATAGTTTTTGAGCTAGTCTGTTCACACACACACACACACACACACACACACAGACACACACACACAGACCATTTCGCGGGACTTGGTCATTTCGACTCAGGGGGGCCCAAAACGTGTATTTCCGTTGAAAACCGGAAGTCGAAAATTTTCACGATCGCAATACTTCCACTTACTATATATTTCATATATAGGTAAGTGAAAGTAAAAAAATCTGGTGCGTGCTCGCAACACACAACTTTCACTTACCAACTTACTTAGATTAGCAATTAATGCGTTTTGTTGATTGCCACTTCTCAAATGAACAGAACGGCTTTAATTATGAACAATGGCCTGTCATTAAAGGCGTACTCCGCATGCGAAGGCTTTTTCCTACTCTAATTTTCATTAAACATGACGAATTTGATAAAAATCGTTAAAGCCGTTTTTAAGATACTCGAAAAAAAGTTAAAAATTGGAAACAAAGTCATAAAATAAAGTGCCCCCTCAGTTGGACCAATTTTAATGAAATGTTGGCTTTCACATCTTTGGCATATTCGTACATCAAATACCAAGTTTGATCAAAATCGTTAAAGCCGTTTTTGAGTAAATAAATAAAACACGTGAAAATGATACAAAATTTATTAAGTAAAGTCCCCCCTCCGGTTGATCAATTTTAATGAAATTTTATAAGTCGTATCTCGAGCATATACAGACATCATATACCCAGTTTGCTCAAAACCGTTGAAGCCGTTTTTGAGTAAATAAAAAAAAAACACTTGAAAATCATACAAAATTTATTAAGTAAAGTCCCCCCTCCGGTTAATCAATTTTGATGAAATTTTTACAGTCATATCTCCGGCATATAGATAGATCAAATACTCAGTTTAATCAAAATCGTTAGAGCCGTTTTTGAGAAAATCGAAAAAAACGTAAACAGTTATTAAATAAAGTACCCCCTCCCTTTAAGCAATTTTGATGAAATTTTTGCTGTCACATCGCGGGCATATACCTACACTAAATACCCAATTTCAGGTTCCCACGGTTTATAGTTTTTGAGCTAGTCTGTTCACACACACACACACACACACACACACACAGACACAGACACACACACACACACACACACACAGACCATTTCGCGGGACTTGCTTATTTCGACTCAGGGGGTCCCAAAACGTGTATTTCCGTTGAAAACCGGAAGTCGAAATTTTTCACGATCGCAATACTTCCACTTACTATATATTTCATATATAGGTAAGTGAAAGTAAAAACAATAACTAAGAATTAAAACATTTTTGAATTAGATTATAAAATATTACTACAGCACAGTTTATATAGTGTATTGTAACACTTATGAGGGTTATACAATTTTTATTGAAAAAATCTGGTGCGTCCGCGCAACACACAACTTTCACTTACCAACTTACTTAGATTAGAAATTAATTCGTTTTGTTAATTGCCACTTCTCAAATGAACAGAACAGTTTAATTATAACGCATTGGTTTGTCATTAAAGGCGTACGGCGCATGCGTGAGCTCAAGGTGTTTTATGAGTTGACGGAATATTTTTCTTTTTTTCTCCTGTATATGTTTACTTGATTTTCTTCATATATCATATTTAGCCGTTTCTTATTTTTAAGCGTGATGAGAGACATATAATTTCCCAATATAAACTAAAACAAAGGTACTTTATAGAAAAACAAAAAAAGCCCCTTCCCCATTTAAGCCCCCTCAGAACATTTTAATAATAATAAAGCTTACCTGATATTAAATAACAACTAATTTTCATTAAACATAACGAATTTGATAAAAATCGTTAAAGCCGTTTTTGAGATAATCTATCAAAAAGGTAAAAATTGGACAAAATTTATTAAGTAAAGTCCCCCCTCCTGTTAATCAATTTTGATGAAATTTTTACAGTCATATTTCGGGCATAAAAATACATCAAATACCAAGTTTGATCAAAATCGTGAAAGCCGTTATTGAGTAAATAAAAAAAAACACGTGAAAATGATACAAAATTTATTAAGTAAAGTCCCCCCTCCGGTCGATCAATTTTGATGAAATTTTTACAGTCATATCTCGGGCATATCAATAGATCAAATACTTAGTTTAATCAAAATCGTTAGAGCCGTTTTTGAGAAAATCGAAAAAAACTTAAAAAGTTATTAAATAAAGTACCCCCTCCCTTTGAGCAAATTTGATGAAATTTTTGCTGTCACATCGCGGGCATATACATACTCTAAATACCCAATTTCAGGTTCGCACGGTTTATAGTTTTTGAGCTAGTCTGTTCACACACAGACACACAGACACACAGACACACACACACACACACACACAAACAGACCATTTCGCGGGACTTGGTTATTTTGACTCAGGGGACCCCAAAACGTGTATTTCCGTTGAAAACCGGAAGTCGAACATTTTCACGATCGCAATACTTCCACTTACTATATATTTCATATATAGGTAAGTGAAAGTAAAAATCTGGTGCGTGCGCGCAACACACAACTTTCACTTACCAACTTACTTAGATTAGTAATTGACGTGTTTTGCTAAATATCATTTCCCAAAGTCACACATTTTTCTACATTCATATCTTATTTTTGTTAATCGTAAAAGCCATTTTTGAGTAAATAAAAAAACCCCGTGAAAATGATACAAAATTTATTAAGTAAAGTCCCCCCTCCCGTAGATCAATTTTGATGAAATTTTTACAGTCATATCTCAGGCATATAAGTACATCAAATACCAAGTTTGATCAAAATCGTTAAAACCGATTAAGATTAAATAAAAAAAAACACGTGAAAATGATACAAAATGTATTAAGCAAAGTCCCCCCTCCGGTTAATCAATTTTGATGAAATTTTTACAGTCATATCTCGGACATATAAATAGATCAAATACTCAGTTTAATCAAAATCGTTAGAGCCGTTTTTGAGAAAATCGAAAAAAACCTAAAAAGTTATTAAGTAAAGTACCCCTTCACTTTAAGTAATTTTGATGAAATTTATGCTGTTACATCGCGGGCATATACCTACACTAAATACCCAATTTCATGATCGCACGGTTTATAGTTTTTGAGCTAGTCTGTTCACACACACACACACACAGACACACACACACACACACACACACAGACCATTTCGCGGGACTTGGTCATTTCGACTCAGGGGACCCCAAAACGTGTATTTCCGTTGAAAACCGGAAGTCGAAATTTTTCACGATCGCAATACTTCCACTTACTATATATTTCATATATAGGTAAGTGAAAGTAATAAAAATAAAAATTTCAGTACCACACAAATTATAAAAACACAAATATTCAAATAAACAATAATCACTTCGTAACACAGAGATAATCATAGCACTGGAGCTTCAGAACAAGATTGACTCTCCAGTCCATGACTCCTTATATGTAAGAGGAAGGGCCAGTGTAGAAGCTATTAGAACATCGTAGTAACAAAAATGTACTATGAAAGTTTGTTCGTTCCAACAACAGGTCTAGAACTATTCTAAACCATATTTTTTTTGTTTCGGTTCACTTTACAGTATCCTTGTATACTTAACTATGTATTTATAACTATATATATCGTTTTCATTTTGTAATCTATTTGAATAAAGATGAAATTCTGTTTTGTTTGTTATTTATAGAAATCCATACCGTTTGTCCTAAATTCTCCAAACTTCGCTCAGTGATTCTTTCATTCCAAGTGCGAACACTTGTCCATATTAAAATCGCATAACTTCAGACAATCTCTGGTTATATTCTTTATTGTTATAAAAATCGTTATGATTTTGCTTTACATTGGTTTTTAAGAAATCGACCGTTTTAGTCGTAAGAAAAATGAAATTTTTATGAGAAATAGGAAATTACTAGTTTCCTATGTAAATCGTGAAATAAAATCATAAAGTTTAACAAACCCTTATTTAATTTTCAAAAAGGGAAAATTTTTACCCACATCACTCCGGTTAATGGACTTTATACTATACACAGAAACTAGACTTCTGATAAGCATCAGCATCAAGGTAAAATAATTTCAGAATAATTTTTTTGCAACATTACAAGATTAGTGCGTTCCTTCGTCAAGTTACTGAGAATGGTTATACCTAATAAATCTTTGACAGCATGAAACAGCCATCTTTACCTTTATCTGTCCATCTACGTTTTGTCCTTTCTCGAGGTTTCTCTTGGATCACGAGATATTGACTGACCAGTCTTTATACTTGCATGTATACTCGTATGCATGTATATTAAAAAAACTGCTTCATTATTTATAAACGACAATATTGTACTGTATTGTGACGGGGAGATGACATTAGCATTGAGAGTTGAGGTCCTATTCCCTAATTGTTGGGGCCCTGGCTTTCACTGCCCCGACCACAAAGGCCCCAAACGGGTCATTCCATTGTCCACTGTCCCCTGGATATTCCCCTCAGCTCCTTATAAAAACTCATTTTCTCTTCTCTATTGTTCCCATTTTAAATGTTGTTTTTTTTTTTAATGGAAAATAACTTCATAGGCAGTGTATGAAGTGGAAGCAAGGTAGCTATAAAGTTCTGTTTTAATTATTAGATGCTATATGGATATTTATTATTACACTATCGTTGTCAAACCCTTGTTCTATTTTATATTGATTAATATTACACCCTGTCAGAATTATGACAATGATAATGATGAGTAAAATGATACTACTGTAACACTTCTATTGGTCAAAGAATATTTATTAAACAAAACGTTACAGTTATCAATGCCGACGAATTGATACAACTTGAATATTTGAGCAGGCTACAAAAATGATAACGCTAAAACACTCATTCATATGACTTGAGCTTCACAGTCAAGAACAGACTATGACTAACTCGTTCAGTCACTCGCTCCTTATATATAATCGTAAATGGTCAGGTCTGGAATGTTACAGAACAATGTGGACAGTTCTACGTCTTCGTGGACTAGGCGGGAAAGATCTAGTCTCAAACAGTTCGTTCCAACTGCTTATTTTGTTCCAACAGACGTTCGGAACGTTGGGAGTTTACACCCTATGTTTCCTTTATTTCCTTATCGATTTAACGTTACACTACATTTGAATCCTTTTTGATTTTTTGAGTCCTTAGAGAAACCCGACAATGTGCACAATTTCAAATTAATGGCAATGTGAAAAAAAAAAAAGTTTTGCGTTAATAGGTTTCCTTAACTTTAATTATTTTCTCCTACACATATTCCTTTAATTAACTTTAACAATAAGTTTATTTAAAAGGAAATTTTATAAGAATAATTTTTTCATTGTTTGATAAATCTGAAGGATTATTTTAATAAATATTCTATATTGATAGATCTGAAAAAAAAAATGTTTTTTTGGACATGTAGGATTTCTCCTGATAATGGAAGACAATGGATTGTTACTTACCAGATATTTTGTAAATTACTGTACAAAACACTTACAAGCTTACATATATTTTCTTATAAATGAAAGTATAAATATACATGATTGAAATGGGCAAGATTCTGATTTATTGTTCTTCATTCTAATATTCTATAGTTTCTTAAACAGATCAAGCAAAATTTTACTCCCAAACGTACTTACTGCTTTGGTTACAGGAATATATTTTTCACTGTTCTGGATTTGTCGAGTTTCTCCTGATACTGATTATTTGAATGGTCTATAAAAGCCGATAGATAAGCTGAGCTTGTCGGTTATCTTTTGAATTTGATGTGTAGGAGTTCAAAAATAAAATGAAACAAAAACCGATTTTTCTGAACATGTAGGGTTTTTCGAACGACTGGTTCATTTACAGAAAACATGTACTCGCACATGATAGTAACTTGCTTAATGGAAAACACTGTGCGAGTAACTGCCTTGGCAAGGCCAACTCGCATGCTGATGCCTTGCATTATGAATCCAGGCAAAAACCTAAACTCATCAGGTTATGTAAAACTTAGACGGTTGGCATGGTAGCGTTTCAGGGATCATGTAACAATCATATCAAGTTAAATTGTTTCCCTGTCGGATATCCATATTATAATTATATAACATGTTTACAGAAAATAACAATGAACCTTGACGTTAACAAACTGACAGTAAAATCTTTGAGCTTTGTATGTTTCTCCCTAAATAATAAGCGAAGACTACGTATCCCATTAATTGAAATTAAATCTCACACTATAATAAGATATAAATTAAAAGAAAATTTCTATTATCTAATATAATTCCTTAAATCACAGAACCACCACTTTGTAAGGGTTTGCTTTCAATGTGATTGTGTTCAATTTTGAACACATTTATTGAAATTTCCATTTAAATTTATAACAAATTTAATTTTTATTAACTGCAATTGGGAACTTATATATACTATGGGAACTATACTTAAATTTAAACGTTCCCAAGAAGAAAAGGGATTTATTTTAAATAAATAAGCATATTTTTTTAAGCATATTAAGATTTTACTTTCTGGAAATTAATCAGTCTTTTAAGAAACGCACACACCTTAAAAAATGTCAATTTTAGAATTAAGTTATTGGTCGTTAAATCCATTTGAGGAAATCTCTTATGCATATGTTGTAACCCCCGCCCCTTTTTTCTCAAACGACTAATTTCAATGTATGTGAATCATATTTAAATTATTCACATTTTATTTTATTTTTCGGAATTTTATATATTAAAAATTGACTTATTTATTAATTCAGTAGGTACTATTTTCATTTAAAAATGTAAAAGTGTATTAAATAAATAATGTAAAGCAATAAATCCAACGACGACGGTAGTTTCATTCACGGTTTCACATCTAAACGTTTAAAATTATGAAGGAAATTGGTTAATGAATCTTTAGAAACTAATAAAATAGTAGTAACTTTCTGTAATTAGATTAATAAATTAGAATAATCTTAGATATGCTAGAATTAAAGTTACCATAGTCACCACGATGTTTCAAGGTGGATTAGTTCTTTTGGCATATAATACTCGAATACTCAATTCCTTTGAAAGGGGTAATTTTCACTTCCAATTTAAATTGATAATTTTCTCTTCCCTGCAACAAACAGGAATTGCTGAATAAGGCATAAGGAAGGAGCTCCTTGTCATAAATAGGTTCAGATATTTTCCAGTCAAAACACGGAGGGGAAAAAATACGATGAAAAACAAGAAAAAAGAGAAAGGAGGATAGGAAAAATAAAGGAGAGAAAATTCTAAATGTGTCTAGGGAAGGTCTGTGAGCGTGGTAAAGATAGGAGTCAGCTGAAGGTGAGCAAATATTTTGTTAGCACTGTCTCTTTATGTAACTTGTTTGTGAGACCTGCCTTTCTTTACAAAGAGATCTCAATTTTTTTTTTCGGTTCGAGTCTACGAGAGTGTATTTATACTACATAGGGAGTTCTTCAGGATATCGTGTTCCCCCTCCCCCCTTTTCTAAGCATTAGGGATATCCAGCAAAAGTAACACGTAAGTGTAGAAACGCAATAAGACCTGGCCATTCATATCAAAACGAAGTGGTTCGAAGACCCAATAATCAGGTACTACATACATATTTGGCTGCTAACCTGAAGCTGAAGTTTGGGAAACATTTCCTCTGGGCAACTCCTTTTGGCAAAGTTTTTTTAATTTATTTTTTAGTTTATATGGGAAGCCGAAAAAATATTTATAAAGTATATGCATGAAAATACTATCCACTTTTAATGAAATTGCATTACATATTCTCCTTATACGCTTATGTTTGTATTCTTTGCTTTACTATACCCTTAGGTAATTATTTCTCTATTCTATTTATCTATACCTATTCTACTTTAAGGACATAGCTAAATATGGAAATGACCTCATATATTTCATATTGGGCAAAGGAGATAGGTAATGATATTTTTTTAAAAATAATATCAATGATTTCATTTCACCAATCGACCGGAAATCTATAACATTCATTCCACCTGAGGGATAACACTAATCTAGGCCCTTCCAACCTTTCGCAAGCCCGGACGGAAAACGAACAGCCTTAAGACTGAGCTGCACTAGTGAGATAAGAGCCTTCCGATTCGGCAGCACTGAAAGGTAAAAAAACGATTTAATTGTTCCCTTGGAGCTGGAGAGTAATTGAGGACTTGGACCGGACCTTGGGGGGGAGGGGTCAGGGGGGAGGGAGAACTTTATATCCCTGATCGGGAGCAATAAAACTAACAGATAGTGATCGCCTCTAGCTCTCTTGTTAATCCAATCGCAGCGTTCCTAAAATAGCACTTCAGCTTCGCTTAATGAGGACCCACTTTTAAAATAGGTCAGAGACATTAGCGAGAACTTCATAAAAGGATCAGAGAAATTTTCCACTAAACTGTTCAAAACCTTATGTTATGTCTTCTACCACATTATCATAGGTTATTGTAATTTCTTCTTATTTCCTTCATTCCATTAGGCCAAAAAAAAAAAAAAAAAAAAAAAAAAACTTTCACTTACCTATATATGAAATATATAGTAAGGGGGAAACTATAGCGATCAATTTTTGACTTCCGGTTTTCGACAAAAAGAAGTGGTCTGTGTGAACAGACTTGCTCAAAAGCGATAAACTGACATTAAGTATTTAAGTCTTGTGACTGTAAAGATTTCCAATTAAGTAAAAAAATTAAGTATTCGGAGAGGGTACTTTATTCCTTAAATTTTATCAATTTTTTTACGTTTTCTTAGATGTTCTCAAAAACGGCTCTAATGATTTTGTTTAAACTCTTCATGTTTAATTAGTATCAAGTATTCTTTATTATAATTTATAAGAATTTAATATCAGGTAGTAGAAATGTTCTGGTGGGGCTTAAATGATGATAGAAAATATTCTCTTTGTAAGGTACCTTCGATTTTGTTATCTTGGAGAAATTACTGTCTCTCATTATGCATAAGTATAATAATTTAATAAATGATAAAAAAACCGATTTAAAGGAGAAGAATAGAAAAATGTAAGCCAATAATTTCAATTTCTGTCAATGATAGCATTAATAAATAAGTATAATATATCGTTTATAAGCAGAGATTTTCAGAAAGAATGATACTGTAACGTTGAAACAAAATCATAAGTGAAAAGAATTCAAGACTTTTTACATATAACAGTATTGTATATGTTCTGGATCTTACGATAATGTTCCACGACATTCTAGAATGTTCGATTTCGGACTATATATAAAATTCATTTGTAACGTTGTTAATAATTTGGGCATTCATTGTTGTTTGAGCTTGTATTGTTTGTTTTTTTATTGCTTTCCACTCTGCTCCACAGGGAAAGAGGAAGGGATAGGGACGCCTGGAATTGTGGATACAATGGAATGTATTGTTGTGATATCCATCTCCTTATGGATAATGCGATTTAAGATATACCATGGTGCCTTGACAATATTTCGAAATATTTTTTTTAACTGTGTATTTTTTGTATTTTGTTGATGTTTAGAAGTTCTGCTCTATATGTCCGAATATCTTTCAATTTGGCTTTTCTAATTCAGATAAGAAAATCTCTTCGTGTAGCCGGATTCCTCCGAAGCAGAATGTGTAATTATGAGATGGCCGAAGGGCAAAGGAACTGCAAAGCCTATCTTATTCTCACGGGAGTTACGTTAGTATGAGGTCGAGAGGTGCCTGAGAATAATCATAATAAAGCTGAAAAATATCAAACTTTCACAAAAGGTTACCAATAAATAAACGCTGCTCTATCGGCTGGCTCAGGTCGTTGAGGGCTCGTTTGATTAACAGCAATAAGTATCTAGTAACCTATATGATATTTAGAAGTTTAGAAACAAATAAATCGTTCCTGATGTTCGCTTAATTCATGCTTTTGTTCGTGTATTGTGAAACTTATGCTAATCTTTCCCTGTTCTTCCCCAAGTAAAAAGTTTACACTTTATATCCCTTTATCATAGGAATGAATATTTGATTGAAAAGTTTGGATGAAACTTAGAGAATTTTGAGTTTATATTACAAACTGTTTGACAATATGCACTTATAGTTCACTCCTTTCAAAATCTTATTTCATAGAATATTATTATACAGGAGGGTGAATTTAAAGTTTAAATGTAGAATATAAGATGTCCAGAAAACATGTTAACCCTTTGATTGAACTTTTAAGTATGCAGTAGGTTGTTTCCGACCATAACCGACTTTTTTATCTGTCCGAAGTAGTATAAAATATATATATTTTTTAAATTTTAAACAGTCCCATTTGATTTATCAGGTTTTATTAGAAAGTTCATAGTTGCTGCTTGGATTGTGATGAAAATTTGATCCAATACTTTTTCAGTGCAATTAAAACAGTCTTAGCTAAAAATGGCCGTTTTTGAGATATGGCGTTGTAATGAGTGAGCAACATATTTCCGACAGTCATAAAACAAAAAAATCTGGAATTCTTATTTTTTATTTTCATTACCTGTGTACAGGGTCACACCCAGACTCTACTATTGTGTATCCGCAATTGATAAAAGTAAGAGTAAACCTCTTATATAAGAGTACAAAATAAAAAAAAGTAAGAGGTTGAGCGTGTTCTCGGTCAAATCATTTTCTTGCCCGACCGCTGACTAAAAAACAGTACTTCCTCAGTACTGCATCCAAAGTGATACAGGTTTTTTTTTTTTTCCTTTCAAAAAATATAAGCCTGCTGGTATAATTCATTTATCATATCACAGGAAAGCCATTTTTCGTTTCCAAATGTAAATTATTAAAACTATTCTAATAAAATGATTTTTGTGAAGTTTATAGAATTCTTCAGCAGGTCTAGAGTTGTACAGACCTTTAGTTTTCCAGTATTATAATTTATTATATGACAATTTTATGTTAGATAGGCAGGTAAATGTTTAGGGGCTATTTAAGGCAAGTGGGTGCTCTAATAGGTCAAATAATGAATAATTATATATGTAATTTGTATATTGAAAAGTGATTTTATCGAATTTTCTCGATTATTTTCAAAATATTCATTACATTCAGATTTTTTTTTTAAATCTCATGGACTCTTCAGTGTATTGGAATCCGAATACCGGCTTGGACCGAATAATTTTTCATACGGTTCTAGGTGACGCTTAAACAAAAATTAATGAGTTAAATCGGGTCATTGATTCTGCGTACGAGTATAATAAAAATAACTTATTTTATACTGTTGTCCTGAGAATAAAATGTATAATTGTACGACATCGTAAATGCGATGCATTAACAGTGAGGTAATATTTTTATTACTCTCCTCCATAATGTCATTTACTCAATAGGAAGTAAAAAATAGTTATTAATAGGCTTGTTTTCCCTTCTCACGTTTCATCAATAAAATACGAAACAATGGGAGTTTATTATTTTATTTTATTAATATTCAAACATTGTGGGAGAGCGTTTGTTATTTTCAACTAAAAACACACACAAAAGAAACACACTGTCGCACACAATTTTATTTTGTTGTCTATTTGTTTATTTAAATACCACTTCATGCTGCTATGGTTAATCGGACGATGCTACAGTGGGTGTTCTGAATTTTGCCTACCCAAGAATAATTAGAATAGGGATCTTTAACGAGTACCTCAGATCGCCCAGACCCCGTACCTCCGTTTTAGGTCCCCTCCGAATGATTTTTTAGCTCCATTTAAAAATCTTAGGACCTCTACTAGTTTATGACCTTGGGTATAGTAGTCGGCTATGCTAACCTCTACACCTCGGATTTGACCTCTTTGGTGTACTTTTATTTACTACCCTTAAATGTTATATTAGACTAAGCCACAGAACTATAAAAATTGTAAACGTAAAACAAAAACATATTGTTGAGAATTGTTGGAACGAACTGTTATACCACATATTTGTGAATATGACGTACGAGTACCATCTACGCTGGCCCAGAATCTTGGAGGCCCGTCCTCTTACGACTAAATACTAAATAAGGAGTGATAAACTGGAGAGTTAGTCTTGCTCTGAAGCTCATGTATTATGGTTATTTCTGGGTTACGGAGTGATAATTTTTGTAACCTCTCTAATTATTTGTCTTATCATAGTAGTATTAGGGGTTTTAGGGCGATAAATTAGTAGATTATTAAGCCCATCTTATCATAAGTTGTGTGACATTTGGACCTGAATAAATATTGTTTAAACCACATAAGTGTTACAGTATGTATAAAATATAGATTTCTATGGGGAAATTTGGTGCCATATTTTCATTTATTCTTAACCTTAGATTACCCATAATTTTTTTTTTCTTTTCGGTACTCCCCTTCTTCGCCGGTTAGGCTATACGGGGTATCCGGGTCGTGGAAGAGGGTGGGGGATTAATGCCGAGTATTATTAAATTTCCACTGGCTCTGGGTTTTGAACTTTCTAGCTTCGGGTTATCAATCTTATGTTGTCAGAGCAACGCGTATTTTCTAACGCCCTTGCCCATCCGGCCATCCCGCCACCCGCCATATTTCCCATAACTGCAAACTATCCATGAATCATTTAACTGTCCACGGTTTGAGCACTCTGTGCCGTAATCAACACTTTAATAACATGCACTCTTTCCCCTTATTTATTATATTTTAATTCAATATAATTGTTTTATTAAAAAATCCCATTATGGATGGGCTGGGGATTCCTATTGTACATCCAATCAATCTAGGACGGTTTTCTGTCCATCCCTAGAGCCACCTGGCGGGCTACGAACCAGCGACCTTCTCAGCAGTATTAGGCTATGCCAACCACTACACAACAGGTGACGCCCCCTAGGTGATAATTTTTTTTTTTCATTTTTTTTTAATAGATTATTTTCGCAAGAATTCAAATAAATATTTAAATTAAATGCTGTTACCATCAAAGAGACAAATCATTAAAATTAAATTAACAATTATGTTCACAACATAACTAACTATTGCTACACTTATGTAACTTTTGTATTAATTTCAAGCGGTCTATCTGAAGAAGGTCACGAGGATGTAGGGACTATGTTGGAAATGGGTCGCAGTTTGGTTTCGCTAAGTAGGGTTTTGTACCGCATCACATTTTCGGTTTTGGGGTTAAGGAGAGGAGCGCTTGAGGTGAATTTGAAATTCATAGCTGAGAGTGGGTGTCGAAGGCTAGCCAGCGCACAAAGGCAGCGTTTAATCAAGCGGCATAAATTAGATCCGGGGATTTATTTCTCGTGTATATATCTTCTTTTTTTTTTTTTTTATTTACCTTTCTTGTTGTTAATTATCTGAAACAACAACAACAACAAAGCTGCAAATTATGGGTTGTGTGGTGGACCTTTTATCTTGTCTCTTAATGACAACTTTGAAAAAGAACAACTGAGATAAGATGCGTGAAAAAGTAAAGGTGTTTTGTTCTGATAATGATTAAATTTAATAATTAATGTTTATTATTGTGTTTAAGATGAATTTTCATGTGTTTTATCAGGAAATATGATCGGTTGATAATTACTGTTTTATAAGTGGGTTTTTTATAAAATTCGAAATCCATTAATGTAAAACAAGTAAAACATTTCAAAATATATTTTTTATAAATATATATGTAATTTTTTATAAATATTTATGTAATTTATCGTGGATAACCACTTTGACTTTTGATTTGGTTGGCAATTACTGTTTTACAACTGAGTTTTTTATAATATTCGAAATCAATTAATGTAAAACAAGTAAAAAATGTCAAACTATATTTTTTATAAATATAGTAGTTATTATTAGTTATATTATTATTAGTTATACACATGTAATTTATCGTGGGTAACCACTTCATAGTTATCAATGATTTTAAGATTTTGAAGAGAAAAGATTGGCTTAAAGCATGAAAAAATATTTTGATGTGGATTAGCAATTGTGACTTTCTTATATATAATAACGTGAAAAAAAATAAATAAAACACAAAAAATGAGTTTGATTTTTGACTTTATAAAGCTCTAGACTTTTTTTTTGTTCGTTATTTATTGGCATACGGGAGTGCTACTAAACAGGTGTAACCAACCTATTCTAACTTTCTTATCAGTTCTAAATTTCTAGTTTTAAGTATATCATAATACCTACTATTGCCTATCTAGGAATGACTGATTGTATGTAAAAAGTTTATTTTTCGAGCGCTATTCTTTTTTTTAAACAATAGCTAAATAAATTATTTATATTAAGGGGGGGGTATAGCATGTGAGAGTGAATGAGATGTGCGTGCCTTGTGAAAATAGCCGTTTCGTGTAAGTAATATGCTGTTGCTGTGTTAGGAAAATTGGTGTGTTATATGTGTAAATAATTTACTCTAATGATGTGTGAGAATCGATCCATGGTGTACTCCCAACCCTCATAAAGATATTTTATTCAAGAATAGATTTTTATTCTTTTTTTTTATAAATGAAAATATAGTAACTATTGATTATTTATGAAACAATTTAATAATAAAGGAAAAAAATATTAGAATAATGTTAAAGAAGAATTGGCTTAAGTCACCAATATTTTTTAAAAATTTTAGAGCTAACTTTAGAAAAAAATACTAAGTACAAATATATCGCACTAGTATTTCTAAAGTGACACAACTGAAAATTTAACTCAACTGAAAATTTATCACTCTTGCCAATGAGGTAGGGGCAATAGCATTAAGGCAGCAAGAGTGACACAAGTGCCTTCTGGCAGACAAGCTCTGAAGCTAGGTTGATACAGTTGTGATGATTGATAAAGAGATATTTACCAATGTCTTTCATAGTCATAACTCAAGAACACCAATTTTTGAGTTGTGTCACTTTTGAAATACTAGTGCGATATGTTGATTTGATATTTCATTTGCTTCTGATATTTCATTCTTCAGATTTATGCGTGTTTAAAAATTTAAGGATCAAATATAAATTATTGAACAATAATATATTCGATTTTTTATATTAAATTCTAAATATTAAATTTTATTTTAAAAAGGTGAAAAAAAATAAAGATGTATATTTTTTATTAATTTCAAATTCAACAACTGTTTTAGGCCTATTGTTTTCTATTTTACCCGTCCTTTACATTCTGAAAATAGGTCTTTTTTTCTCAACTCTTTTTTCTGATACTCTTAGCTGAAAAAAAAAATAATAAAATAAAGACCTTGCAAATTTCTATATATAGCTAGCTGAAAGGAAAAAATATAAATCACCTAGCCATAAATATATAAAATACAACTGTGAGTCATGCTGTAAAATATATTCTGAAATATCTATTGTTGTCTTTTACATGATCGTGAGTTTTCTACCGCAATGTCATATTAAAAGTAAAAATAATTCTTTAAAAAGAATTTTTCTTAATATAAAGATGGAGATGATTTTCCAAATTGCTAATATTGAACTATTTAATTTTAATAATTAATTAAATATTCAAGAAAGGAATTCTCATCAAAAATCCTTTTTTAAATTGCCTTCAAAGAAAATTTTCTTATTTCACCAACATTTTTTTTTTAATAATTATACTTGTTGAATATTTGCTTGTCTTAAATAGTGAATTAGCTATTATCTAAAAATTCAACTCGATAGGTATTATATGTCCATTTCTAGAGTAACGCTTTAAGTCTCGCATTACGTATGTTCGTTGTGCATATTAACGGGTAGGGTCCTACTGAAGCCGATAAACATCAGCAAAAACTGAGGTAATGTGTTCTGTATTCCATGGAGCCAGCGCCACATCGGGTCGTAATGGCTTGGTAATTACGTGTTTTATCTTTTTTTTGCTAGCTACCAAATCCTACCTGGGTAAGCTAACTCAGTGAATAGCAATGCGAAAGTTAATTTGAGATCAACCACTTTATTAACTGACAAAGAGATTGCGCAGCTGACTGGTCTTTTCTAGGATGCCACAAGAAGGCACAAACCAGAGCTTTGAAGAGATTTATTTAACCTGGATGGCCATTGTTATATTATTCGTTAACGTCACATAATACCACGAAGGCTAATCGGACAATGCTACAGTGGAAGTCATCAATTTTTTCTATCCAGGTATAATTAGGATAAGGATCTTTAACGAGTAACTGACATTGTACAGGCTCGGGACCTCCATTTTACGACTCATCCGAGGGACGCCATAGCCGAGAATTTTTCACTACCTTTATAAAATCCTAGGGCCAACGCGGGACGCGAACCTGCTACCTTTAGTACTGTAAGTTGCCATGCTAACCACTATACCCCAGGTAATTCTTAACACATGTATTTTTTTAATATTAATACCAGTGTCCGACCGAAACCAAAATTTTAGCCGAAACCGAAACCGAAACCGAATTTTGGCCATAGACCTAGTTTCGGGCCGAAACCGAAACTTATTTACGTGTCTATATGTAATACAAATAAATGTGAAATATGTCTAGTTTAGCAATAATATCAATGAAAGCTTATAAAATAACAGTAATTTAACTCAATTATTCATTTAATAAGTGAGCTAGTATCCAAGAGTGGTAAAACAGGTGTATTAGTTAAGTTATAGGATCGAATCTCGGCCCCCTCCTTCCTAGTACGGCTGGTCCCCGTGGGATGTTAGACCATACCCCCTTAACTAGTACATACCTAAAAGTTGAAATAATCTTGAAATAACAGGCTGATTAATAAAAATTCATATTATTATGTATAAATAATGTAGTAAATATTTCCATAATAAAGCCGATAGAACACAAAATGACGGCCTATTGAATACGTATAGGTAGCTGTATGTCAGAAGCTATTTAATCTACTGAGTCTGTTTTAGTCTCAAATGTTATTGGATATAATCTAGTTTGAAAATTTATAGAATAGTTTTTGGTCGAAAACATGCTTCTTCATGGTAAAAATTGAGACAAATTTTTGGGATGTTATTGGTGAACCGCTGGGCTGCCAAGGTTGAAAAATTGGTTTTGCATCGGATTCCCATTCCAGACAAGAACAAAGACCAAAACATACTACCACCATTTGATGCAAGTTTTCATGACAAGGTTACTGACTAAAATATTTTTTTCAATTTTGAATTGAATCTGTGGACATGTCGACTAATTTAAGTTTAAGTATTTAGAATATATATTCATAATTATCTTAATCTTTTTTTTTTTTTTTTAGAAAACAAATTTCATTATTAATGAGGGGATGATTAAAAGCACAAAAAGGTTCTTAACGCTCAAGGTAAAGAATAAATACTATTCTTTACTCTTAACTTAAAGAATTCTCTGAAGAGCATGCATTACATGTTAAGGCTTGATCTGATTTGCGAGGACCTTTCTGTTTGTCACTCTCAAATTTTTGTCTCCACACCCTACTTAAAGTTTTCGATCAAGTAAAGATACCAAAAGAATGAGAAAAATCTATGCTCTACCGAAATACAATACAAGTGTAATTAACTAAAATAACAGATACTTCCCGCTATTAAGTTCAAGGATGTTAAATGTCATGAAAGAGATCGAGCTTACAAGCTGAAATCGTGTAGTCCTACTTCCTTCTTTGAGATATCAGACACAAAGGTAGTTTCGGCTTGGCCGAAACCGAAACTGCGGCCGAAACCAGGTTTTTCGGCCGAAACTGGCCGAAATCGAAACCGAAACTTCGGTCGGTCACTTTAATACCAACAATGGTTTATTATTCCCTTAACAATAACGCATAGCCACATTTTCTCAATCATCACAGTTAAGTTTTAATTGTGATTCTTCTACGACGTCCATAAGAGTCTGCCATAGCTACGATATTGTTTGTTTTCGCATGAATCCCACCAGCCGGCATTGTAAAGGACGCGTGATATCGTTGATCAAATATTTGTAAAGCTGAAAAAAAAGAACAAAAAAACTGGGATAGAGTAAATTTAATTTTTATTGTTGTTTGAGTTAATTATACAACGTTTTATTGCTGACACTTGTCTTACGATATGATGCCATTATGTTATGTAGGCCAAACTGTAAGCAATTCATTGTACATATCTCAGGCGAGACAAACATGTTTCGTAATGCATAAAATGAATGGATATTTCGTTTATGATATATTAAAACTTAAAAAATAAAAATAAAAGTTAAAACGTATAGCACGCTAATTTTGTGAATATTCGGAGCCATAATTTCGTAATCCAGTATTACGAGTAGAATCTTATATTCATTTAAATATTTAAAAAATAAAACGATACGAGAGAACAATTTATGGGATCCCACTAATTTTAGACTAGCAATATTGAAGAATATTCCAAAATGAATTGGAATAGCTCCAAATCGAATTTTGAACTTTCCGAACCTTTTTTTTTTTTTTTTCCTGATGTTCCAATTCAAATTAAAATTACAAAAAAAATTAGAATTTTTATCAAACCCTTATAAAATTGTCCTTGTTCCTTAAAAAAAAATATAATTTTACGAATGGTACTTCAACATTATTTCATAATTAAATATGTAAATATGACAAATCACAACGTATAACGTTCACACTTTAACGAGATACATAGCCAACAGTTTATATCGGCACCCACCATATTTCTGAAACAGAAGAAGTGTGAAGTATCTTGGACTGATGTTTCGCACCTCTCGTGGAATACTGTAACATCTCCGAAAAATTCGATTTTGAGTTTTTTACACCAAACCATTCAAGATGTCGTTATCTTTGTGTGGTATAAAACTGTAATAAGTTTAGTTGTTTAGTTGGCCGAGGAGTGGGGCAACTAACTGAATTTTTTTCAGCAAATGAGTGGGCGCAAATCAGGTAAAATGAAAAATAAATCAAAAGAAAAATAGTTAAGTAACAATTTCTGCCAATAAAATCAACGATTAAAAAAAAAAACAATAATTATAAAAGGCAAACTGAAAAAAGTAAAAACTTTAAACGCCATTTACCAAAAGTTTAGATTTTTGAGATGTAACAGAATTCCACGGAAGGTGCGATTACACTGAAGAGTGACTTAGGTCCTCATTTCAAAAAGCCAGACCTTAAAGAAACGACTGAAAATACAGTGCTCAATTTTTCCAAATCGTCAAAATTGAAATTCAGACAGAAAATTATTACATACACATATTTACATATTGATATGAGCCTCACAGATTTATTTCACAAGTTTTACGTGCAGACTCCTAATAAATATAAACCTCAAAAATCAAAGCTTCATTTTGATTTCTTCAGAAGAATCAAATATTAACTCAAAATACGATTCTAAACAATATTTCATAGGTGTACTTACAGATTTTTTTTCTGTCACTGCTCAAGTTTTTTATCGGCCATCTTGGGGAAGACTGGCCCGGCATTGGCAATAAAGCCTTGATAAAGCATCCTTCCATAAACAATGTTATTTCCATCATAAACCCTATTTACTAAAACCCAATATAGCCAGCCAAGCACGAAAGGTCGCCCCAATGGCCAGTAAACAGGACGGCGAGGATTGGCAGTAAACTTTATCTGATGAGGACGTCCCTGTTTCCTGGGGGAAACATATCGCTTAGAAGAGCCGTTCGGATTCGCCGGAGTGGATCCAAGGGAATATGGTAAGCTCACTTGATTTTCGGATTGTTAGCATCAAGTGAAGGAGCTACTCGTCCGCACCAGGGCACATTCAAACTTTTTCACCTAGGCCAATCTGTTGTAAATACATCCTGGGATGTACGGTAAACTAGCAAATCTGAATAAATCCGATGGTTGTGATATTTGGCACACAATTATGTTTTTTTTTTTACAACCTTTTAAATTTTCACGACCCGATCTTTATGCTTTCCTAGTTAAATAAAAAAAAATATTATTTTTTATTAATTGCGTTCTTCATAATCATCCAATTCAAAACCCTGGCATTATTAAGACTACACAAATGGAATCCTCTCCAAAAATCATATACAATAGTCATGCGGTGGCTCTCAGAGATAACAAACCCACAAACGGTTCCTTTTTTAGTCAAGTTGGGCCTTAATGAACGTGGTCCAGGAGCCGCTGTTCAGAAGTAGTATTTTTATTCATATCTAACAACTTATCTTTATTTTCTATTTCCTTTTTTAAATTCATATATATTAGAATGCACTAGAGTGTGTTTTTTTATGTAAAAAATTTTATGTGGTCATTTTAATATTCCTTTCTTTTTCCACAGCAATGCAGAGTAGGCATTTGTGTTAAGGAATATTTTCTTGGTATATCTGATATTCACTGGAGTACTTTTCTTGTTTATTTATTTAACGTAACTTTATGCTACTGTATGCTATATAATAATAAATATTAATAATAAAAAAGGTTTTACTAAAAATATTTTGTCCTCCAAAACTCATTAGACTATTTACACCCACACAGTTCATTTTTATTTTATTTTTAAAAAAGCATTACATGATTAAATCTTCCAAACAAAAAATAATAATTAAATGAGTTGAATATTAAAAAATGTACGTATTTAAAAAAGAAAAAAAGAATAGGATTAATAAAACATTCCACTTCACCTTGAAGTCAACTATTCAATTTGACAGCTCCATTTTCCTTAAGTACGTCGCCCACGATCTTAATGAGGAGGTATGACAGGGCTTAACAAGTGACAGGGTTGCCTCCTCGATATCTCCTTCGGCTAACAGGCAATCCAATCGGAAATGGAAGTGTAAATCAATAATGGTAGAGAATAAGAAAAAGCACGGGCGTCTTGATCAATGGATCCAGGAAAAGCTTATTTTATTGCTTGTTTACTTTTCTTGGCTCGGTTTCGGCCCGTTGCAAAAGGAAGAAAAAAGAAATAAAAGAATAAAAAAAAATCTTGTCCTTGGAAAGGAATAGACGATAAAACAAGAATGCGATTAAATTCATGGCGAAAACGCTGACCGGCCCGTTTTCGACGCAGCTTTTGTGGGTGTGTGTGAATAAGGCAACAAAATCTAACGATCTTATTTACGAATAGCGATCACACGTCAGGGTTTTGCTAAATAGACTAAATATAAAGGAGATAATTTATATATTTATTAATTATGAATGCATTATGAATACTATCATGCTCATTGACACTTGGCAACCTGCATACATGAATTCTTAAAATAACTAACAGAGCGTCCTTCGCATTCGATTTCTGGTTGTGAAGATAACGAACGAAGCGAATGCGAATCAGACGTAAGCGGAAAGGACGCTATGAATGCAAACAACTTTCAATAAAGACTTCATTTAGCCTTCCTGCAGCGACGTAAGCAAGCTTATTTATTAATATTTAAAAGAAAAACAAATTTGAAGATACGGGTATAATTTATATAACTCAAAAAAACAAAAAAAACTCGTAAAGTCTCTAATATTCTGGCAGGTTCAGTAAATATAATTAACCACATGTTCGCAAATAATATCCAACACATTTTCCTTTATGTCTCCATAAGATCTGAATATTTAAATTTTTTTATATGTGGACCTTAGGAGAGTCGATCGAAAATTCGAGTTAGATGTGGTATGGTAAATTTTGTAAAAGAAAATCAAAGTTTGTTAAAATCAGTGTGTCGAAATAAACCGTAAAAAAAATTCTTTTTTTTTTACCTCCCCACCCAACGCCATGATAAAATTTATGTGGTATTAATGATTCTATAATACTAAAACACCGAGAACGTCGTATATTTCAAATTTCGTCAAAATTGGCTGAACTGTTTATAATTGTCCCCCTCACCAAAAACCAATGAGCATTACTTTGTTGTATATATTTACAACAGATTTTTAAATTCCTACTACTAAAAATAAAAAATACAACTGGTACTGAATTTCAAAGCCCTGATTGATATTTTAGGATGTAAAAAAAATTCCTTTAAATGCATTTAAAAATATTGTTTCAAACATTAACTTTTATTTACTTTAAATGTGAAAAATGTCACTAGGACTCCTGGTCTTCTAAGATCCACATATATATTTATATTAAAAATATCTTATAAAAAATTTTTATAAGAAAGAAAAGTTTTTATTAATTTAAAAATATTAAATGACTATTTATACCTGATCTTGGATGTACGAGTATTATCCTTGCAATCAAAATTTTATTATATTTCATGATTACTAATACAGTAATCTTGAACTTATTACAAAAAAAAAATATAAAACAGTGAAGAAATAATTATTTCTTAATTATGACAAATCCTGAAAAGTTAAAAAAAACGTCCAAAGAAATTTTATATAATTTATTAGAAAATCTATAGTTTGAGACCGGACAGTTGCACAAAAAGTGCAGTCCATGAACACTTCCATAGGTAAATCCCAAGAGCAAATTTTATTGTAATAAGTGTTAATTTTAAAATTTTCTTTGTTTACACATCAAATTTTGATTATTTTAGATTATTGATATGGTTAATTTTATAATATTAGTTATAGTGTATAGTAAGTGCATCATTTCTTTTTTCACATAACTGTGGAAAAAATTCTGCTTTAAATCTCTGTATGTAGTTTTCTTTGTTACTATGGACAGTAAATTCTGCTTTATCGATTCCCGTTAAGTAAGGCTTTATTTTTGAGACCCCATATACAAAATAAATAAATAATAATAAACCGAAAAGTACTGACGACTGTCAAGTTCACAATAATTACAATACCTTATAGAGAATTATAAAAAGCTGTCCCTTCTGAATTTTCCAAAAGGAGCTTAAACATTTAAACAAAATACTAAATTTCTTCTCAAAGTACATAAGTTGGCCTGAATAATTCTATTATAATATTTTAAATAAGTAATATAATACTTCTTTTGCGCTAAAATTATCGTATGGCGTTCTTTAGAACCATTATTGACTAGCCACAATTTTAAACAAGAAAGGTCTATAGTTAGCAGATCGGAAAGCTATAAAACTGAACTAGCTAGGTTATTTTTAGCCGCTCAACAATGCCTCGTAAAGATCTAAAGGATTGTTAGAGAAATACGATGGGAAAATTCCAAAGGTAGAAAAAAGGATATTTAGATTACAATGTAACTTTATGGGTTTGTCGTAAAGAGGGTCAGTGCGACTTAATATAAATCACTAATTGTAAGTAGGTGAATGAGTTTTATATCGTTAAATCTGATTAAGTGTTATATGTATGCAAATAAATTATTATTTTTTTTACGTTAAGGAATAATAATTTTTGAAAACTTCTTCATAAAATGAAGTTAAGTCATAGAAAATGTTTTATTCGATTTCAATATGAAAATATAACAAAGAGGAAGAGGAAGAATACCTAATTAAATTATGAGAAAGTGAACATATACATATTAAATCGGTAGATTTAAATCATATAAATTTTAAAACATAGTTGCCTAAATGTCTATAGCTAGTTGAAATTGAGAAATTTTACCATATTTGTTATTAGAAAAAATAATGGGATAATTGGGCATGGTTTGAGTTTTGGATTTAGACCTTGACGTATAGACAAAGGTTTTATTTTTTGTTTTCAGTTTTTCATAAGTACATACCTAGATATATAGATACATAGATAACAAGAAAGAAATCGTTCCTCTTTCCTATTTAAATTTCACTTTCCCAACCTTCATCAATAAAAAAAAAAAAAAAAAAATACGTATTATAAAATCCAAGGGCATAAGATTTCTTATGTTACCTTAATGTGAATACAATATTCTAACTACACAGTAAGTTTTTTCTACGATATCTTTTCCCTATACTACGATACTTACTCTAGATAGTAGTAATTTATAGTAGGTTGTAGACATAGAATTATAAATATAAAAGATCCCTCAGTTTAGGTACCAACAATTTCTTATAAAAAAAAATTGGTGGCCCTGAAATAAAACTGAATATTTGTTTACATATTCCAGTTATTTTCAGTAAAAAAACATTTAGCTGTAGCAGCTTTAATCGGGTCCGATAGCAATACTGATGAATCTGCTCTGTAACAGTGGCAGTCCAAAAAAAAAAATGTGCTGGGGGGGGGGGGGGGGTAGCGTGGATGTTCTTTGCATATAAAAAAAAAAAAATAAATAAAAATATGCATATATCGGAAGAAAAAAAATCACACTTATTCATTCCCCGTGTGCTCCTACTGTTTTAAGTGGCAACACAACCCCATTTGAGCAGCAGTGCTTAGTAAAAAAAAAAACATTTATTCCTATTATATTTAAAATGATTTGATATATTGCTATATTATTTGCAATGCATTGAGACTTCTAGTTTTCTTGTGTGTTCGTTAAGTTCTCATTTCCAACTGTCAAAATAAAGTCCTCAATTAGACCTATTTAACCTCATGCGGTCAGTGTGTTCTAATTGATAAGTCGTAGGTTGTCTGGAATTGCTTCGTTCGCCCGGGGAATACACGTTTGTAGGGTAGTTTGTTTGCATACTTCTTCGAGATCTGTACGTCTTTACTTATAATTTTCATCTCATTTTGAGTGTTTGCTCTTGTGCATTATACTATATCTTCGTTATAGGACGAGCAGTATCCTGTCGGCTAGATGATGACAATCATAGGACCTCCGAACCCAAAGAGTGTGGTGAACCCGAAGTAAGGAAGACTATCCTCGCTGCGGTCTGAGGCTAACGGGCTAGAATATAACAAGTCTTTCATCTCCTCATCAGATACGGTCAACTACAGCATCCATGGACCCCTGGCTCCTATAATATTCAGCCTCAGCTCCGAGTGAAATCCTTCACCATCGACCGATGGTCCAAGGGTCAGTTTCCTTCGCCCAAGGATCGTTACTGTGAGTGGGAATCATTAATCATGGGTCAAGTTTAAATTTGCAATTTTAATATCTCTCAGTCCCTATGTTATTTCGAAATGAAAAAAAAAATGAAAGAGTTAATGAGTTAATTATCTCAAAAAGCAGCTAGGAATGGAAAAAAATTAATATATGGTGTGTCGATAGCTTTTTAGATTTTTTGATGATGATTACCCATTAACATATTTTTATGTAGCCTGAAAAAAGTAGCTATCAAGTCTTACTGACCTGCACCAGAGATTAAATTTTGTCATACTCTTAAGAACCAAGCAAGAATAAATTTAAGACCAGGGTGCATAGTATAAAATTTATTTCTTAATTTTCTTCCATTCCTATATAAAAACAGATTCAGCAACCCAATAGTTATCTTTATTCTCTTCCAGGAAAAGGTAGTCTCAGTCAGCTGATAGTTGAAATAGATAAATAAGATTATTTAATGAAGGCCATCGTTTCGATCCAATTTGTAAGTCATCTCCAAGAATTAAAAAAGAAAAAACACTAACACTACCTTCACAGGAATAACAGAAAATTTTTAATAAAATTTACTTCATTTTTTCATTCTCTTTGGATCCTTTCGTAGTATCTCCTTACTTCTTAAATTAATCGGCTATGGACTCTTCGTTCATTAATCGTATCATAACTAAATCTCTTTTTAAATCCTTCACATTTTATTCATGATCTTATTGAGCCACTCATATTTCATTGGACTTACAAGGGGAGGCTACGGACGTGGGGTCACCGATTACAATGAAACTTTTTTTTGAGTTTCTATATCCAAAAATATTAGATACGTGTCCGAGGGTTCTTGCCAATGGGCTTTCTGAGCCGAGAAAAAAAATTTCTTAGGTACGAAAATAGCCAAAAATTGCATCAACAGAGTTGCCGCTGCTCAAAGCTCCTTCAACCAATTTCAATGAAATTTTCAGGGATGTCAGAGTATTGAAAAATATTAGACATATGTATAGGGGATTGGCGAAATTAGCCTCTGGAAGCCCAGAATAAATCATTCAATATTGTGGTATATTCGTGCTCTCTGGGTAACGTTAAAAATCAGTTCCATTACTTTGTAAATTGAATAAATTACGTTTTTCAGCTTTTTACGTCAAAAAATAAATATTTGTATTTAAATATTTAACAGGAAATATTTTTTATGAAAAAGCATTTTTTGCTTAGACTGAAGAAAAATTTTCAACCAAAAAAAAAAAAAAATACTATTTGAAATATGTTCCAGTTTTTATGTAAAAAGCACAATTTCATAGTTACTTAAAAAAATATTTAAGATAATTTTGCGAAAAATTGAATTCGAAAGTTTGAATTTTGAATCTGAAAGTATTTCCATTGTTTTTTTCCCTTGCCCAAAGAATTAAGGAATTATTTTATGATTGAAAAAGTTTGTTAAAAATTAAGAATAATAAATCTTTGGAAGACGACAACTGTTTTTATTGAATTTAGGGATTGCAGTTATAAACACAGTATGAACTTCTAAATACAAAAAACAGCATATTGTCAACCATGTGATGTTTATTTTTTTCGACAAGTAAAAAACTTCATTAAAAAAATACGAAATTGCCCTGAAATATTGAGTGATGGTCGTCAGGAAATTAGTTCAAGGGAAGATGCTCTGAAAATTCATTCCTTAATTCATCACCAATTATCATCTCCATTATTTGTTGACATGGTAAAATATGCTTGGTTTGCATCCAAGTTAATTCCAATGAGATGTTTATATTTGAAAATGTCAATCAAATATGTTTTCCTGATGGAATGAAAAAGGAAGGAAACTGCAACTGCAAAGGTGTACCTTATATTAAATGCTCTCATTGCCGAAAAAACTTATGTTTTAGCTGTTTTTTTGATAAATATCACCCAAACGAGTGTGGGGTGTAAACGCATATTTTTAATTTCCTAGTTAGTATTTTAGGATAATTTGGTATTTTATAATGTTTATGTAGTCCAGGAAAAGTCTAAAACATTTTCCTGACAAAAATATGTTTTTAATTTTAATTTTTCAAAAATTTATCACATTACATTTAAATATAGGTACTACTATTTTACGAGCATAAATTTTTTGGTGACATATCTCATCAATCCAAGCAAGGAAATTTTGTTATGAAAAATATTTCCTGTTAAATATTTATAATATTTAAATATAAATTTAGAAGATAAAAAAAAGAAAAAAAAAACTTCGTCTCAAAATAATTTGTTTTTAAATGTAAATATTTAGTTTTTGAAGTAAGAAGCTGAAAAAACGTAGTTTATTCAATTTAAAAAGTAATGGAATTGATTTTTAACGTTACCGAGAGCGCGAATATAACACAAAATTGAATGATTTATTCTGGGCTTCCAGAGGCTAATTTCGCCAATCCCCTATACACGTGTCTAATATTTTTCAATACTCTGACTTGCCTGAAAATTTCATTGAAATTGGTTGAAGGAGCCTTGAGCAGCGGCAACTTTGTTGATGCAATTATTGGCTATTTTCGTTCCTAAGAAAATTTTTTTCTCGGCTCAGAAGGCCCATTGGCAAGAACCCTCGGACACGTATCTAATATTTTTGAATTTAAAAACTCTAAAAAAAGTTTCATTGTAATCGGTGACCCCACGTCCGTAGCCTCCCCTTGTTAGTTTTGCTAATATTATTTTCTGTCTAATCATTGTTTTATAATCAATCCATACTGCATCCCGAGAAATTCTTTACATACCTTCATTAGTTGTATCATATTGATTATTTTCCCAATATAATTATGTTTTTGGCTAACCAACCACCTTTTCACATTTTTCTCTCATGTTATTATACACACCACTCAATTTTGTGTAACATATTAAAATTATACCAATTTACCGTATTTGCACTTTTTAGAAAAAATTATGTTATTGAAACTGTGTCAGTTATTTTACTTGTCATTTTCTGTTGTTCTCATGATTTTATTTACATAAGTTAATATTATAAAAGGTTTTCGAAATGTTGGCCCTAAATATATAACTTTGTTTATTAGTTTCAACTTTTATCTGACTGATATTGTGATTATCATTTGCTAGGAGAAAATCAAGATATAGAAAAGCTATTTGTTTGATAATCACTTCTTCTGAAGATTGGCAATATTTCAGCGAGAAATTAATTATACGTTACGTATATTCGTTTAATGCTCAATATTAGATTATCTTTGGCTATTATAGTCGGGACATCAGTAGAGTGCAGAAAAAATACATAATTCACAGAAGTGTCTTAGGTGGAGATCCATGGAGATCTATGGGTCTTGCAATGTAATTTTTTTTTCTCTTGAATATTTCTTAAGCGAGGTCAGTGTTTAAATATTCACTGATCAAACACAATATGATATTATCGTCCGTGTCTAATATTTGCAGAATATTAATGGCCTTGAGGGTGAGCAGTTGTTATCAGCTTGCATATTTTCGGCCTGCAGTCTCCACCTGTCCAAATTAATACAAGTGACTTCGCACATTACTAATTTTTTTTCCGGGAGATCGCTCAAGATCATTGCAGAAAATTTTTAAGAATTTGAATCATAGGAATATATCAAGAAAATCAAAAAGCTTTGATTAAACCCTCCTTAAACTTATATATACAAGTATTTGAAAGATATTTCCCATGTGTATTCTGAAATATAAAAAAAAACTCGATAGTATCACTATTTCCGTTCAAAATGCATTTGACTGCATCAGTTGGTACTGTAGTAAGTTGAGAATTTTTATTAGTTTTATTTCTTCCAAAATGTGTACCTAGATCATTAGTTGGCGGCCGGTAGAGAGACGAAAGGCAATAGATAGGACTGAGACGAGGAATATCGCTGAGCTATAAAAAAATATTTACATATAGTTAAAATCCAAGAAAAAATTAAATGACACTAAAATAAATAAATTATAAAGTTCATTTATTAAAAATATCCCGGTTTTGCCCCCATTATTATCTTATTCAATCTGACAATATCTAGGAGTGACAATCTCTTATCCCTCTACGTACGCCACTACAGTGAAATTTCGATTAACCGATTAACAGGGAAATGAAGGTTTTGCGAATAGACTGACAACAGATATAGCCTTATAAAAGAACCTATTAATAGCATTCAACGACCCTTATTTTTGTGTAAAAATAATTTAATATCCTTTTTTTTTTTTTTATTTCAATAGAAAAGACTGGCATGGAATCGAACCCGGGTCTCTGAATCCCCGTTACAGCATTCTGAACTACTCACCGAACCGTGGGGCTCGTCCCAGCCATGTCAACATTCTCTCTTCGACGATCCTGCCACATTGGAGTGAAGTAATCGTGGGCTCTGCAAATTTTTGGATCCAACATTTAATTAAAGTTAATTTTTTCTACTTTTCTTATTCTTTAATTTTGATCGATAATTTTTTTTTAGTTTTGCTGCAGTGACAATTAATACAAGTCTTAATTGACCTTCTTCATGTTAGAAAAGACCAAGCCAAGATGAAATTCCGCTCAAGATAAAAATCTTTTTTTTTTCTCTCCATACTGCCCTGACAGTTGTCTTGTCAAAATGTTTATCAAAAGATTTATAACAATGTTAGTTACAAACATTAAGAATGGAAGTGATTGAAAAAAGATCCTACACTTAAGGAATCTACTAGAGATATATTGGAATTGTTCCATTGTTTGTTGCTTTTTCACTCTCACTGTTGCATTTTTTATTTATATAAAAAGTTTTGGAATTCTTTTTCATCAATCAACCTGAGAATCTCAAAGAAAAAGTCGACCAGTTTCCACCTCTAACCTCTAACCTCTAACCAATATCTAAAATTATTTGGCTCCACGACAACCAAACTGTGGCTTTAAGTTTCGAGCAATGTTATATGAATCCCTCAGGTAGATCTCCTACGTGTTGTACGTGCGATTTGATGAACCCTACAATTTTTTTATCATTTGATTTAAATATTCTTATATAAGTTTAGCTTTAAAGTTCAATTAAACAGTAGTAATTCTGTTTCATAGATAAATTACTAAGTTGCAGACATGACAAAGGAAACGAGTTGGAATATCTAGGAATACGTGAGGGCAGGTATAAGAGAAGAGATAACGACCAGGCCAACTCATTCTAATTCAAACAAGAGTCCAAAGCCGAGATGAAGTCACCGGGGTCAATATGCAAAGTCCTAAATGGGCATGATTTGTATTCAAGCCCCGAAGCCCGTACTTATTCCAATTTCTTTTTAAGATAAGTTTTACTGTCGGGGATGGGGTTATGGTAGCTATTATTGCTAGATAGGGCTCACAAACGACTGAGTCATTTTCTTTGTTCGCTTTCCTTCCCCCTGTCAAACGCTATCTTTTTTCCCGGCTAATACCCCATTATCCGATAGGAGTCACCTGGGAGATTAGATTTATTCCAAGGCTGCGGGTAAACGATTTGTCTCATACCGATAGTTATTGCTCATCAGAAATAATTGTTCGTTGTTTTCAGTTATTTTCTTTGTTTCGTTTTCTAATCATCTTACCAGTATTTTTCCTACGCTAAAAAATCTATTCATTTTTCATTCCTGATATTTCAATGAATTTATTTTACACACTTATTTTTTTTCTTAGTATCTGTCTCAATATCAATCAGCAAAAGTATATAGTATTTAAAAGTAAATAAATAGAAATTTCATGCAATTCAGTCATGAGGAAAGATTTTGCTCTCACTCTTTTCCGGTCTTGATTCAGAAAAAGAGGTCTCTTTCCCTCATCCACTCCTTTTCGGTCTTCTCTCTAGAGGCACGCCAGCCTATTATTTTATTCATTTATTTATTCCAACCCTGCCTGTCTTTAAAGCAGTAAGGGAGTTCGCAGTTGGGGGGTGTTAGGCGTGCCTACTGCAATGGAAACAAGATTCACACATCATTCGCCGCTCATCTTATTTTCTTTTCATCACCACATTGTCCTCTTGAGTTAAACCTTATTTCGGCGGTCTCCTAGCTGCATGTCCTCTTCTCCTTCCCAGAGTGGTCCGACGACTTCCTTCCACTCATAAATGAAAGACCTAAAATGAGGTTAAAATTCCTCTCCATGGTTATAACCAGGGGGAGATCGCTCTCCATATACCCTACAGGTAAGTATAATATGCTCAGCTGTCGCCGATTTCTTTATTATATTTTCTCGAAAACGTCCCAAAGAATTTTGAATAAACTCGTCATGTTTCACTAAATTATCACTATAATTCTTTAATATTTTAAATGGAAAAGAAAAATTATTTTCTTACTATAAAGTACCTACCTTTGATTAAGTTAAAATGGAGGAATTAACTGTTTTTAATTATGTCTAGTGATAAGAAATGGCTAAACATGGAATAAGAAAAAATCGATAAGCATATACAAGAGAAAAAAAGAAAAATGTTCCGAAAACTCTTAAAACACGTTAAAACACGTTTCAAATACCGTTAAACCGTTCTAATCAAAGGTTAAATAAGGTCACCTGTGGTGTAGTGGTTAGCATAGCTACCAACGATACGTAAGGTCGCGGGTTCGCGTCACGTAGTGGCCATAGGATTAGGGCCAAGGGAGTAAAAAATCCTGGGCTATGCCGTCCCTCGGATAGGACGTAAAATGGAGTTCCAGAGCCTGCACAATATCAGGTACTCGCTAAAGATCCCTAAACTATACCTGAATAGGCAAAATTTATGACTCCCATTGCAGCATCGTCCGATTAGCCTTAGTGGGATAAAGATAACTTAAATATAAAATCTAATAAAAAATTCCAAAAAATTATATTACCAAATAAATAAAGTAATAACATACTCGTATGTACATCTTTATCCTTTATGTTCGCTGAATTACTTCCTTAGTTCTACAATTTCTAGGCTCATTTATGACCATGTTAAAAAGATTACAAATTTAATTATGTAAATTATTATATTTATCAATAATAATAATATTTATCAAAGGCATGATTTATCACTATAGGAAGGCAGACAGTAAACATGCGAGGAATATTTTAGTATCGAAAGGACAACAAGCCTCGCTGTACTGTAAGCAGCTTTGTTGTCCGCAAATGTCCTTCTTTTATTTTTTCCCTATTATACTCTTCTTTTTTTTTTTTTATGTGTCTCTCTTTTTTTTTTTTTTTTTAATTCCTCTTTGGGCGAGAGTTGTTTACAAGAAGATAGGAAGGTCTAGGCAGAGATGGGAACTGAATTCGGTGATTCAGCTCCGATGCCAGGGATAAGCCTCATGTCCAGATTTAATGGCTATTTTCCATACTCCAAGGTCCCCCAGGAGATTTATCGGCCGCCGGAGGGGAAGGGATAAAAATAAATGCTTAGTATATAAATTATTTGTAGTCTATGTGACATGTTTACTGTATGCAATATTCCAGCGCGTAACAACACTCTTGAGCATTCGCAATGGAAATTGTTGTACCTTATATAAAATATTATTCATGTTTTAATTGGTGTTATGTATATAAAATGTAGTTTTATATATCGCTGTGAAGCTAAGACAGTAACAGAAATAAAATCGTTATTCTACACTAAATAAAGAATAAACTAAAAACACTATTAAGCCTTTGAAACAACAGTTTTGGTTGAGTTATCCCCAAGAGATTATTTATTGATTTTCCCATGTTTCCTACCCAAAATATATTAATGAGCGAATTAAGTCGATTACAATGAACCAAATAGTCATGTTAGCACTGTTGAGTTTTTATAAACCTTGGGATGAATATTTTGTAGTTCACTTATGAATCGATTAGTAAGAATAATAACACACATCAGTTAACAAGATTGATAAAAAAAAGTTTGATTTCAAACATCGTTTCAAAATTTAACCGTGTAAGTGAAAACAGTTCTTCGATGAGTCCGAAAGAAAATTTAATTCTTTTATCTAATAATAGTTACTTTTTTACTCCCTAGGTATCTAAAAACGAGAAAATGAAAAAAAAAAATATTGTAGCTCTAACGTTACTAATTAAAGTTCATTGTAACTTTTATAAGCTAGTATGTTATTTTCACGCTTAATTTATCAAAAAAATCCATTTAAGTTCAATTGAAGATGAGTGTTTCATATTATAAAGATTAATAGTTTTATATTTATAAAGATTAATTTTAACTTGGCAATGAGGGGGGGGGAGATTTCGAAAATGAGCTGTAATATATAAATTATGTATTCTTTTTATTATTTTCATGATTGTAGGCTGAATGAAGAATTCATTTTTCGTATTACGGAGGTTCAATGGTGCGACTAAGTAGGTACGTATTTTTTTTTAAATTATTAAGTTCCTGTAATATAGATGAGACGTAGAAAATATGTTAAAACCTAATAATTAAGCGTGAATTTTCTAATTTCACATTTCTAATGTGTGCACACCTATTTGAAGTTCACAAAAACATACTTTAACAAAAATGGAAATGTCTTCGAGATTTTTTAAAATAATTTAGAACCTAATAACTTAATTAAAACCATAAGTATCATTATAATATGGCAAAAAATATTAATATTGATGATGCGCAAACGCTACTCTGGGACAAAATGGGCTTAAATAGCTCTAGAGCCTTGAGGATGGGCTCGATCGACCAAAGGAACATATATATATATATATATATGACCATTTTTAATTATATTGTATGAAATGAAGAAACCATGGATGAAGTTATTTGTATACATCATCTATAATTGATTCGATTAACTCAGTGAACGGTTATTCATATAATACATATTTAACAGGGCACTAATTGGATAATTTATTGGTTAAACATTGATGAATTATGTGAGTTAAGTACACTGTATATATCCCTGTAAACTAACTCCTGATAAGTGTATTTTCTTTCTGACTCAGAAAAAGATATGTCAAACGCCTTCTGAGCCCCAGGACAGGTGACTGATAACGTTTGACAAATGAGTTGGAAAATTCCTCTTCAATTTTGAGTCCCACGCTTTCAAGTTGCCTCTTAACTTGAAAGAACCTAAATTGAGAGCTCTTTTGTCACTGACGGGGACAAAGAAATAAAAATAACTCGTTAATATTTTCTATTTATTACCGCAGCTGAGGCAACTTTAAACATTTTTTTTTTTTATAAAAATAGATAATTTTGTAAACTGTATAATTATGTAGGGACGTAGGAATAAAAAAAAACAAACTTGTATTCACTAATCTGTAATGTGCGAAAATAATGTAAGTTCAAAACAAATTGTTATTGTGTTCTGAAAAAGGACACAGGTAAAGAATACATTTTACATACATTTATGTAAATATTAAACAATTTATTATTAATGACAGTCTAATCAAAAATTCAAATTGAAAATATGAAATTCATTTTTATTCCTTTCCCTACTTCATATTACTGATATGATATTACTAAGCAATATTTCCATAAACAATAATGAAAATAAAAATAAAATAATCAGACAATGAAGAATTTAAATGAGATGAAAATGTGATTTTCGCTAAAGGATTGATGTGAATGTTTAATGGTCGTATTTGACGAATCAGTCTGGAATCAGAGGAATAGTAGCTAAAATAATTGAGATTGTACGTTCATGATTTAGGGTTATGTTGGTTACATAAAAAGGGCGATTGGACTATCTACCATTAGAAGGGTACGTTTGACCGAACGAATTCATGCTTTTTTTCAAAAAACGTAATTTTTTTCCGCAATCGTCGAGGTCTCAAAATTGTCCTGTAGATTAGATGTTTTCTAACTTAATTTGTATAAGCGATCTCATCAATAGCAGTATAAAGTCGATTCGAAATGGTATCTACACGTAGGCTTGAATCTTCATCAATCCAAATACTCCAATACGGCTCGGTTTTAGTAGTAATTAGTAATAACTAGATCATACGCAATATCTTTTCACTTCTGTTCCAAAATAAATAATTCGATTTCAACACGTGTTAATGATAATTAATGTCAATGCCAACGCATGATTTAGTAGCAATAAACAAACCGTGAACAATAGCAAACATATTTGTCATTGTAATTTTTGTTTTCTACTCATGAATATGTAAAACCGATGAATCTTTGTCTAGTTAAAAGCTAAAAATAGATTTGGGTGACTTCGTGATACAGGAATATCATACGACTTATAGGTAGTGTTTAGACTGTCCACAGACCTCTTTTAGTCAAGGAATTATCAAGCCCAACGCCCAAAACTACCATACTGCCTTTTTTTTAAAAATCCTTGGTATATTAACGATTTTATAGCGCTCTTTTATGGTCTGTTCATTTTAGAGCACGCTATGGACAAACGCAACTACTTTTATTTTATTTTTTTTATTGTTCCCTGGTTTTGGTTCACCTGCTTAAGGTTTTATATATATATATATATATATATATATATATATATATATATATATATATATACTCTGATATTATGTACCTTTAAAATCATTTGACAGCAAGATTTAGTAAAAAAATAGATTATTTTCGAAAATCATATGCAAAAAAAAGGTAGTAACTGCTGATATTTATATTAGGTTGTGCTCCATAAGTAATTTATTACTTAGTCAGCTCCATGATTTTATTATAAACCAATAATCAGATAATAAAATCAGAGTATTAATCATTGTAAAAATCAGTGCAGGTTAATTATCTAATGGTCTTTGCAATTTTAAAAAAATTGATATATGAGTCTTTCAGTTAATAGAATTACTAACTCTGATTTCAACATTTTGCCGTAGAGCACTCTAAATATTTCTCCATGGAAATTCGTACCCTTTGACAATGTTTGTGTATTTTAGTAAACTATGATGTTGCAGCATTAATCTCACAAAATTAAATGTTAAGAATTTTTCTAAGAAAAATGTTATTTAAAGTGCTTTCTTTAAAAATGTTGAAATTAGAATAACAGAACAGAAAAGATGCGTCGGTGGAAGCAATTGTTTTCTTTTCTTGTACCATTAGAGCTTATGTTTTATAAGAAACAACTGATAATGCCTTTGGAATGGTTGAAAATAAGCACTTTAAGAAATTCTATGCCTATTGATGGTTTTATTATTATTTCTTCTTGGTTTTTACGAAGGAAATTTAATGGTAAAATAAGAATGAATATCTCTAGCCCTGAGACGGTAACGAATGCTGTTGATTATCTAACAAATAGTCCAACCACTAATTCTTCCACAACTGGTTACTTGTGATATTTAGTACGGATTCTCAACTGGAAGGGCAAATTTAACATCTCATTCATAATTGATACATACGACCAGGAATAAAAAGCCGTAGGAGACCGGTTTCCTTACACCGGTTTATCAGTCACCGTGCCAGCTCAGGAGCGAGCGAGACCTTATACAAAAACTGGAAGCGATAGATCATGCTCACTTAGGGAAGATAAAACTTTGAAGAATGCTGATGGTGAAGTGTCGGGGATAGATAGTTATATAGTTCTTCATCCCTTGGCTCTGGATATGGCGAGGCGTACCGCTAGCCGATGAGGCCTCCACCTCTCGCCTCAAATATATCAGAAAGCTCTCGGCAACCAGTTTGTCCGGGACTGGTCTCGCCCTCATAATAACCCCGTAATTAGAAAACAGTGTGGAGATACTTAAACCCTGCCGAACGGCTAAGCTAATTTAGAGAATCTTTTCCTTAATAATTAGGGGATCTCAGGATTTAGTGCAGTCATGCGAGTTCCCATTCTGTGCGAAACTGGGTAAGTTTCCGATCGTAAATTTGCTATCCGGCCGTCTAAATCATTGGCGCGTAATTCAGATAAGAAACTTTCTAGATGGATTCGGTTTTCTCTGCCGCAGTATGTGGAGCTGAATGAGAACTTATGGTTCCATCGATTTCAACCTTATTCAGTCAAACGTTAATTATAATTACATGTACGCACGCTTATTTCGCTTGCAGAAAAAGAAATAAAGGTTAAAATTAAAAAAAATATTAATAAAGTCAAGTCGACCTATAAGAACATTTTTGGGTTCTCCCCCTATTAGTTCTTCAATTAAAACTGACAGTTCGAGTACCTTCTAAGCTTGTCTGGAAAGTTCTAGAATGTTCTGATTCAGACTAAATATAATTAGCGAGCGTTAGTTTTGTTCTGAAGTCGAATCATAAGGACACAAAGATTGATTTGTTTGTTTAATAAACGATTTTGAAGGGGCTTAAGCAACTTGGTCCTAATAATAGATTGCCATTATAAAAGCATAGTGGTCTTAACGAAAACGGTCTTTACAATCAATAATAGGCGCAGGTAGCGGTTTTCAAGTCAGCAAGTATTCCCTTTTGGACTGAAAGCAATGCTTTATTTCAAAAAATCAAATATATTATCAATGCCATTAAAATCAGTTCATAGTATTATACCTCATATTATTATACGTTTCGATAAACGCTCGCTTTAGGGTCTGGCCACACATGTCCGCACCGGATCCGCACCGCAGCAATAATATAGGTTATGTTCAGAATATTTTTAATTTAACTTACATATTACCTTTAGTTATGCCTAAAGTGGCCTGTGTCTGACAAGTGTGGCCTGATCTTTAAGCATAAATAAAGGTAATATGTAAGTTAAATTAAAAATATTCTGAACATAACCTATATTATTGCTACGGTGCGGACATGTGTGGCCAGACCTTTATCCGGGGTGTATTTAATAACTTCTCCGCCGTCGTCCTTTACCATTATTAATTAATTTATATATAATAAAACCATAATAATGCCATTATTAATAACCATGTAATAAATACCATTATTAATTAATTTGTATATAACAAAAATATAATAAAAACCATTGATTTAGGTAAGTTTTATTATAATCATCTGTTAATGTTAAATGATAGTAATTGAAGCGTGGAAATGCATAAGGTTATATGTGCCAAAAAATATGTATATATCTTTTTTGTTTACCAAGTTATTATGGGTATCAAAACCATTCTTCAGAAATGGATGTAACTAATTTTTAGTTGTTAATAAGTAGTTCATTGAACGTTTGAATGATAGCGTGGGTGTGAGCACCGAACGTATTTCATTCACCTAGTGGGTATAAGCCAAATCATTTCTCGAAAATTTTCTCGAAGACACTTATACCCTTTTGCATTTCCATCCTTCAATTGTCCTTCATAGGAAACCAATCGTTAGATAATTTCATTGCTTGCTTTGGTGGATAATTTTTCATTTTTAGAAAAAGGAAAACAGAATTTGAATCGATTCAGGCTTAAATTCATCAGGTAAAATTTAAATAAGAGAAATTAGTTCACCTAGAAGAGAAAAAATTGTCCAATCACGGTATTCAAAACTGAGTCTCTGCATATCCGTCGCTGACTTTCTAATATGCGGCCTATTTCATGTTCTACTGTTCTAATTCAACGTTATACTTAGGCGAACTAATTACTTCGCTGGGATATCAGTGGGTTCAAGGGATCATTGAAGAGGGAAGGTTGTCCTGGCTGGGATAAGGATAGGTAGCTTGGTATGTACCGTCAATGGACAATCATTACTCTTCTAGATAAAATTATTATTCTTTTTAAATTTTAGGTAATGGATTTAATGATTATTAAGCCTATAGATGGTTGATGAAAGAAATTATGTTTATTCTATTAGATGAACATAGATTTAAGATTTTAATTTTTTCAAATAAAAAGTATATTTACCATTCATTCATTGATTGATTTTTTTCTAAAAAGATTGTAGTGCGTTAATAAACGTAGGATGGACAGAGGTTTTCAAAATCATTTCCTGACAAAAATGCTTGAGCGTTGTTGAAGAAAATAATAATGAGGCTAAAAACCCCATATTACCTAAATAAAAAACTCGTTCTTACATAGTTGGATATACTAGGCCTATACCTATATTCCTTCATAATAATAATTATTTTAATTGATTTTAGTTGCTTTGATTTTTTTATTTTAATTTGAGACGCTTTCACATTAACTTATTCGGAAAATCAGAACCAGCGTTGTGAAAAAAATTAAATGTGAACTTATATGTTACTTAATACTTTTATGTATTTGAGACTGATGGTAGACAGTATTTATATTATGCACCTAATTTAATAAAATATTTAAGGAATTTATATTTTTACTTTCACTTACCTATAGATGAAACATATACCTACCTAGTAAGGGAAAGTATTGTGATCGTGAAAAGTTTCGACTTCCGGTTTTCAACGGCAATACACGTTTTGGGGTCCCAACATAAATAAACAAGTCCCGCAAAATGGTCTGTGTGAACAGACTAGCTCTAAAACTGTAAAGCATACGAACCTGAAATTGGGTATTTGATATATGAATACTCCTGCGATGTGACAGCAAAAATTTCATCAAAATTAGCCAATTTTGGAGGGTGTACTTTATTTGATAACTTTTACGTTTTTTCGATTTTCTCAAAAACGGCTCTAACGATTTTGATAAAACGAGGTATTTGATATATATATATATATATATGCCCGGGATATGACAACGAAAATTTCATCAAAATGATCAAACGGGGGGGGGGGGGGGGGCATTTTATTTCATAACTTTTTTCTCCATTTTTAGGGTTTTTTTTCGATTTTCTCAAAAGTAGCTTTAACGATTTTGATTAAACTCGTCATGTTTAATGAGAATCAAGTATTCTTTAATGTGAGGTAAGCTGTATCATTATTAAAATGTTCTGAGGGAGGGTTAAATGGGGAAGGGGCCTTTTTATGTTCCTCAAAGTACTTTTGTTTATTTGGAGAAATTATCTGCCTCTCGTTTCGCCTAAAAATCAGAAAATGGCCAAATATGAAAAAAAATCAAGTAAACATATATAAGAGAAAAAAAAGAAAAATATTCCGTCAACTCATAAAACACGCTGAGCCAACGCTTGCGCAGTACGCCTTTAATGACAGATGATTGTTTATAATTAAGATGTTTTGTTCCTTTAATAGATATTATTTGTTTCATAGTAACTATATGAAGTTTTCAACAGCTACATAGAGAATTATAAAATGATACGGTTTGGACTATTAAGCTTGCATTGCCTATTTATCACAAGTAAAAAGTTTTATTTAATAATAAAAAAAATTTGAGTATTTTAAAGAGCATATACTAACAAAGATAAGTAAATGAATGTGGAAAAATTTGTGACTTTAAGAAATGGCATTTAACGAAACACATAAATTTCTAATCAAAGTTAGTAAGTGAAAGTTGTGTATTGCGCACCAGATATTTTATGTTGGTATTATTCCTATAGGCATATACCTATCAGCTAGCCCCCTCAATAAAAAATAAAATAAAAATAAATACAAGAAAAAATAAGAGTTTACTTGAGCTATATGGAAATTAGTTTTCAATAACACTTAACACACGCTGTGTTACTTTTCTTTCCCCCTAACCTAACCGTTTTGGCTTCAAGTTCTTCACGGACGTCTTAACAGAACAGATGGTGAGGTCATAAATAAGATGGTTACAGTAGTTAGTATTGAGCTATTAGCAAGGGAAGCCATAGCTACTGAGGAACAGCCCTGGGTGAGCACACAGTAGCAGGGGACTGTAATTGCACTGCGGCAACATCAAACGGTAGCGGCACATATCAAAGGCAATCGCTCTGGAGATTGTTTCACCTCTAGGCTCTAGATTACCTCTCCATCGCCCACATTATACTCACACGCTCACACACAATATATATTTAAAATAAAATGGTTATACACATATATATACACACATATACACATGTACATATACATAAATAAATAGAATCATACAAACAATAAATAAATGATCCAAATATTGGAACTGTAACGAGTCGATGACATTGCAGTTTTACGCCAATAAACTAAATCAAACTAACTTTAAAAAAAGTCAATGCTGTTACTCTCTTTTGTCATTATTTTTGGTTATGTTATTATTTTTGTTATTATCGTATTACCTGCACATTTGTATCTATATACTTATAAAAGTACGTGTGACTTACATCTCGATCTTTTCGAGCTGCAGCCCTCGGGTTCGTGTTTCATGGAAAGAATAATAAAACTATTTTTAGACAGTTTTATTTACAGCATACAACTTTACTTTGACGTAAGAGCCTCATGTTGTTTGTTTAGGAATAGGGTCATTATCATAACTTGTTCGATCCACGAGGACTTTTAAGTTACAGCTTGAAGAATAAGATGGAATAGATTTGATTGTTCTCTTCTCTATTTTTATATTTGATGGAACAATTTATAATCGTTATTTAAATTTATTAATCGTAAATATTTCAAATATTTGAAAATATGAAAAAGTCTACGTAATACTTTGTAGATGGTATTTTGGCTACTATTAATAATTTGGAGCGTGCAATTTAACGTGGATAATAGTACAAATCTTTTATAAATTTGCTTTTATTTTCAGTCCGAAATGGATGAATGTTATTGAAATACTCTACATGGAAAGAATCTTGATAAAGAGTTATTGTAATTAATAAAATTTTCAACCTATGTATTTTTACTTTCGAGACAGTAGCCCAAATATGTATGTATGCAGTGTACCCCGAAGGTAAAAAGCTTCATGTCCATTTTTTTATTGAATTAAATTTAAAGCTTTGTATATTGATCCCTGCTTGACTTTAATTTTTCTTTACCTATGGAGACAGCTTAATCATCATTTTTCACATTTTAATTGTGATCGGAAGTATTTAATTCCATAGTATAAAATTTAATTTGATAAAAAGGAATATGATATTAACTCCTCATCTGTAGGTTAGATATGCCCTTACTAGGCTTCCATGTGATTCAGGGAATGCAGTGACGCCGATGTAACCAACCAGTAAAGATGTTCGTGTAAATCAGCCATAAAAATATTGGAAAGTAGTGGACCAAGTATACTGTCCTGCGAAACTCCTGCTCAAAAATATTTCATAATAGATAGTTCGTAGCCTCAATTTAACGGTAAAATGTCTGTGTGTCAAATAATAAAATGATATTAGGTAGATTAGATCTCTCGTAAATAGGTAGTATCTGTAGTTATACAATTTGTTACTCTTTGAAACAATTAAATAGGATTAGAAGGCTATCGGGATAGCTTTTATGAAACAATTAAGGGTTATTACAAACAATAAAATCTAGTAATTAATTAATCCTATATGATTATATGATATCGTAGTGAACACTTCGTCTCTTGGCATAACAGTATGACGACGAATTTTGTCTTCACACTTTTCTGGAGTCTTATGTTTGTTTTTTTATTTTATAAAATTCAAAGTTCTACCTAAGTTATCCTAAGTAAACGATGTCCTTAAGGTACGTACGTCTTCCTAAGATTACTAAAGCTTCTTCCTAGTTAGTAAGAACGTTAGAGTAACATATAAATATGAGAAATAAGGATTGCTAGAGCCAGAGAGAGGATAGAACATAGGCCACTTTAGCTAATTGACATCTTGCCTAGCCGGTGTTAACAGTCAATTGTTCCCCTTTTATTAGCTTTGTCCAACTCCTTCCACTGCTGCGTAGTACGTATCTTGTAATGAGCAGTAGTTTGTAAAGTAGGACGAGTCTCAACTTTTAATAAACTACTCTGCATTCGGCTATTTTCAGGAGTGGACCCAGGGGGAACCAGTGATCGAAAAAAAAAAAAAAAAAGGATTAATGGAATAATCTTATGCCAATAAATTCTTCAAAATATTTAGGATAGTAGGATTTAGATTAGATTAGATTGATATTTTATTTGGACGGTCAACTACTCGGTTATTACATCCTTTTGATTTTTAAATTTAAACTATTTTAATGTTTGTGTTTTTATATTTTAATGTTATATTATATTGTTATATTTTATAATGTTATGTTATGTTTTAATGTTTGGTTATGTTGTGTTTTGTCACTCTTTGGCTTCCTTTTTTTTTTAAAGTTTTTCATATCGCTATTAAGTGACATATATATAATTATTTTACATGGAGTGGTGGTAATTTAAATATAAAAATGTATGAAAATTTCTCTGGTTTTTTTTTTTTTTTTTTTTTTTTTTTTTCGTCAGTTCTAACAAGGCATCCACTGCCTCCGATGAATCTCTTAACGCTCCGGCTACGAGGAGGTATCCTAAGTTTATCTAATTGATGAGAGGTAGAAGGGCATTCTTCTATAATATGCCGCATTGTCAGAGGAATTTGACAGTGTTCACATTTTAAATATAAAGGATTTAAATATACAGCAACACAAATTTTATTTACATAAAAATGATAAAGATGTAAAAGAAAAGAAGTAAAAAATAATGAGAACAGAAATTGATTCAAACCTGATGTAACAGGTAAACAGCTCTCACCGTAATATCAGACGGGAGAAGGTGGTAGTAACTAGGTGGGAATTGAGCACACGCGCCTTACACATGTACACCTTATCGAAAGGATACCGACCAAAATATTTTCAATGTTTGGAAATCAAACGAAAGCTCCTAACAATTCTAGGAGATAAAATTTTAACTTTATTTTAAATAAAATACACTTTGAAAGAAAAAATGAGTAGTAACTAAATGAAAGAGCTCACTAATAACCTAAGATGTGTGTCCGTAAACATTAAACCTAATCTAACAGGTAAACTTAAGAAAGTAACTGCATTACTTCGCTCGTCGAGGTTAGACTGACTCGCTGGTCGATAGCTCCCTTTTTTTGTGGTCTGCAATAAAAGGTTCTTGAATCTTTTAGAACGTCCCACAACATATGACCTCGTGGTGACCAATAATTCTTACCTGCTCTGACGAATTGAAATAAAGATCTGTTTTGGGGTTTTCTTCCGTTATAATACGAATTCAATTTATGAAGTACTTGTTATCTTCATAAATAAACAGATTTTTTTTTTTCGGACGGTACTCTATTATAAAACGAACATATATACGACCTTTTTTTTTCTCTACTCATACTTGTCCATATATGCCTTACGTGCGGGGAAAGGTTATAGATAATTCTGCCCGTTCTAGGATGGGAAGTTTAGATTTATTCTGTGGGTGGGCCGCTAAATTCGAGAAAAGTTATTTTTCGCCCCTAAAGAAAACAGTTTCTAATATTTAATTTTATTTTTTATGTCATTCTAACGAAGTATAGAATAATTATGTAATTGCCTCTATCTATTCCTCATCTGCACGATTCCATTTTAGTGTGTTTCATCGTTGCATTCGAAGATCTTTTGATAGCCTAAAACTGAATTTAGACTTCTATTATGAGACCCGAACTATTAACCAGATAAGAATCGAAATTAGGAAATGGAAATCAGAAGATAAACTGCAAAAATATTATAAAGTTATAATCACCTTCTGGGAAACCTTTTTTTTCAATTCTATGACATGTAACAATAATTTAAATTGTTTTGATTTGTTCTATCCTCATTTATTTATTTTTTTCGGAATTAATATAAATAATTATCTGAATTTAGATTATAAATCATTGGGATATTTTAAAGATTAGCAAGCGCTCTCAAATTGTAAGAAAAGTTCAGTGACTTTGGCAAAGTACTGTATAAAGCAGTTGCCAAGTAACTAATCTAAAATAAAGTTTCATCCAACATGTAAAAAAGAAACATTAAATTTAGCTACACTTTTCTCAGAACTCAGTGATTTTTTTTGACTTGCCAATCTCCTCCTCTTTGATATTTTGCCAATTTTCTTTTATAACTCTGAGATGACGATTATTATTTTTATTTTTATTTTCGACTTTGTAACGACTGTGCAGAGAAATATATAGGCCTAATAAGGAACAGTCTATGAAGCCAAATCACGCGTGACCTTACTGCCAAGGTTCATCGTCACCTCACTAGGTCAGCCCCCACTTAGCTTTTCCTCGCACATCAAAATTTTTCACGAAAAAAATAAATATAATAATTATAGGCACCTATAATAGTTTTCATAATATAAAAAAAAAAAAAAAAATTCATTTCCAGTCGTGTATTTTCTCCTGGGTGTCAAGACACACTTTTGGGGCACTGTTGATAGATACTCTTACTTAAGTATCATTATTGAAGGAGAAAAAACCTAGTTGAACGTGATCTTGATCAATTCACCTCCTTCTAGGGTAAAGTTCCCTAATTTGGGTCACTCTCCTAATTCTAGTTTATAGAACCTTTCAATTTAAAATAACGAATGTTGTCTAATTGATATCGCCATTTATACTGCCATCTGTATCAACTTTATCAGTTGACGGGCTTTTCGAAATTGAAATATTTTATAAACTAGGTTTATGAGGGTGTCCCATATTAGAAACTTGTCACTTTAACTTGTATGCTATGTATAGTAACCAATTGGAAAAAAATTCCTTCACTGTTTTTTGTATCAAAAGAAAATTGATACAAAAAATAATTATTCAACGTAAGTAAATCTTAAATAACCCTGGAATAGGCTCAAATGATCAACCAAGAAAAAAACAAATTCGATCCCTATCAAATTACTATGGTACTACTACTAAGATAAGTATGTATGCAGCCCAAGATCCTCGAGGGGTTACAGTGGTACGGGAAATCGCCAAGCACAGTGAGGAAATTAGTTATACTTTCCCTTAGCATACGAAAGTTGAGGAGATGTTCATTTTCAATAGCTGACTGTTCGGTACTAAAAATTGCTCTAAAAAACTAAAATCTTTAGTTTAAGATTTATCAAACTATCTAAAGGGAGCATGAAATTCGGTTTAAACCATAAAGTTATACTTTTTAAGAAGTACATGACTAACAATAGGTTTAAAAGCTCTTTGCCATTCCTATTCACGAGGTTTTTATAAATACCCAAACCATAACAAACACTAGCGTGTTAATAGCTCGTTATTTCATTCAAAAACGTCATATCTCAAAACATATGTTTTTTTAGGAGTACCTATAAAAAATTTGTTTTCAGAATAGACATTAGGCCTTCCTTATTTCTATTATTTTATCTCCATGATTACTTATTTTCTATAACAGTCACTTTTAATAAAACTCTCTTTATTTGAAGAAGAACTAAGTATAAATTTTCATATTTAAAACAGTTCCTTTTGATTTATTTTTTATTTTTAATTTAATAGATATTGTTTAGATTGAGTTAGAAAGATGGAGATCTTGCAAGTTTTGCTTCCCTTTCTGCCCATTCAGGAAACAGTCACAACTAAAAATAACTAATTTTTGATATATGTACTTATTGAAATGAGTGACCGATATGTTTAATAAATGAACACAAAAATTGAATTTATTAGATATTTATTTAAGAGTTATAATTCAAAAAAAGAGAATTAGAGACCAATAAAAGGCACTTCTTTGAAATTAAGAATATTCTCAACGTCTAATTGTTCTCTCTATTCAAAAGTTGATTCCAAAGCTCTTGCAAACTTTTGGAATGGATCAAGAGAAACTCTGATAATTTTCCTGTCACTGATTGAAATCCAAAACCACAAGACTATTTTTCCTGTAATAATTATGCAATGACTATCGATATCATTCATTTTAACAAAGCAAGTGGTTGAAATAGATTAATTAGGTTTTGTTTAAATAGTAATTAACATGTTATCTGATTATCGTTGCATAATAAGTAAATATGTTTTAGAATAATGAGTAAATAATAAGTTAATATGTTAACTTATTGGATAGATGATAGTTGACCGGATATAGAATTAGGTAGAAAATAGTCCGGGGAGGCGGTCAATAAAATAGAAAATAGTATAAAACTATTTTATTGTTGCCGACGTTTCGACCCAACTATGCAGGTCTTCGTCAGGGCTTATGACAGGGATGGATGTCACGGCCAAAGTATGGATGTCACTTTGGCCGTGACATCCATCCCTGTCATTAGCCCTGACGAAGACCTGCATAGTTGGGTCGAAACGTCGGCAACAATAAAATAGTTTTATACTATTTTGTATTTTATTGACCGCCTCCCCGGACTATTTTCTACCTAATTAATATGTTAACGGTTAGAATTCATTGATTTTTTTTAAAATAATATGTTTTAGTGTAGTTAGAATACTTTCTTTTTCTTTCCAAACAGCTAACTTTTGTCGAATCGTTTTTTTTTTTTTTTTATAAGTAATTGGAGACAGAGAAAGAAAATAGAGCGAGTGGAGGAAACCAGACGTGTCTGGAGAACTAGCTCCAAAACAGAAATATTTTTGCTTTCTGAGACAAAAACTGGTTCCCAAAGCTTCGTAAACATCCGCCCAGTCTCACTGCTCCTTCGGACTTCGACTTTTACGATATAGATTTGGAAACAGCCCTCTCAAACAAGGTACGAACGGATATCTAAAAATAAAAATGATATCAACGGAAATAATTTCGTAGTTTCTCTCATAATTTTTACTGTGAATTAGTAAAAAAAAAAAAAACACTAAAAAATAGTGTTTTTCGAGGTATTACCTTGTTGAAAGGAGTGAGCGAATTGTTATTTATTTTAATTACAAATTAAACTATTTGGCTAGTGCTAATAATTTGAATACAATATTAATGAATAACCTTATAGCCCTCATTTGAGACTACGTAAACGCAACATAGTATAAAGAAGTGAAAATTATGAACAGGATTCATAGAATTTTAACCAATAGTCCAAATTTCATGATTTTCTTCGGAATACGAATACCTTTCATATTCGTATTTACGTATTTTACATGTTCGCAGTTACATATTTAAACAATCGATAGTTTCGATTCGAATTATACGCAAATAAAGTTTTCTTTTCTTCATTGCTCTTCTCCTGGTGTTTTCTGGGAGATCTTACTGCAGGAGAACAAAATCATGAAATATAGGGATTACCACTAAAAGAAAGCCAGTCAGAAATAATATATAGAAAATGGAACATATCCATAGGCGCACGAACCAGACAAAATCTCAAAGTATTGTATTGTAATACCATTAAAAGTATTAGTTCATATGATTTTTTACGTGCGGAATATATAAGTAGTAGTCGTAATAAAGTCAGGGTTTTGAATAACTTGAAGATTAAAGAGATCGCAGTAAAAAAGAATATATAAAAACGAATTGTATTTTTTCGAATATGAATTTTTGAAATGTTTAAATCGTCCTCTGAATTCCTGGGAAAAGTTGAACTAAACAACTGAGTTAAAGCATAAACCAGGAAAACCTTTTCTAAAATTTCGATTACTAAGTCATTGACAAAGTTGCGGTCACCCGGCCATTATTCTTTTTTTAAAGTCGTGAATTATTAAAAAAAAAATTTACGCTGGAAATTGGACCGGTAGTCGAAACGTCAATTAATGTCGATCAATTAATTAATGTCAATTTCAATTAATATTCACTGAACGAAATCCGAATCCACAAGGCTATTTTTCCTGTAATTATTACGCAATGTATATATTATGAACTTCCAATTTATTATCGATATCATCCATTACATATGGTTTAATAAATGGAAATTTAAGACCATTTTGTCCTGGTGTATGCTGCAACCCAGTTGAACTATATGAAATGATTTTTTTTATTTAACTAGGACGGAATAAAGATTGAAAAAGTGAACATTAACAGGTTGTAAAAGAAATGAAATGCCAGCCTATGTGCCAAATATCTGAAAAATAGGATTTTTCAGGTTCTTTAATTTACTATACAACCGACGTTATGTCAACATTTAAGGAAATAAAAACAAAATAAAAATAAAAAAAATTAAAATTGAATTATAAGCTGCATTAGTGTTATACTCATTTTAATAAGTATACTATTGTATATTATAATATCATAGCATATCTGCCATGTTCCAGTAAATAAATGGTTCAGTGGAATTTCCTTTATTTTCCAGGATTGTTTTAGTTTAAACAGTATTGATATAAAATCAGCATTTCATTATCAAGCGTTGAAATTTCGACAAAATATGAAGCTAGTGGCTAATGATTACGGCGATTAAAACAAATGAGTAGATCTTAATCAGTGGTCAGATGTTGGAGTTGTAATTGTTCACCGATCGATTACAAGATATTTAATGGAAATCATAATAACTACATTTCCAATGAACGCCTGACGTACAGTTAATAACTACGAAAAAACTGCTTCCATGCTCCTTTTTTAGCCTCTTAACCCATTTTGGGCTAAATTCGACTAACTACATAACCATCGGTTTGACAAATAAAAAGGTTGATACAGAGTCATATTTAAATATTTAGTGAAGGGATCGTCTCAGCGCATTCAGAGTTTCCGAGCTGTTCATTTTAATCGTCTCTTGAAACTCCGGAAACTTCGAATTATTTGGATTTATATATTTATAAATGGTTATTAACAATCTGAAACCGTTCCTAATTGGATTCTCCCACCGACCCGGAGCGAAATTCAGCTGCTGGCCTAACGAGTAGAGAAAATAGAAACAGTTGTGAATAAAAGGAAAGCGGTGGAGATGAGATCTGACAGGGCAGAGACTGGATAGGAGAACATAGGAACCCTCTAACTCAACCTCAACTTGAGCCTGTTATAAAAGAGGAGATAAAGCTTAGGAAGAGGATAAAACAGTTAGGCATCCTGCCATTTTATTTCTAAAATTTTAACTTAAAATTAGTTTTATAAATATTGAACTGGGGCTAATGGGCGTCGAGTTCCATTTCCTACTGTAAATCATATATTATATAGTTATATTTCCATTCACTATCTTAATGTAGTAGGTATAGAAAGTTATTTTTGTGAAAGTTTTACTTACAGAATATAATAGGTAATATAATATAATTGTTCATATTTTCAATTTCCACTCTTTAATTTAACATTAAGTAATTTTATTATTTTTCTACTTTCACTTAGAATGAAATACTTATGTAGAAGAGAAAGTTTTACAATGATGAAAAATACTAGGCGTTTTCAAGCGAAATATACGATTTTCGGTCCCCTGAGTCCACATAATCAAATTTCACGAAATAGTTTATGTGTTTGATATACAAACTCAAAAACAAGAATTCATACTAAAAAGGAAATTAGGTATTTGAGGTAGGTAAGTAACCTCGATGTGACAGGAACACTTTTTCGTCAAAATGGACTAACCGGAAGTGCCATTTCATACGTTCTTCGGATATTTTCGAAAACGCCTCTAAAAAGTTTAATAAATTAGAGCGAAAAGGAGTCATTCAGAAATATTAAGATGGACCGCTTCGGTCTTACAATAAGTTCTTTGATATTAAATAACATATAAACATTACAATTTTTCGGCTTATATGGGATCTTCAGAGCTCAATACCTTTAAGACCAGACATCCTGCATCTGAAAATTTATAAAAAAAAAAATAAAAAAAGGACTTACCACTTTTACGACATATATCAGTAGAACTTCAAATGAATTTAACCCATTTTTCTTTCATTCTCACTTCAATTTTTTCGTATTATCAGGACGGTGTCATCACTATTGAAATAGTATGATTGGGCTTAAATGGAGAAGGAAACTTTTTTTCCCAAAGAAATAACATTGATTTTGTTTATTATGCGAATTAAAATTCTCTCATTAGAGCTAGTAACAAAAAATGGCTAAATATATGGTCAGAATGAATTGATAGATTATTAAGGAGAAATAAAAGTGAAATTTGCTTATTGCAAAATGATTTCAGTTGATAAGAATAGTAATAAGTAAAATATATAGTAACACTTCTGTGGGTTAACAAATATTTATTCAGCAAAAATATACAATTATCAATGCCAAGATTATTACAACTCAAATATTCGAGCAGATTACAAAAATGATAACGTTATGGCTATCATATGATATGACTTGAGCTTCACAGTCAAGACACAGATTAAGACTTTTCAGTCAGTCGCTCCTTATATATAGTTGTAAGGAGGGTCTATAACGTTGTCGAATCTCGTAGAACGCCGTAGATGGGGCTCGAAAAATCTAGACCCCAACAGTTCGCTCCAACCGCTTAGTTTGTTCCAACCAAAGATCTGAGATTTCAGATCATATGCTTTTTTACTTTCACTTACCTATATATGAAATATATAGTAAGTGGAAGTATTGCGATCGTGAAAAATTTCGACTTCCGGTTTTCAACGGAAATACATGTTTTGGGACCCCCTGAGTCGAAATAACCAAGTCCCGCGAAATGGTCTGTGTGTGTGTGTGTGTGTGTGTGTGTGTGTGTGTGTGTGTGAACAGACTAGCTCAAAAACTATAAACCGTGGGAACCTGAAATTTGGTATTTAGTGTAGGTATATGCCCGCGATGTGACAGCAAAAATTTCATCAAAATTGCTCAAAGGGAGGGGGTACTTTAATTGATAACTTTTTACGTTTTTTTCGATTTTCTCAAAAACGGCTCTAACGATTTTGATTAAACTGAGTATTTGATCTTTTTATATGCCCGAGATATGACTGTCAAAATTTCATCAAAATTGATTAACCGGAGGGGGGACTTTACTTAATAAATTTTGTATCATTTTCACGTGTTTTATTTATTTACTCAAAAACGGCTTAAACGATTTTGATCAAACTGGGTATATGATGTATGTATATGCCCGAGATACGACTGTAAAAATGTCATCAAAATTGATCAACCTGAGGGGGGACTTTACTTAATAAATTTTGTACCAATTTCACGTGTACATGTTTTTTATTTACTCAAAAACGGCTTTAACGATTTTGAAGAAACTGGGAATTTGATGTATGTATACACCAAATATGTAAAAGCCAACATTTCATCAAAATTGGTCTAACTGATGGGGCACTTTATTTCATGACTTTCTTCCAATTTTTACGTTTTTTTCGATTATCTCAAAAACGGCTTTAACGATTTTTATCAAATTCGTCATGTTTAATGAAAATTAGGTTTTCTTGAATATCAGGTAAGCTTTATAATTATTAAAATGTTCTGAGGGTTTTTTTTTTTTTTGGGGGGGGGGCCTTTTTTGTTTGTTTGTTTCTTTCTTATAAAGTACCTTTATTTTTGTTTACATGGAGAAATTAACTGTCTCTCGTTACGCCTAAAAATAAGAAATGGCTAAATATGAGATATGATGAAAATGAAGAAAACATAAAGAGGAGAAAAAAAGAAAAATATTCAGTCAACTCATAAAACTCGTTGAGCCCACGCATGCGGAGTACGCCTTTAATGACAGACCATTGTTCATAATTAAAGCCGTTCTGTTCATTTGAGAAGTGGCAATTAACAAAACGCATTAATTTCTAATCTAAGTAAGTTGGTAAGTGAAAGTTGTGTGTTGCGAGCACGCACCAGATTTTTTATTTAACGATTTAACGTTACAATATTTTAAAAAATCATAATATTTCTGTTTATTATGTTTTATTTTAATTTTTAAAGAATAATATTTTTGTTTATAATGTCTTAAAAGGTAATGGATGTAGACGCAAAAATTATTTGAATGTTTATGTTATGGCAACAAAAAAATAAATGTAATATTTTCAATCCAATATAATTTTGTATTAGATAGATAGATAAATGTGCTTTATTTACAAAATTTCTTTTTTAAATTTTACATTTTGTTCAAAACACTAATTCTGGCATGGATACGCCGTCTGCTAGGGAATCAGCTTGATGGCCAAAAATAGTAATTACAATAATCTTTTCCTTTCTTTTATTTTATTTTTTTTTTATTGTTTTGGTCTATCAAATTAAAATAGCAAACCTTTGATTTTAATAAATTATAAACAAGTAACAACAAATAAAATTACCTTTTATATAACATACAAAATTTTCACATAAAAAAAACAAAATTTTAATATGGTAATCATAATGTAATTAACACTACAGAGTATACCAAAAACATAATAAACTCAATATTAATCATTATAATTAAATTCGTTTATCAGAAATTGTCTATAAATTAAAGATTCCTTTATATCGAAAAATAACGCCCTCCAACATTTTCCATTTAAAGTTTCTATAACCTCTTCTTCTGTTAAGATACTTTTTCCTAAATAATTTTTTCTGAATGAGTTGAGAATCGGACATCTGCCAAGAAAATGAAACATGGTTTCATCCTCCTTACTATTGCACATGGAGCAGGTGTATACTATATCTTTCAGCCATGGTTTGCAGTTAAAGTTAAAAAGCTCCCCTCTAGCCTTGAAAACCGTCTGAATTAATTCTATGGAGTTATCATCGTTTACATAATTAACGTTTGAATCAAGTGTTTTATACATTAGATGCCCTCATTATAGTAGTTTTATACATCACTCTGCCCCCATCGTAGATATCACTAATTCCTGCCTAAAATTTCTTTTTGCTTCATTTGTCTTTCCCATCTTTCTACCGATTTAAAATCCTTGTCCAGTTCACAGCCTACAAGATCCGCTAATTTTACCCATTCTTTAAACCAGCTATTGCTTTTTGTTTTTATGCCTTCCAACGCTATTATTTTAGGTAGACGGTGATTTTTATATTTTAGGATCCTTAAAATATACTCAATATGCATTGCGAAGTTGGAAAAAAACCAAAAAAAAAAAAAAAACCCAGAAAAAAAACATCATAATTTTGTATTATCGAATATATTGTTTTCTAGTCTGAATTGGCTAGGAATTGGTTTTAAAAAAGTGCTCATAGATTTTTAGCTACCCCATCCACAATCTTCAATCAGTCACAATCACAACCTTTTATTTGTTGTAGTTTTTTCGTACCTCACTATTATCTATGCTACTGTGACTTAAAATCAAAACAGATTTCTATTACATTTTATAAGTTCTAGAATTGCCCGGAACGTTACAGTAATGTATTAGTACGTGATCACATTTTCTGATGATTTAGGCCTATCTGGATGGGTCCATAGCGGACAATATTAAAAAAAATTGACTAGTGTCTTTGTTTAACGTTAACAACGGTGCTTACAGTTACATTTGAGTCAGACCTATGATACATCATACATCTTTAGAGTTTAATTAGTTGTTTCACATTTTTTGTATTTTAACGATTCGTCAAAAAAAAATATTTTAACCCACATTGGTTTAACAACATTTGTATATATTTAAATATATTTCGTTACCATCCTGTTAAAGATTCATGCGCAATTAATCTACTCCTCCCCTTTCTCTTTCTACTTTTGCTACAAATGCTGACGTAGGCCATGCTGTATAATGACCTCTTTGGAATTTTTAATTAGGAACGTTGCTGTGCGGGTCCGGATCTGGCAAGACGTCCTCTCCCTGGTAAATTACCAAATAACAATGCCGGCTAGAATTAGAACTCAAAGAGGGCAGAGGGTCGGTCCCCTCAGTGTTGGCAGCTCCCGGCAGACCGCAGGGCGCTTCCTCGCTTCTGATATACATATCTCGATCTAGAGGAGGCGGTCCGTGGAAACCAGGTGCCTCTCCTGTGCCAGGACCGCGAGATCATTTGGGATATGACAGACATTTCTGAATTCTTGGGAAACGTTTGATGATTTATTTAGGTTTCCTCGGATTTCTCTTTGAGATTTAACTCTAATTCAAAGCGGGAATATTTGGGTCATGTATAATTCTCTACTAAATACTTTTAGGTTTACGGTTTTCCAGATATGTTCTATTATTAACAGATCGTGGAAATAGGAATTAATTAATGCGTGGGGCCTTGCCAATTTTCGCAAATGCATACAATGTATATTTCGAGCACCAGGTCCCAAGATTCATTTGAGGAGGTCAGTATCGGAAGGGATATGTTGTAATAGACTATTTCACGAGCATGCTTAGAAAATCGTTTCTTCGTCACGAAAGCTTGTAATTACTTAATTTGGTTGTCGCAAGAAATGTGAGCAAGTGTAACTTTATTTGAGTATATAACATGTATGTTTGGACTCACGGTGTGTTGCAGAAGAGTATTCAAACAGTCTAGTTCTATTTATTTGGATTTACAATATTTACTGTATTGATAAAATATGATGACCATTTTTTTTTTTTTTTTTTTTTTTTTTTTTTTTTGATAACAGACTTTATTTGATAATATTGCAATTTTTCAATAAATTTACAAAAAATATAATTGAATGCTAAAGTCAAAATCATCATCATAAAACTTAATAATGAGCGCCCGGACTATTGAGATTAAGTTCTTAATTAATTCTTTTTCTTTATATTGTTAATTTGGAGGGGGCCTAGGCCCCCAGTCCGCCAATGAAATACAAGAAGAAAATTACACTGCACTTCCTTTGGATCTGTACTCAGTAGCACACTGTGGGGGAGCAGACCGAACAGAGGAATGATCAGTAAACATTCCTCATGAAGAATTTCTTAAACAAATAAAAATATGAAAAAATGGTATCAAATGGCTCCAACTCATGGATAAAATAAAATATATGTAAAGGAAGCCGAACAAAGTGACTACCTCGAACTGATCTTCTCGAAGAGTAAATATCGAGCTGTACTCAGCAGGTTAGGAATGGGATACGCCGATTTCTCATATACATATTTGTTGAAAGGCCTGAAACCTTCAACCTGCTAAACATGCTATGTACTAAGAACATTTATTATTAAATAATTCAAGACTGAAACGTCGTTAAAGATACGGCTTTAACGTTAGAAGGAATACTACGAGATGAAGAACAAATAGTTAAAAAAAAGAAAAAAAATTGAAATATAAACTAGAAGGGATTCTTCTAGAGATTCTACGATCAAGGCCAATGGTCGCCAATGGTCCTAAAAAGATTGAGCAACGCCGAAATATATCTTATAAAATATCTTCTCTATTTTCCTTAAAACAATTTTAAGAAAAACAGATAGATTACTTTAAACAAATAGATCAAACGACCTGATATCACGCTGATACTCAGCCCATAACCTAAACCGAAACCAAAACCACTCTTCGAGTCCTGAGGTTCGGAGGAGGCGGAGACGAGGCAGGATCGTGATACTCCCCAGCGCACGAGTTGCCACTGACCCGGACGGCGACCTATCGCCGCTCTCTGTTGCCCAACGTTTTCCTCACCTTTACGGCCACGTGTCTCTAGGGCACGTACGCTTCGCTTGAGGAAGAGCTATCCAAGCCTCTCTAGCTCGTATGTGCGGGATCGTATATCCATTACTGCAAACGTATAATTTTTGCGGATAAGGAATGCGTAGGTACTTCAAGAGAGGGGAAAAATCTGCAAAGAGGATAACCATAGTTTTTGGGACACAATCGTCCCAGCTATTTTTGAAATAATAGTAATAACAGGTGCCTGAAGAAAAAGGAAACTTTGAGATGGCCTACACGAATGTTCCGGAAAGAGTTTTAAATAAAATATTGTTCGTAGGACTACATATTGTATATAAGTTTTCCGCACAATTACTAAGAAAAACAAATAAAAATCGATGAATTGTAATAGTCACACATATTCATACGCCTTATGTTCAAAACTTATACAAACCGCAACTTTAGATCTTCATTCTTTCTATCTAATTTTGTATTATATAATAAGGTAATTTTGTTTTTAAATTTTATTATATCTATGTTTTTCGTGTAGCAAAGCTGTTTACAATTTAAGCTGTAGATGATTCCTCTTGCTTGAACATAATCATGATTGGAGCAGATCTCTATATTTGATTTTATTCGAACAGGTAACTGGGCGGAAGAAGGAAAAGAAACAGATTTGTGTGATTCTGGGAAATATAAGATTTTAGTGTTGGAATGTTCATCTCTTTGTTTATGATGTTAAAAATATCATGAGGTTTGAATTTTGTGTATATTTACCTAACTTTTTTGCGGAGGCCTATTATGTTATGTACTGTAGTTATAGTAGTCACATACTAGAAGGTATGTGTTATCAATTCTGGTCTTTTTGGAGTTCTCAGAGTTCTGGTCTGTTGTACGTATGTTCGAAGTGAGTCTTGTATCCAAGAATAGTCGTAGTTAATGTAAATAGTATTTCGAACGAAACTATTCTTATTAATTGTTATCGGTGTACATGTTTTTCCGAGAGAAACTCACATGATTCAATTTTGCTTTGATTTTAATTTTTCATTTATGAAAACAATTTTATTTAATGTCAATTTTTGATTATTTTTGTAACAACGTTATCAGCAGTCATTTCCTCCCTTTGTCTTGCTTCTTTATTGCTGTTCAAAATGGCTGTTTGCCATTCTTACATAATAACAACTTCAAGTATTTCAAACCTTTGTTGGTTTTCATCTATCGCATTTTGCTAAGCGAATAAATGAACAAAAACATATTTAACAAGTGATAATTGATAATGCATATACCTATTTACGTATAAATGTTGGAAAATGTTGGTATAGTATAGTTGTTGTGAGATTGGCTTGGATTCGAACCCTTGTTGGCGCCTGGCCAGTCAGGGCTTTGAGCATTGGGCAAACTACAGAAAGGTGTGAAACTACACCGGTGTCATTGTTATTTTCTAACAGGAGTTAGCTATCTGCCAAAATTCAATAGTGTCATTAGGCGAAATTATGCCATTTCAAAAACATGGTTCGCTTTCCCACGTGTTGTTTTTCAATACCACATTGGAGACCTTGGTTAAAGTTTCCTAAGCTTCTATATCGGGACCCGAGTTGTGCTTATATATATATTACTTACTGACATTATATAGAACAAAGTATTTTTTAAAAATTACATTCACACTCCGTATAGGTCTGTATCTACGAGGCCATGTCAAAAAGTTCTCGGCCTGACAATGAAGGAGGGAATCAATATAAAGGACTAATCCCTAATCATGCTTACCTATTTAATAGTTACTAATTAATGGAAACGAGCTCTGAGGGCTGATGGGGAATCGGTTGCCCTTTTCTTCATGACTAGGCTTGTCTACTAATAGGCTCAACGTGGAATAACAGGATTACAGTCTGTTCATTATAAGTACTAATTTTCTTCAACTTGCTCTTCAATTTTGTCCCACTAAACCGAGAAAAGTATGGTAAAAGGTAAATGTAATATCCGTAATTTTTTTTCTTAGCTCGAGAATTGCTTTAAAAGACGTCCACGTTGTCTGAACATTCCAGACCTGACCATTTACGATTATATATAAGGAGCCAGCAACTGACCGAGTTATGGCCTATTCACACTATCGGTTTCGCTCCCGCTCGGCTCCCGGTCCACTCTCGCTCTACCCCATTCACACTATCGCTCCGCTCCCGCTCCACTCCCGGTCCGCTCTCCTAATATCTTATCATATTCAAATCATATAATTTTACACCGTTCACTTTTGACGGTTGAAGCTATTGAAGCCATTAATAATCGAAGTCGTCTGTATTTGGATTGTAATAAATGGTTAACTTTCTCTGTTATTAAAGTATTTATTTATTCATCAATATTACGGCCAAGAAGAAGTTCAACTTTTCGTCTGTAGAAATAGCTTTTAAGTGTACTTTTCTTGATGAAGAAGATAACAAATTTAAATTTTTTTCCGAATGTATTCGAATACGCTTGAAACCGGCAAATGCTGCAATTTACCGATTGTGTTCTCTTCTTTTCCTGATTTATATTTTAATTAATTTTTTCTTTAATATATTTTTTTGTTAATGATTTGACATTTTTATAATAAACTACATTTTTATTCGTTTCAAATTGAACGTTATTTTATAATAGCAATATGTATGTAATCAATAAATAAATCGGTCACCGTTTTTTACGAGTACATTAATCGCAAAATATATCTCAAACATAACATGAATTTTTCTCGTGGAAAAACCGCTTCACAACACGATTTCGTGTTTTATTTTCTTTTTGGTGATTTTTTTTTCAAATTCGGAAAAAAAAAATATTTCTTCATCATTAATTTATAATTATTATTAATAATTATCATAGTGTTGCAATATATTCTTCTTATTATATGTTTTGATAATATTATCTTCTTCATCAAAAAAAGTACACTTAACAGCTTTTCCTTTGGTGATATGTATCACCTGTACAGGTTCTGTTCCTGTACAGGAAAAAAGATGCTCTTAAGTCATCATTTATTCAATTCTCACTGGGCGATCGATCGGTAACTGAGGATGGTAATTCAAATTATGTGAAGTATTAATGAATGCCTTAAATGAGACTTAACTATTGTGAGTAAATCAGTTGGATTCCATTGGGTCATACTTTTTTGGCGAGTGAGAGATATGTCTGTTTGTAAAACTCCAACCACTACTCTTCATTGCTCACTTTTATGTTAGCTTGTAACTTTTGCTGTAATAAGTTTATTGGTGGTTCTTACCTTTGGTTAGGATGACTTTTTTTTTTTTTTAATTATATCTTTGCCATTTACATTTTAACCCAGTTTGTCTGCAACATATTAATAAAACAAAAAAAGTGAAGAGTTTTCGTTAAATGATGTTTGGATGTCATATTGATACAAACAAATGATGTTGATAAAAATTTATTGATATCGGTTGGAGCAGTTACGACCTCATCATATCTAAGTATTGATTGAGAGTATTTTACATTTCGTTAAAATGTAGTTTGTAGTAAGTTCCAGTTTTGTAAATTATCAATGCAAATATATATATATTATACTCCTTACGCCCTTCATCAGATGCTATCGTACTTAATATGGTGTTTTTTAAGTGGGAATAAAATGTTAATTCATTGTTTACATATTAATTCTCTCCATTTCAAAATTATATTCTGAATGTACGGAAAACATATTTAAACTTAAAATAACATAAGAGATGAATATGTATGAATTTTGTGATGAGGAATTTTATATATGGTGAAGATATTTATAACATTTCCTCCCCAAGAGATAAACTAATTATATTCCTAAATACCACCTTCTTAAACATAACTCTCTCGCCCCCACCCCCTTCCTAATTATATTTAAGATAATGGCAAACATAGGAGGGTGGATTTAGAGCGAGAAAAACGTTCGAGTTTTCTGGCTGCTATTTCAGAGCAGTTGTCATATTTCCAGCCTGCTGGCATTCAAGTTAATATTGGACATTGCCCACGCTTTCGAAACGGTTATTTTCGTGGCTACTTAAAAATAAGTTGGTTCAACAGCCAGGAGTTTGCATCTTCGATTTGTTACGTATTTCAGATACAGGTTATTAGATCTACCTTCTATATAACATTATATATGAAGGTAGTTGACTCAAGTTTATCATTCTCGTGTACTCATTTAACTTCTGTTAATATTTCATAGTTAAATCGATATTATACTTAAATTTAAAGGAACTGCAACATGGACATTAAATAAAATTAGAAAATGATGTTATATTTCCGAGTGTTTGACTAACTAATATTAAAATAACACTAAAATTATTTTTGAATAAATAGAAGTATGACCATTCAACGTCAAATCAACGCAAAGATATATCATTTTGAACCTCTCCATCTCAGATTTTCATGATATTTGGTACATGGGTACTACTTGTATCTAGTAGAACAAATGTGAAATATTGCTGACATATGTCTACCCGTTTTTGAATTGTTGGTCTCTGAAGCCCACAAAAATAGATCCAGAAACGGAAAAAATCATGATTAAAAATAGCTGTAGATGTTTTCCAAATTTGACTAGGACTATAAGATTGGTGTTGTTTAACAGCGCATTTCATATGATATACAACAGTGTATAGGTTGGTACTAAATAAATTTTCTTAAAACTAAATGCAAAATTTCAAATTCAATTTTTTCAAAAATGACATTTTTTAAAATAAGTTTAAAAATTGTTAGTATTATATCTATTCATACTATAAAATATAAAAGGGGGATGAAAATTTCATCATTACTGAAAAAAATTAAAACTAGTGATAAAATTCCGTAAATCTAGCATTTTATGATTAAAAATAGTTGCAGGTGTTTTCCAAATTTGATTACGACTATGAGATTGGTGTCTTTGAACAGCGTATTACATGCCATTTCAAATGATATAAAGCAGAGACCATTAATATTTCACTATTGTTCTAGTAGATACAAGTAGTACACATGTACCAAATTTCAAGAAAATCTGTTGGTGAGGCTCAAGCCTGTGTTGAATTGATATGGAATGACTCAGTATTCTTCAAATGTACCCTATCTTCATACATTGTTATTATCAATTAGTACATTCCATGGAATACGAATTCTTTTATAGTATCCTTCGTTTAGTCCTATTTATTTCAGATTTGGTCCGAAGCAGATACTCTCAGATCTTTTACATTTCAGACTCCGCGATCATTCTCCCAAACCCTCCGATTCATAAAACTATTTCCTACAATGCTCAAAGGTGTATGAAAATACCGGTATTTATATGAACCAACCATCATTCAGTAAATGATGTATGACAGGATATATACCCCTTCTTAACTTCTAAATCATCTTCGGTTGTTTTGTGAGCTCGGTCATATTTATACAATAATGCCACATCGTAACTTAATAATTTATTTTTAATATGCGCATTTTAAAAATATCCTTAGGAGCCGATCCCGCTTTACGGCTGTAAATTAGAAATAAATTATCTACCGGTAAATCATTGCTTGAGAGCTGAACCATTTTTCAACATGATTAAGAGCTACGAAAATAAAATCGGATCCTGAATAAAACATGAATTGACAAATTCAATGCTTATATAAATATATTATAGGGGGGAACTAATCCATATATATTCAAAACGAAATTTGTTTGCTATGTTTAAAAATATTTATGAGGCGATCGAGGTAGGTTCGCTTACTTTCTAATGTGAACATTTGAAGATATGTAACCAGCAGTAAATTTATTCATTGTTTCAAATTTAATAATAGTTATTAACTATCAGTCCATAGAATAACAAAATTAATTGATAAATTGAAAAAATTATTAACTTTTTACAGCTTAAATATTGTAAATTGAAACAATACACAAAAAAATATGGTTTTGGAAAGAACTAACAGTTGGAACAAACTGTGGTAGTACTTTTTGTTTGTGACTACGATGTTCGAGTAGCATCTACGCTGAGCCAGAACCTTCGAGGCCCGTCCTCTTAGGACTAAATATAAAGAGCGATGGACTGGAGAGTTAGTCTTGTTCTGAAGCTCAAGTCTTATGGTTACATTTGTGTTATAAATTGATAACTTTTGTAACCTACTTAAATATTTGTGTTTTCATAATTTTGTAGCATAGAAAATTGTTATTTTTTTCAATAAAAATTGTTTAACCCACATAATTATCACCATATTTTTACATATGATAGGAATCATTTCGTTTATAGATGGTGATTTATCCCATTTTAACCAAGAATTAACTTACTGAAATATTCAATAAGGGAACAAAGTTAACAAGAGTTTTGTTATAGGACGAAAAAATAAGCTCAATAGTTCAATAGTTGAAGTCATGAAATTTTCTATTATATAAGATTTGAAATTGAAAACATAAGAAGATTTAGGAACTGAGGCATGGTATTTTTTGTTCTTTTGATGAAAAATACAACAAAATAACTCAATTAAAATATATTTTCATAACTTCATTTATATATATTTTATCCACCTTAGATGTATGTATGTATATTGTCAATCTAAAAAAGTCAAATTACTTTTCTTTTTTTTCAAAAAATTCAATTTTTAGATTTTCTTTTTCGTTTATTTCATAATGTGCTTTTTCAATTAATAAATATAAAAGAAATAAAAGAAAGTTTACATATCAACATCAGTTTAAAAATGTGAAAATGAAATAAATGTTCCTTTATATATGCCAAATAAATGTAAAATAAGAAAAAGGACAAATGTATTATACTGATTACAAATAATGTGATGACAATTGGCACTAAGAAAAAAAAAACCGGAAGTCGAAATTTTTCACGATCGCAATACTTTCCCTTACTATATATTTCATATATATGTATGTGAAAGTAATAACTCATAGATAACCCTAGAGGCTGGGCCAACAGCCTGAAACGGTGGGAAAGTCAAATAAAGTTTCAACTAATATATAGAAGAGACTCCATCATTAAAGAAATCCCATAAATACTCGTAAAATACTATAGTGAAAAAATAGAACCAATTAGATTAATAAATCCATTTTTTAAGGTATCTATGTAAGAAGAATTTTTATTAATTCTATTATGAATTCTTCAATATAGTTTGTTTATATTTGAGTGCAGAAATAAAAAAAATCCAATAAATTTTTTCTGAATATTAATTTGTCCTTTGGAAATCTACGGTATAAAAGCATATTGTTCAAAACGGTAAAAACGGTAAAAAATTGTTCACTACATAAAAAAAAAAATATATTTTTAATTATATCCAATTTTTACATTACACAAGATTTAAAAGTTTCCGAATATTATACCTAATTCATCTTTTTACAAAGAATAACATATTCCATCTGATTGAAATGAGTCTTAAAATATTTTGCAGAAATCGAATAGATTTAAATCATGATATTGTTAGACGGAAAAAACAAAAGCTGCTTGTGTGTTGAAATAATAAAACATAATTGTGCATGTTTGAAAGAAATTTTTGTTTCTCTGAAATATATCTAAATTACACCTTCTTAAGCGCTTTTTCTTCTTCTTTAGTAATTTTATTACATTTTTAATTTTTTTACATTAGTCTTACTTTTAGATGTTTTTTTTTTTCTGTTTTCTCGTGTACTTTTTGAAGCGATGACACTGAACAGGTGTTGGCCAAGTATTATGAAATCTGAAATGGACGCCAAGAGTCCAACTTGTACGTTGCTCTAACTTCTATTCCTGTCCCCTGACGAAATTTCAATTTTTAGATTTTCATTTTCGTTAATTTCGTAATGTGCGGTTTTAAACATCGAAGTTTTTTTTTTTTTTTTTTTTTCAAGGTAGGCTTTTTTTCTATTAGGGCTACAGGACTGCCAAATGTACGACTGAAAGACAAGGAAAACTATTCATAAATATTTACAACTCAAAATAGATTTATTTTGTTTCCTTAGGCAGGAGGCCCCTTCCACCATCCGATTATTTTGAAAATAAAAATGAAACTTAATTATGAATATCATTTTTGTATTACGATATGGATAAAAAGTATACTCATTGTAATAGGGATGAATAAATGTAAACTTATTACATTGTATATGAGCTGTAATTTATTCCATATCGTTTTTCAAAGGCAAAAAAAAAATATTTATATCATTATTAACATTTCTTCCATATAATATAAAAAGCAAAACTATTAGGTTGTTTAATCTCAGTAAAACAGCTTGTGCAGACATTTCAGTGAATATTTTTAATATCATCTGAACTATTGCTCCTGGATCTCATTACTTCTCCATTATTCCCCTGTTGTTCGACATAGTTTTTTCTCTTCCCTTTTCTGGCGGGTTTTGGCAGCTAGGGTTACAGCATGAGTCTTATTGAATTTCGGATATGCTGAAATAAAAAGAAAATTATTTCCTCAGAATTGCTCGATCTGGTTTAAAAATGGAAAAATTATACATGAACAGGTTTATAAAAATTGATGCATGGGAGTCTGAAATTTTCTTTTTTTCCCTTAAACTTATAATTTAGGTATATACCTACCATTTTCATAGTTTGAAGAATAAAAAATCTGGTGCGTGCGCGCAACACACAACTTTCACTTACCAACTTATTTAGATTATAAATTGACGTGTTTTGTTAATTGCCACTTCACAAAGTCACAAATCTTTCCACATTCATTTCTTATTTTTGCCGTTTATGAGTAAATAAAAAAAGACTCGTGAAAATGGGACAATAATTAATAAAAAAACGAACAACAATAAATCGAAAAAAACGTAAAAACTAGACAAAATTCTTTAAATGAAGTACCCCCTCCGTTTGAACAATATTAATGAATTTTTTGCTGTCACATCGCGGGCACATACATACACCATATACCAAGTTTGATCAAAATCGTTAAACCCGTTTTTGAGTAAATAAAAAACACACGTGAAAATGAGACAACATTTATTCAGTAAAGTGCCCCCTCCAATTGATCAATTTTGATGAAATTTTTAGTGTCACATCGCGGGCACATACATATACTAAATACTAAGTTTGAATATCATAAAATAAACACCTCACGACGGTCTCAAATATTCAATATATTTTTAAATGTAACAGGAGCTTTCGGTGCTCATAGCACCATATTCATCTGTATAAAATCAATTAACAATACATTAGTACATATATTATTATTTTATCTAAAATTTAAAATATGTCTTGCATATGCCCAATCTCTTACCCTTTTTTCTCGTTCCCTTAAGGGAGAGTCTTTGTATAACTGTGTGTTACATCAGTTGTGTCATCATCAGTTTAAATACCTAAAGTAGGAATATGTATATGATATTAATAATGCCCAATGATATTAATAATAGATATATAAATGTCTAAAATAGGTTTTTTATATATAATTTACCTACTCGTCGTGGGGAGAGACATGCACTCGGCATAGCTGCCACTTGTTCTCTACCCTATTTCCGACGAACAAGGCGCCCCCTAGGTCCGGAATTAGAAACTTATATAGATAAGAGCTTGTATATGTTAAAATTTTTTAATTTTATCCAGAATGTGTGAATAATGTAAAGGGATGTGCGCAGCTTCTTGTGAAAAAATGAATTAAATAAGATAATTTCTGTAGAAGACGATTATTCCATGATAAGTTACGATGTGACGTCACTCTTTACAAATACGCCGCTAAAACTAGTATACAAATTGATTTCTGATAATTGGGACAAAATCGAGCCTTTCACCCAAATTAAAAGCAAGACCATGTACCTTGAAGGGATTAAATTATGCACGGAATTTGGATATTTTACATTTCAAAATAAATTATATAAACAAATCTTCGGGCTACCAATGGGAGGGTGTTTATCAGTCAATTTATCGGGAATTGTCCTAAACTACATAATTAAGGAAACACTAGAACAATCAGATATAAAACCCCTATTAATAAAGAAATATATAGATGATTTAATTGTTATACTTAAAACTGATGAACATAAAATCTTTTTTGAAAAGTTAAATTCCATTCACCCAAAAATAAAATTCACCTGCGATAAAGAAAGCAATAACTGCATTAATTATTTGGATGTCACTATTGTCCGTAGAAACAAAAAACTGTACACTAAATGGTATAAGAAGGATACAACAGCAGACTATGTGCTCAACTTTTACTCCAACCACCCTAGATCCCAAATTATTAATGTTGGAGCGAATCTTATACATAAAGCTATAAAAATCACGGACGATATATTTTTGAACGAATGTAAACAAAAAATTTTTAGCATATTAAAAAACAGTTTCTATCCCAATAGTTTAATTTCTAAATTGTGGTATACAGGTTTAAAAAAACACCAAAATCCAAATAGAAACAACATTTCCAAAACACCAAATGAAAATTCTATACCAAATCACACTATACAAAATTCTGAAAATAATATTGCAGTATCTTTTCGCCCTCCTACCCAAACCAATATAAAACAATATTTTAGTAAAAACGAAACGATAACAATAGTTGATAAAGCAGAACCAGTCCGCGTACCTTCTACCGACACATCAACTACAAAAACTAACCGCCCATATAAACCCCTCAAATATATAAATAGTTTAACCTATAATATTATAAATACATTTCATAAATTTGATGTTGAAGAATATAATTTTGCTCTCAAACCAGGACACCCGATACGTAATATAATAACAAAAATAAAAGACCAAACACCTTTAGAAAACAATAGAAATGTAATATATAATATACCATGTAAAAATTGTGATAAATCATATGTTGGTCTCACATCTACAGATATAAAAACCAGAATATATAATCACAAGAGTAACTTAAAACCTAATTCTAAAACTAAAACGGCACTGTCTAATCATGCAAACACATTACAACATGAAATAGATTTTGGCAATGTCAAAATTCTCCATAAATCAGATTCGTGGGCTAAGCGAAAAATACTCGAATCCATATATATCGCGGCGAATCAAAATAAGCTTATGAATGAAAAACAAGAAGCTGCGCACATCCCTTTACATTATTCACACATTCTGGATAAAATTAAAAAATTTTAACATATACAAGCTCTTATCTATATAAGTTTCTAATTCCGGACCTAGGGGGCGCCTTGTTCGTCGGAAATAGGGTAGAGAACAAGTGGCAGCTATGCCGAGTGCATGTCTCTCCCCACGACGAGTAGGTAAATTATATATAAAAAACCTATTTTAGACATTTATATATCTATTATTAATATCATTGGGCATTATTAATATCATATACATATTCCTACTTTAGGTATTTAAACTGATGATGACACAACTGATGTAACACACAGTTATACAAAGACTCTCCCTTAAGGGAACGAGAAAAAAGGGTAAGAGATTGGGCATATGCAAGACATATTTTAAATTTTAGATAAAATAATAATATATGTACTAATGTATTGTTAATTGATTTTATACAGATGAATATGGTGCTATGAGCACCGAAAGCTCCTGTTACATTTAAAAATATATTGAATATTTGAGACCGTCGTGAGGTGTTTATTTTATGATATTTAGAAATAAACGGTCTATGATCACATTATGAGTACTATGGAGGGTGCACCCGAAGAACCCAAACTACAACCTAAGGAGTATAACAAGCTCAGAAAGCAGCTAGCATGGATGAAGTCTAACATGAAGAAAGAATTATTTGAATTTGTAAGTCATGCAAATACTGCTCAATCTCGTACCTTTCTTAATTTATTTTATAAACTTTTAGACACCAAATGTAAATTAATTTATCTCAAACATTGTAGGAACAACAATATTTGCCCAGCCCATATTTTAAATCACACAATTAAATTAGAAAATTGTTTCAATAAAAATTTCTTAATTCAATTTAAACACCATAATTTTTTCAATAATTTCAATTTAAGTCTTGTTAATTTGGACATAAAGCAGGCTAATTGGTTACATCATTATTACACGAAAGAATACAATACGTTTATTGAGAACATTAAAGAGCAAAATATCTCCCTCCACACACATTTCACCAATATTTACAATATACACTATGAACAATTGCTGGAGATAAAGAAAGTACTAGTGATAAATAAAGTAACTAGGATCATTAATACCACTATGACCAATCCTTATACGGTGGGTAAACATTATGCAAAATATAACAATAAAAGGACCACTATTTCATCCAATAATATTGCTCCACAATTACAGATGAACAATCATTTTAACGAGATAATAAACAAATATAGAGCTTTACACAAAGATAACAGAATTGTTAATTTATCTAATTTTCAAATTCCGACTAATGTCATTAATTTTTTAAGCTTGGGAGAATCTTTCAATTTCTTTCCATTCAATCACAATCACGATATTATTGAATTGATTGCAGATTTTGAAAGCATTTTAGAAGACCTTAAAACGCCGGACAGCCATAAAAATGCCATTCGAAACAATGTGAATAAATGTATTCTAAACTTTATTAATAAAGATAAAAGTAAACGAATGAATATGAACGCACGACAGTTTGTCCAATTCAAAAACATAATAAAATCAGATTGTAGGAGCACTACATCATTTCTTAAAAATAGTCCAGATTTATACTTAATAAAATCGGATAAAACAAAACGTTTAGTTTTCTTGACTAAAGAGCAATACCAAGTTAGGATGGAAGATTTATTAAATGATAAAAATGTATATAAAACGATTAGACAAGATCCGGGCCATGAACTCAACAAAATGGTAATAAAATATGTACATAAACTTGAAAAATTTAAATTCATTGACCAAAAAACAAGACTAAAACTCATTAATAATTATTATCATACTCCTAAAATCTATGGCTTAGTTAAAACCCACAAAATAGATAACCCATGCCGTCCTGTAGTTGACTCAACAAATAGTCCCACCTACTTTCTTTCCAAATTCTTAAATCCTAGTCTTGACAATTTCTCTAATGACAACCCATTTGATGTTAGAAACTCATTAGAATTAAAAAATGAATTAAATAAGATAATTTCTGTAGAAGACGATTATTCCATGATAAGTTACGATGTGACGTCACTCTTTACAAATACGCCGCTAAAACTAGTATACAAATTGATTTCTGATAATTGGGACAAAATCGAGCCTTTCACCCAAATTAAAAGCAAGACCATGTACCTTGAAGGGATTAAATTATGCACGGAATTTGGATATTTTACATTTCAAAATAAATTATATAAACAAATCTTCGGGCTACCAATGGGAGGGTGTTTATCAGTCAATTTATCGGGAATTGTCCTAAACTACATAATTAAGGAAACACTAGAACAATCAGATATAAAACCCCTATTAATAAAGAAATATATAGATGATTTAATTGTTATACTTAAAACTGATGAACATAAAATCTTTTTTGAAAAGTTAAATTCCATTCACCCAAAAATAAAATTCACCTGCGATAAAGAAAGCAATAACTGCATTAATTATTTGGATGTCACTATTGTCCGTAGAAACAAAAAACTGTACACTAAATGGTATAAGAAGGATACAACAGCAGACTATGTGCTCAACTTTTACTCCAACCACCCTAGATCCCAAATTATTAATGTTGGAGCGAATCTTATACATAAAGCTATAAAAATCACGGACGATATATTTTTGAACGAATGTAAACAAAAAATTTTTAGCATATTAAAAAACAGTTTCTATCCCAATAGTTTAATTTCTAAATTGTGGTATACAGGTTTAAAAAAACACCAAAATCCAAATAGAAACAACATTTCCAAAACACCAAATGAAAATTCTATACCAAATCACACTATACAAAATTCTGAAAATAATATTGCAGTATCTTTTCGCCCTCCTACCCAAACCAATATAAAACAATATTTTAGTAAAAACGAAACGATAACAATAGTTGATAAAGCAGAACCAGTCCGCGTACCTTCTACCGACACATCAACTACAAAAACTAACCGCCCATATAAACCCCTCAAATATATAAATAGTTTAACCTATAATATTATAAATACATTTCATAAATTTGATGTTGAAGAATATAATTTTGCTCTCAAACCAGGACACCCGATACGTAATATAATAACAAAAATAAAAGACCAAACACCTTTAGAAAACAATAGAAATGTAATATATAATATACCATGTAAAAATTGTGATAAATCATATGTTGGTCTCACATCTACAGATATAAAAACCAGAATATATAATCACAAGAGTAACTTAAAACCTAATTCTAAAACTAAAACGGCACTGTCTAATCATGCAAACACATTACAACATGAAATAGATTTTGGCAATGTCAAAATTCTCCATAAATCAGATTCGTGGGCTAAGCGAAAAATACTCGAATCCATATATATCGCGGCGAATCAAAATAAGCTTATGAATGAAAAACAAGAAGCTGCGCACATCCCTTTACATTATTCACACATTCTGGATAAAATTAAAAAATTTTAACATATACAAGCTCTTATCTATATAAGTTTCTAATTCCGGACCTAGGGGGCGCCTTGTTCGTCGGAAATAGGGTAGAGAACAAGTGGCAGCTATGCCGAGTGCATGTCTCTCCCCACGACGAGTAGGTAAATTATATATAAAAAACCTATTTTAGACATTTATATATCTATTATTAATATCATTGGGCATTATTAATATCATATACATATTCCTACTTTAGGTATTTAAACTGATGATGACACAACTGATGTAACACACAGTTATACAAAGACTCTCCCTTAAGGGAACGAGAAAAAAGGGTAAGAGATTGGGCATATGCAAGACATATTTTAAATTTTAGATAAAATAATAATATATGTACTAATGTATTGTTAATTGATTTTATACAGATGAATATGGTGCTATGAGCACCGAAAGCTCCTGTTACATTTAAAAATATATTGAATATTTGAGACCGTCGTGAGGTGTTTATTTTATGATATTTAGAAATAAACGGTCTATGATCACATTATGAGTACTAAGTTTGATCAAAATCGTTAAAGCTGTTTTGGGGTAAATGAAAAAAAAAAACACGTAAAAGTGGGACACAATTTATTAAGTAAATTACCCCTACGGTTGATCAATCTTGATGTAATTTTTTCAGTCGAATCTCGAGCATATTAATGCATCAAATACAGTTTAATCAAAATCGATGTAATTTTTTCAGTCGAATCTCGAGCATATTAATGCATAAAATACTCAGTTTAATCAAAATCGTTAGAGCCGTTTTCGAGAAAATCGATAAAAACGTAAAAAGGTTATTAAATAAAGTACCCCCTCCGTTTGACCAATTTTGATGAAATTTTTGCTGTCACATCGCGGGCATATACTTACACTAAATATCCAATTTCAGATTCGCACGGCTTATAGTTTTTGAGCTAGTCTGTTCACACACACACACACACACACACACACACACACACACACACACAGACCATTTCGCGGGACTTGGTTAGTTGGACTCAGGGGACCCCAAAACGTGTATTTCCGTTGAAAACCGGAAGTCGAAATTTTTCACGATCGCAATACTTCCACTTACTATATATTTCATATATAGGTAAGTGAAAGTAAAAAAATCTATAATTATAAATAAAGGTTTTTAACAAAAGCTACTCTACCTCCCCCCCCCCCCTTTTCTATTATCGATTATATAATTTATGTCTGATTGTAGACTTTTTTTATATTTATATGTAAATAGTTAAATTAACAATATACCTCTTTTACCTTCATGCTGTTAATACCATTGATCGCCTACCCTACCGACGTTTATGTACTCCGAACAGACTAGATTGCTTTCCACTAGAATATTCGATGAATGCTATAGTTCGCTGGTGATCTCCTAGTCTGTTTGTGTAATGGGTGTATCCCTACAAATCGCCCATTCAAAGAGAATTTATTACCAGCGAGTAGGAGATTAAAAGTTAAATGGTGTGGCATTTACACATCAAAGGGAATAAGCACACGCCCACTAAAAATATCAGAGCTCAGTGGGGATTTGTTGGCCGATAGTGTGTAAAGATTAAACAGTAAGCATCTATTAATGCATATAATAATACAGATTTGATAAATATTTGAATTTTGTTTTTTTTCTTTCTTATATTTAGTATAGCTGACGATGTAATAGCAGTGGTAGGGTTTGATTTCGGACTTTGCAAGGTATAAGCTGGAAATTATTTTAATGTGTTCAATCAAGGTCTGGGGAAGTTGTCTTCTTCTGCCATAGATGAGCATACAGTCACGATCACAAGCTTGTTTTAATTTACAAAAAAAATTATTCCAATACAATCAAGGCTTACTAGTACCTAGATAACCATTAACGTAAGGCAATAGTGCTACTGCGGCGAGCAGACAAACACGACTGTTCGAGTTGGAGTCGCTCCTAACAGAAGTTGGTTGAGTGAGGTAGTGAATAATTTTTTTTTTTAATAATTTAAAGTAATTTGCTGCTTAAATAAGAAAGGCTGCTGGTCAAAATTCGAAACTGAGATGGATGACAATTGCAATGGAACTCCCCTCGTCTGAGCTCAATACCTGCTTTAGATCCCTTGATCTATAAAATGTTATTCACCTTTTCGATATATCTTTATCGATATAGATTCCAAAAAAAAAATATATTTAGTCAAGATAAAACATGAATTTGATAAATGGACAACAAGCTTAAGAAGTTGAGAAGGGAAGAAATCATATTGTGCCGCCTTAGGATCAGGCATTACCAGTTCACCCATGGTTACCTTCTCGGAGGTCTGAAGGCATCCACATGCTAGAAATGTCCTCAGTACAATGATCTTTGGAGAAAACTACAAGTGGAAAAAACACAGGACAACGATAAAAATATAGTTACCCTATTTCACTATCTACAGGTTAACTTTTTTTTTTTTTTGTTATAGTACCATCATATAGAGACAACAGCATATATAAGAGCACAACGCCCAACGTTACAAGCAAAGATCAAGGCTTTTTCAATGCCTGCTCCTTGTCCTGTAAGTTCTCCTTTGGTTTCAAGGAGAAAAACCAAATACATGTTCGGGGCATAGAGTTAGGAGAGGACTTGCGTAAGAGGCATGTTTGCAGAAATGAAACGTGCGTGCTGTGCGTTAGCCGATTAAACAGAGAGGATCTATTCCTGTGAGCCGACACAGTTGGCAGTAGAGTCGGTTATCCCGGGGGCCCTAGGTGGCTGTCAGTGCGTTCCTGGTCTCCGGGTGGCGTTCTGCCAGAGCAAACTTTTGATGCATTTCTCCAATTCATGTTGCTCTGCAAGCTTAAATCCGGAAGGAAATCGCGTCCTGAACTTCAATTCGTCTCGAAATAGCTTAATTGTATTTTATCTATTTGGTGTACATGACTTGGATGAGTGCAGTATTCACTCAACGAAACAGACATGTGAAAACAGAAGCATTACTTTAAAGGCAAAACTTTAACTTAACTAACTTCAACATAACTTAGTTTAAATAAGAACTTTTATGCATAAATTATGACATTTTTCTTAAATTTTCTCTCTACTTATGTAATTAGCAAATATGCTGACATGACAAGATATAAAAAAAAAATTTATATACATAGCAACTAAAGCGTAAAAAACAAAAATAACTGATGCTCCAAAGGAATCATTTTTTTTTTTTTAATATTTTTAAATATAGAATATCGATCCCTTATGCTCTAGTTCATGTTCCTTCCTTTCATATTATCCACACGGCAAATAAGAACGTCAGTTACCCGGAATATCATTTTATAAAATATTTAAAAAAACATTAATAATCTTGTTTGCAGGCAACATATTTATCAATATGAGCTTCTAAAAAAAAATCGAGTTTGGCCAAGAGTTTTTTACCTATCTCCTCTTTTCTAGGTTATTAGTTCATTCCGAAATTGTTTTTCACGAGGGTTTCATAAATAACTAGTTAACGAAAACACGCATGTTTAAATCATCTACACCTTTGAGAAGTAGGGTACTCTCTTACGAAATGTTTTTTTAATTAATAATTTGATCCTTATGACTGAGAGAGAGAAAGAGGTGATGACGGAAATAAAGATAACAAACCTAAAATTAGCCTTGTTGAGTGGTTTTATCAACTCGAAAAGGCATTGTAATACAAGGAGTATCACGCTCCCAGACACTTTTGAACAAGTAATCAGTCCTGTTATCTGGATCATTTAAAACCTACTTAAATGTCTAATAACGTTATTCAGTCCTTTTATAAGCTCACAAAATTTCTTTATTAATGCTGGAAAATCGTGTTTTTGCAGGTTTTTTAGTTGGTTGAAGATCGAATTTTTAAAGCCTCTTGGGGTGGTTGAAAGCACTAGAAGACACTCCTTCAAACTGCTCCCCGCTTGCACTCGAAATAAAGAAGAGGCCGTAATCCCCAGGAAGCCCCCGCTCCCCAATCAGTCCTCCAAGAGCACGAGTAATGAGATAGTCAGGAGGAGTGTTAGGTCCTCCAGCTTCCAGTTCTAATTAGGCGGGGGTCGATAGCAATTGTGCTGTCGCGCTCCGCGCAGTTGGGTACTTCATCCGTCCTCAACTGTCTTTGTTCGGTTCGTCTCGTGAGGGATATAACTCTGAGGATGTGGTGGAACTTGGAGTTACCTTCATGTTAGATAAAATCTATGACTGGAATCCCTAATGTTGTCTCCTTGAAGGCACATTTATTGTTTATTTAATCACTTTATGCCCTACGTTTAACCGGATGGTCCTTTTGCCAATTTAGGTATAAATAGGACAGAGATCTTTTACAAGTACCTGACATCTAACAGGCTAGGGGCCTCCATTTTATCCGAAGGACGGCATAACCAAGAATTTTTACTACCTTAGATAATTCCTGAGGCTATCTGGCAGGATGCGAACGTGCCTTTGTCATTGTAAACTGTTATTCTAGCCACTACACTACAGGTAACCCCTCACACTTATTGATTTCTAATCAAACCCAGCACTGGAAGACATGCCCAGAAGTCGAAAAATTTATTTAATATTTTAATATTTTTACTTTCACTTACCTATATATGAAATATTTCGACTTCCGGTTTTCAACGGAAATATACGTTTTGGGGTCCCCTGAGTCCAAATAACATGTGTGTGTGTGTGTGTGTGAACAGACTAGCTCAAAAACTATAGGCCGTACAAAACTGAAATTGGGTATTTGGTGTATGTATATGCGATGTGACACCAAAAATTTCATCAATATTTTTCAAGCGGAGGGGGTACTTCATTTAAAGAATTTTGTCTAGTTTTTACGTTTTTTTCGATTTTCTCAAAAACCGCTCTAACGATTTTGATTAAACTTTATATTTAATGTGTGTATGTGCCCGCGATATGACAGTCGTAATTTCATCAAAATTGATCAATTGGAGGGGGTACTTTACTTAATAAATATTGTCCCCTTTTCACGAGTCTTTTTTAATTTTCTCAAAAACGGCTTTAACGATGTTCATCAAACTTGGTTTTTGATGTTTGTATATGCCAAGATTTGATAGCCAACATTTCATCAAAATTGGTTAAACTGAGGGGGCACTTTACTTTCTAAATGTTGTCTCATTATCACGTGTGTTTTTTATTTACTCAAAAACGGCTTTAACGAGTTTGACCAAACTCGGTATTTAATGTATGTAAATGCCAGCGACGTGACAGTCAAAATTTCCTCAAAATTGATCAATAGGAGAGTGCACTTTCCTTAATGAAAGTTTTCTCATTATCACGTATTTTTTTTTTTTTTTTTTTACTCAAAAACGGCTTTAACGATTTTGATCAAACTGGGTATTTGATGTATGTATATGCCAAACATGTTACAGCAAACATTTCATCAAAATTGATCAACCGGAGGGGGGACTTTACTTAGTAAATTTTGTATCATTTTCACATGTTTTTTTTATTTAACCAAAAACGGCTTTAACGATTTTGATCAAACTGGATATTTGATGTATGTATATGCCAAAGATGTGACAGCCAACATTTCATCAAAATTGGTCATACGGAGGGGGCACTTTATTTCGTAACTTTTTTACCAATGTTTACCTTTTTTTCGATTATCTCAAAAACGGCTTTAACGATTTTCATCACATTCGTCGTGTTTAATTATAATTAGGTGTTATTTAATACCAGGTAAGCTTTATTATTATTAAAATGTTCTGAGGGGGCTTAAATGGAGGAGGGGCCTTTTTTGTTTTCCTATAAAGTACCTTTGTATTTGTTTATATGGAGAAATTATCTCTTGTTTCGCCTTAAAATAAGAAATGGCTAAATATGATATATGATAAAAATCAAGTAAACATATATAGGAAAAAAAAAAGAAAAATCTGGTGCGTGCGCGCAACACACCAGCTTACTTAGATTAGAAATTAATGCGTTTTGTTAATTGCCACTTCTCAAGAACGGCTTTAATTATGAATAATGGTCTGTCAATTAAGGCGTATTCCGCATGCATGGGCTCAATGAGTTTTATGAGTTGACTGAATATTTTTATCATATCTCATATTTAGCCATTTCTTATTTTTAGGCGTAAGAGAGACAGTTAATTTCTCCATATAAACGAAAACAAAGGAACTTTATAGGAAAACAAAAAAGGCCCCTTCTCCATTTAAGCCCCCTCAGAACATTTTAATAATAATAAAGCTTACCTGGTATTAAATAACACCTAATTATCATTAGACAAGGCGAATGTGATGAAAATCGTTAAAGCCGTTTTTGAGATAATCGAAAAAAAGGTAAACATTGGAAAAAAAATTATGAAATAAAGTGCCCGCTCCGTTTGACCAATTTTGATGAAATGTTGGCTATCACATCTTTGGCATATACATACATCAAATACCCAGTTTGGTCAAAATCCGTTTGAGTAAATAAAAAAAAAACAAGTTAAAATGATACAAAATTTATTAAGTAAAGTCCTCCCTAAAGTTGATCAATTTTGATGAAATTTTTACGGTCATATCTCGGGCATATTACTACATCAAATACTCAGTTTAATCAAAATCGTTAGAGCCGATTTTGAGAAAATAAAAAAAAACGTAAAAAGTTATTAAATAGAGTACCCTCTCCCTTTGAGCAATTTTGATGAAATTTTTGGTGTCACATCGCGGGAATATACATACACTAAATACCTAATTTCAGTTTCGCACGGTTTATAGTTTTTGAGCTAGTCTGTTCACACACACACACACACACACACACACACAAAACGTGTATTTCCGTGAAAACCGGAAGTCAAAATTTTTCACGATCGCAATACTTCCACTTACTATATATTTCATATATAGGTAAGTGAAAGTAAAAATATTCATTCAACTCATAAAACGCGTTGAGCCCACGCATGCGGAGTACGCCTTTAATGACAGACAACTGTTCATAATTAAAGCCGATCTGTTCATTTAATGGAAATTATTTGTTTCATAGTAACTAAATGAAATATTCCACAAGTACATAGAAAATTATAAAATCAGACGACTTGGAGTAGTATGCTTGCATTGCCGAATTATCACAAGTAAATACTTTTATTTAATAATAAAAGAAATAAATGTTTTTTTTTTCTGAGAAAATGCAAACAAAAATAAGAAATGAATGAGGAAAAATGTTTAACTTTGTGTAGTGGCAATTAACAAAACACATTAATTTCTAATCTAAGTAAGTTCGTAAGTGAAAGTTGTGTGTTTCGCGCACGCACCAAATTTTTTTTCTAATACGCAATAATTATCACATTCAAATTTAGTCAATATAAAACTAACACAATGGCTTTCCGAGAAAAAATCAATAAATGAATAATTAATATTAAGAAGATGTCTCTTAAATCTCTTATTTAGGCTCTGCTATATGTTTCAATCCAGATGTTTACAATGAAATAAAAAAAAATAATAAAATATCCAAAAGCTGAAAATTAAGGTATTAAGTACGATATTTTCGAAATTCTGTAATGTGAGGTAATTCCTATGTTAAAGCTTGATTTTATAAAAAAATAAACGTACTTAAATATTTTCAGCATGAATGAAAAGATTCAACAGTATCGGGAAACGTGGAGGAGAACATAAAGGAGTGGCGATGATAATAAATATATTTTTTTTATATAATAATTGAAGAAAATCATACATCGATTTCAATTTCGATCACACTCAAAACATTTTTTGAGAGTGCTCACTCAGACGTAAAAAGCTTAAGACACTAAACTCCAAGCAATATGGATGACAGGCCCTTTCTTGTGCTGATTATAGCGACTCTTCGATAAGTTCTTTGTAATCCGAGATATGTTGCGCTAATCCATCACTAATAGCTGTAAGGCCGAGATATCCACAGCTGTTAGCCATTATCTAGTTCGTGGATCAAGCGATAGCCAGGCACCACCGGGCTAGTTCAGTTCGCTGCCGTCCTCTCGGCGAAAGGAACCTATCTCCGGGCCTTGACTTATTTCACCAGAAATTTCCCGTCTCGCCTTTATCCTTTCGTAAACGTTTTTTTTCGGCTCAAACTTTCTTGCCCTGGTAATGGGGATCTATTCGTGCCCGTCAGTTGCTCATATTTCCCTTCTAAAGGCAATCCTCGCTACTTAGGTTTGACAAGGTTCTAAATGCTCCAACATTAATATTTAGAAAAACAAGTGTAATAATAATGTGCCAGTGTTGTTTTTTATTAAGAAAATTTATCTATTTCGTACTTATTTCTATGTAAGCTTTGATAAAATAATACTTTACTTTTTATTTAGGAAGTATGGCGAAATATAAACTATACTTTTAAGGTACTGAACTGAAAGTTATTTTCTATGTCATGAACCAAACGATTGAACATGAAATTGACGAAGATGTAAGTTAAATGATACTTTCCACTGAAAAAATGGAAAAAAGTTGCTTGTTGGCACTTCCAGCTACAATAGAATAATGAGAAGAGAAAAAAATTCTTATAATTTATCACTCGGCAGTGAAGATTATTTTACGTTCTTTCAATAACAGTTTTTCAAAGTTCAAATGTATATAAATAAAGTAAACTTCCACCTAAATATATATTCAAATAGTATTTCAAAATCCTAAAGATACTAGAATATAAAATTGGAGTATCCTTTCGACCTATTTTGGGAAAAAATAAAATCAGTCCGAGCTAAAACAATCTTGGCTCAACCATTTCATAGCTTCCAGGTAATCACTTCGAATGAAACCTTTTATGTAAAAAGCACATTTAATGTACAGTTCTTCAAAAGAATGAATTAGTCCTATAGGAATAGGCGTAACAAACAGTGAAGTAGAATTAGAAACGTAATTGGAAAATTGCTGATGGTTTCTTGTTCGCTATATTTGTATCCTGATATGACTATCAGATGTTGCCTCTCTCAGAGGAGTTGTGTTGAGGTACTGGGGTGGAGTAAATGTACCAACCAAGGGCGTGTTTTTGCGGTTCCACAGCAATATCAGCAAAGTACTCACAGCATCGAAAACATGTTCCGATTAAGAATTATAGGGTATTAAATTATTCATTAAATCAGACCTAAACATGTTTTTCGTAGTCGCCTATTCTATTCTATTACTTATCAAAGTAAGAGAAAATCTTCCTATTCATAAAAATGGTCCAATTTTGCTGCGGATAGCTCGGGAAATTGAAAAATTTACTTTTGGTTTTATCAAATGCATGATTTATAATTCCTCCTTAGCTTTTTAAGTTTGATTTTTTAAAACTGTTATTTAATTTTAATCAAAAATCAACATACATCTAGTGGGACTGCATATAACACTTCATATCTTATTTTTAGTCATTTTCAATGTAGGACACGTACGCGGTCCCTTTAGATCAATAGAGATTTTTTTATTTATCTCGTTCACAAAAAAAAAATCTGGTGCGTGCTCGCAACACACAACTTTCACTTACCAACTTACTTAGATCAGAAATTAATGCGTTTTGTTAATTGCTACTTCTCAAATGATCAGAACGGCTTTAATTATGAACAATGGTCTGTCTTTAAAGGCGTAACCCGCATTCTTTTTTTCTCCTCTACATGTTTTCTTTATTTTTATCATATCCCATATTTAGACATTTCTTATTTTTAGGCGTAACGAGAGACAGTTAATTTCTCCATATAAACAAAAACAAAGGTACTGTATAAGAAACAAAAAAACGAACAAATAAAAAAGGCCCCTACCCCATTTAAGTCCCCACAGAACATTTCAATAATGATAAAGCTTACCTGATATTAAAGAACACCTAATTTTCATTAAACATGACGAATTTGATAAAAATCGTTAAAGCCGTGTTTGTGATCATCGAAAAAAAGGTAAACATTGGTAAAAAAGTTACGAAATAAAGTGCCTCCTCCGGTTGATCAATTTTGATGAAATGTTGGCTATCAAATCTTGGGCATATACATACATGAAATACCCAGTTTGATCAAAATGGTTAAAACCGTTTTTGAGTAAATAAAATAAACACGTGAAAATGATACAAAATTTATTAAGTAAATTCCCCCCTCCGGTTGATCAATTTTAATGAAATTTTTACAGTCATATCTCGGGCATATACATACATCAAATACTCAGTTTGATCAAAATCTTGAAAGCGGTTTTTGAGTAAATAAAAAAAACACCTGAAAATGATAAAAAATTTATGAAGTAAAGTCCCCCCTCCGGTTGATCAATTTTTACAGTCATATCTCGGGCATATAAATAGATCAAATACTCGGTTTAATCAAAATCGATTTTTGAGAAAATCGAAAAAAACTTAAAAAGTTATTAAATAAAGTACCCCCTCTCTTTTAACAATTTTGATGAAATTTTTGCTGTCACATCGCGGGCATATAGATACACTAAATACCCAATTTCAGGTTCGCACGGTTTATAGTTTTTGAGCTAGTCTGTTCACACACACACACACAGACCATTTTGCGGGACTTGGTTAATTGGACTCAGGGGACCCTAAAACGTGTATTTCCGCTGAAAACCGGAAGTCGAAATTTTTCACGATCGCAATACTTTCACTTACTATATATTTAATATATAGGTAAGTGAAAGTAAAAAAATTAAAACTATATCTTTTACGAAGTGCGATGATTATGTTTTCCTTTTAAAAAGACAATAAATAAGTAAGTCCCTGTAAACTTGGATCTACATATCTAAAACAAATAGTATTTCAAAATACTTGGCTTACATGTACAAATGTATCACCAGCACTACTATGTGATGCACCTCTGTTTAAGCGAAATCATCATTTAAAATATTAGATTCATTCAAAAACAGGTATATTTCCAAAAATATTAAAAATCACTTATTGAAGGGGAAGAAGAGGGAATATCATTACATAAATTATTTTGTTAAATTATATTATGAAACAAATAGAAAAAATTAATGGGAATTAAAATTAGTATTCCTGGGCTAAGATGCTATAAAGTCACATTTAATTTAATGTTTTGACTTTCTAAATTTTCTATCGCTGTACTCTCCAAAACTGACGCAGGGGAGACTTAAGTCATTTTGCTACCTCTAAACATATGGAATACATTGAGACTGTAGAACTAGTGACTTTTGCTATCTGAGCACAGATTTATTATACAATGTCTGATGCAATTCTTTGTTATTATTGTATGTTATACAATTACAATTAAACCATTTTCAATCCACGTCCAATAAATATAAGGAGGAGATTCAAAAGGCATTTGATGAGAAATTTTTTCTTTTAACAGGCCAAAATAACTACTAAAACAAGCCAAGTGGTACTACTGGTATCCTGTTGATAATCGGCAGATTTGATAGTCTTTTGTACTAGACATATAGTGGCATTTCAGAAAGTTGAGACTACCTTACCTCTTCACTACCTTGTTTCAGTCATTCCGGTCTGTTAAAGAAGAGCTCTCATACAACGCCTTTTTAATCTCCTCCTCATATTTATAGGCATTTTATCTTTAGCCATAGCCAGAAATACCGTTAAATTTAAATAAGAATCCCGTAAATTCATCTTTAAAGTGAATTTAGATTTGACTGTATTAAAAAGATTAGGATATAATTAATTCAACGCATTATCGCTACAGAACCACGGCAAAGCGTGAGCGGGTCTGCTAGTTTCATTATATATGTTCAGATTTCAATGATTCATTAAAATAATTAAGATTATGGGATTTAACTATTTTTTATAACTAATTTATTTATTTATTTAATTTATTAAGGAATAAAGTAAGCTCATTAATGTTTAAAAGTAAGGTTAGGGGGAGTGCAGGTCAAGTATTTTTGAAAGAATTTTTTTGAGCTGTTTCATGAAACTCATTTAGTGCTACTATACTTTTCAGAACGATATCTCAACATACCCTTTGATGAAATATTAAGATTTCAACGGTTTAAAGTTAGGAAAAATAACGAAAAAAAACTCCTTTCTGACTTCACGTAGGAAATGTAATGTCATCCATTTTCTGTAGGTTGGTAAACTGTAATATTTAATCTTTATCTATATAAATAAAGATGAAATTCTGTTTGTTTAATTGTTCTTTATAGAAATCCATACCGTTTGTCCTAAATTCTCCAAATTTCGCTCAGTGGTTCTTTGATACCAGGTGCGAACACCTATCCAAATTAAAATTGCATAACTTCAGCCGATCTTCAGCTGATATTCTTTATTGTCATAAAAATCGAAATGATCTCGCTTTACAATGTTTTTTTACGAAATCCACCATTTCATTAGAAAACTGAAATTCTTCGGGTGAAATCGGGATAAACAAATATAATCTATGCAATTTAATATTATTAATAATGTAATATTAAAAATTAATAATTAGTATTAAAAAAATGTAATCTATGTAAATAAAGATTAAATTCTGTTTGTTCTTTATAGAAATCCATACCGTTTGTCCTAAATTCTCCAAATTTCGCACAGTTGTTCTTTGATACCAGGTGCGAACACCTATCCATATTAAAATTGCATAACTTCAGCCAATCTCTGGTTATATTCTTAATTGTTATAAAGATCGTTTTGATCTCGCTTTACATTGGTTTTTACGAAATCGAACGTTTGTGCCGATAAAAATCTCACTTTATAGATTTTATAGATTTTAAAAATGAAATTCTCCGGGTGAAACCGGTAAATACAGCTAGTATCAAATATAAGTTAAAATAATATTATTGCTTCCGAAAACCTAATATATTTTGAAAAATAAATATCAATTGCACTTATTTCCAATACCACATTATATGTAATTATTAGACTTTTTTTTTTTTGAACTTATGGTTTTGCACTACTAAGGTCAACCAACACCTCTGGACCCAAAATTGGGAAAATAAAGGAATGGTAATGTGCTCATGTAACTAGCGCGCATTACCATCCCAAGGGGTCATTATCATACAAAGCCGAGATAACGACCTATAACATGAAGATGCTCAACGCATTGAGCGCAAGAACATCGCGTGTAAGAACACGCGCGTTCGTTATCCTACCGCTGATGAATTTCAATCACCCTTAATCAGATTACAGAGAAAGAACCCGACTTGTGAGCGGGAGCTTAATATGTGATAATGGCCCATGTAAAAAAGTTATAGCTTCTGAATAATCCCAACCGTCATCTTACAGTTTTGATCTTTTTTCTGTCTGCACATATAATTATTTTTTTGGGGGGGGAGGGGATGGGTAGTTTCTTTTTTTCGGCACTGTTGTCCAAGAGGAAGAAATAAATGCGGTGGCAGTTATCGACGTCACTGCCAGGATCCAATTTGCTTTCACCTACTATCCACGGTTCGGTGGCAACTATAATGAATTCCTCGAATCTTCATCTGCGGGTGCTGAATGGGCGAGGGGTTCGTAACCAGCAAGCAAAGCTGAATCAAGGGAATTGGATATGAGATCTCAACAAGGGGTGGAGGCGAAGACGGCACAATATGGAAATTAGAGCTCTGATATCTTGTCAACACCGTTACTTGTTCCGGGATTGTAATTCTAACAATTAAGCATCATTAATTTGAAGCGTCTAGTGTGCTCCTGATGTGTTTGATTTTAGTTATCCAGCTTCAATGTTAGTTACATATTACATTTGATATTTATTTGTTTCTTAATTATGCTAATAATTCTTAATTATGCTACCATGGCTAATTGGCTTACCGAACAATGCTACTCTGCGAGTCCTTTAATTTTGTCCTGTCCTGGTAAAATTAGGAATTTTTAAAAAGTAGCTGACATTGCACAGGCTCCGGGCCTCCGTTTTACGCCCCCTCCATTAGACGGCATAGCCAAGGATTTTTCACTCATTGAAAACCCTAGTGCCATCTGCCGGTCCACGAAATCGCCTCCTTAAGCATTGTATTACACAGGTGACACCTTGATATTTATTAATTTATCAACATATTTATTTGTAATTGAATTAAATTGAATTAAACACTAAACATCAGTATGGCTTGCTTCTCTAGTGTACCCTCTAGAAAAGCACACCAGGAGTAGGTACACAGGAAACCTCAGAGAATTTAGACAGTTTAAACAAATTAATTTTTTATTCCTCAAAATCTTTTAAGACTAAATCAATTAGTCTAATTCTATTCAATTACATAAATGTAATTTTTTTTATTGCCCAGTTGCTCATAAACGCTGGAAGCTCATATTGAGTGGTCTATTCTTCAAGTAATCATTTAAAATTTAAAATGTTAATCTTATATTGCTATTTACGTTAGAATTTGCATTAAGATACTAAATAGAATATATTTTTTAATTTATTTGATAAAAATTTGAATTTTCGAATTATTCTCCATTTTATTAAAACTATTATTGAATGTATGTGGTGGACTAAGATAAAAAATATAGTTGAAAATCATAAACTAAAAAAAAAATTAACAAATGGAAAAAAAAAAATCGATTTTAAGTTCCTCCAAATCGAAACGTCCCTATAATATAGAATATTTGTTCCTTTCCAATCATTTAGAACTCCTCTAAAATTTTTCCCTTAAAAATTTTAATAGCACTACTTGCACTACCTCTTCCTATGTAAATTGTTTTTTATTTTATTTTTTTATTACTTTCACTTACCTATATATGAAATATATAGTAAGTGGAAGTATTGCGATCGTGAAAAATTTCGACTTCCGGTTTTCAACGGAAATACACGTTTTGGGACCCCCTGAGTCGAAATAACCAAGTCCCGCGAAATGGTCTGTGTGTGTGTGTGTCTGTGTGTGTGTGTGTGAACAGACTAGCTCAAAAACTATAAACCGTGCGAACCTGAAATTGGGTATTTAGTGTATGTATATGCCCGCGATGTGACAGCAAAAATTTCATCAAAATTGCTCAAAGGGAGGGGGTAGTTTATTTAATAACTTTTTACGTTTTTTTCGATTTTCTCAAAAACGGCTCTAACGATTTTGATTAAACTGAGTATTTGATCTATTTATATGCCCGAGATATGACTGTAAAAATTTCATCAAAATTGACTAACCGGAGGGGGGACTTTACTTAATAAATTTTGTATCATTTTCACGTGTTTTTTTTTATTTACTCAAAAACGGCTTTAACGATTTTGATCAAACTGGGTATATGATGTATGTATATGTCCGAGATAGGACTGTACAAATTTCATCAAAATTGATCAACCGGAGGGGGGACTTAACTTAAAGCATTTTATCTAATGTTTACGTTTTTTTTTACTTTCTCAAAAACGGCTTTGATGATTTTGATGAAACTGGGTATTTGATGTATGTATATGCCCGCGATGCGACAGCCGAAACTTCATCAATATTGGTGAAACGGAGGGGGTACTTCATTTAATAAACTTTTTCTTATATTCACGTGTTTTTTTTATTTACTCAACAGCGGTTGTAATGATTTTTATCAGACTGGATATTTGGTGTATGTATATGCTCACAATGTGACAGACAACATTTCATCAAAATTGGTCAAATGCAGGGGGCTCTTTATTTCATAACTTTTTTTTCCAATTTTTACATTTTTTTGGAATATCTCAAAAACGGCTTTAATGATTTTGATAAAATTAATCATTTTTAATCAAAATCAAGTCATCTTTTTTATATTATTTATAAAAATGGCAATTAAAAAAACATGTCGATTTCTAATGTAAATAAGTTGGTAAGTGAAAGTTGTGTGTTGCGCGCATCGCACCAGATTTTTTTTATTGTTATGATTTTGTAAATTTGCAATTTTATGAATTTTGTTAACCACTATGAAAAACAGAAAGAAAAAAAGTCAGGTGTACAGTTTTAAACTGGTATAAATTAAATATTCCTTTCCTAAGACTAAAGCTGGTGGCCGAAATGTCTAGAACAAAGAAATATAAATAAAATGTAAATATAAATCATCATTCCCCAAAAATTTTCATTCCTATAAATTATATACCTAGCTGCTTATAAACACTTAATTTATTCCTTCGTTGATTTATATAAATGATACTTTTAATTCTTATTCAAAATTAATTTCAAATTCCACTCCCTTGGGTCGACACGACGGTTGGGGGTTGGCACAGACCTCAGAAAAATAGGGCAGGGTCAGTTCCGACGTAAATTCACTCGGATATTTATTTAGACTCTGGTTGCCCAAACCGAACGGGCCAAAAAGGAGACTTACTTTATCATAAATATACAAGTACATGAAATAATTATTTTTGGCAAACTCAAACATTCGCAGTTAGGAGTAACGATTAATGTGACAGTCGAGTCCGAGGTGGGTGCAGTGCACTGCTTCTGACGCAAACAATGTTTTTTTAGTTTTGTTTGTCCAGATCTGTAAACCTGTTAAACTGGTTCTGGACGAAAAATAAACACGTTTCGATATGTTTTATCATTGTCGGTCGCGACATTTCCTGTCAACAAAAATATTATTAAACCGGCCGAAATAAATTTGTAAAAGGTTTTAGAAGTTTTGGGCGATATTTATGTTAATATCGTATATTAGGATTTGTTATAACCTGTGTATAACCAAACGGGGTTCTTTATAATTTTAGTAGTCATTAATTAATGTAGGGTACATTTTTTTTCGGTTTTATAGGGACCCCTCCTAGAACCTTCATATTTGTTTATATTTTTACTTTCACTTACCTATATATGAAATATATAGTAAGTGGAAGTATTGCGATCGTGAAGATTTTCGACTTCCGGTTTTCAACGGAAATACACGTTTTGGGGTCCCCTGAGTCAAAGTAACCAAGTCCCGCGAAATGGTCTGTGTGTGTGTGTGTCTGTGTGTGTGTGTGTGTGTGTGTGTGTGTGTGTGAACAGACTAGCTCAAAAACTATAAACCGTGCGAACCTGAAATTGGGTATTTAGAGTATTAATATGCCCGAGATATGACTGTAAAAATTTCATCAAAATTGATTAACCGGAGGGGGGACTTTACTTAATAAATTTTGTAACATTTTCACGTGTTTTTTTTATTTACTCTAAATCGGCTTTAACGATTTTGATCAAACTGGGTATTTGATGTATGTATATGCCCGAGATATGACTGTAAAAATTTCATCAAAATTGATCAACCGGAGGGGGGACTTTACTTAATAAATTTTGTATCATTTTCACGTGTTTTTTTTTATTTAATAAAAAACGGCTTTAAAGATTTAGATCAAACTGGGTATTTCATGTATGTATATGCCAAAGATGTGATAGCCAACATTTCATCAAAATTGATCAACCGAAGGGGGGACTTTACTTAATAAATTTTGTATCATTTTCACGGTTTTTTTTTATTCACTCAAAAACGGCTTTTACTATTAACAAAAATAAGATATGAATGTAGAAAAATGTGTGACTTTGGGAAATGATATTTAACAAAACACGTCAATTTCTTATCTAAGTAAGGTGGTAAGTGAAAGTTGTGTGTTGCGCGCACGCACCAGATTTTTATTATTTAAAAACATTATTGAAACAGTCTGACTGTTAATAATGCATGTGTATATAATCGGGTATGTATATGTGAATATATTCCGGCTTCTTTAATTGTAATGAATAGTTGTTATTTTAAAAATATATCATTGTTTAGTTATGGACAAGCAACTAAGATGATAATTACCGGCGTATAATGTATGTTGATTTGCAACGCGTAATAAAAATGTCTCCAATCTAAGAGAATTTTTTTTTTAAATAAATAAATGTTCCAGGAAGGAAGCTGTTGTCGTTTAGTTAGTTAGGTGGATGTTATATGAAAATTATTTATTTTTGATTTTCGAATTTCGATATAAATTTGTAATTTGTTATATTTTAACGTTAAACAAAGTCATCTGATTTCGTCTGTTTCATTGAACATGTACATACTAGTACATGTTCTGGATATTACGAGAATCTTCGCCTTCTCGGATGTTCGATTTCAGACTAAATATAAGAAGCAATGAACCTGGGGCTTTGTCCTGGCTCTGTACAACAATGTACCAATATCATACCTTTTGTGCTACTGAATAGTAATTAGTAGTTACCTTTTGTAACTTTGTTAATAATTTGAGTTTTTATTATTTGTTTGACGTTGTGAATTATAATTTTCTTCTGTCAAAATGATCAAACCTCAAACAATGTAACTTATTTCGTGATACTTTCATATACTGGTTTAGAGTATTGTTGAATATTACAGTTTGCCGGGATTATCTATTCCAAAAGTAAAGAATGAAGAGGAATAAAGATAAATAAATGATTCCAAGGAAATGAGGAGCTGAAAGAACTATATTACCTACTTAGGTCGTATGCGAATGAAAAACTTGGCTTCAGTCTGCTTTAAAGTACATTGTAGAACAACCATAAGGCCCATTCTCGAACATTCACAAGTATGTTATGCAGTTACCTTTGGAAATATTTAATCCGTCCAGTCATGATGAAATAGTTCAAATGTTAAGTATTTACCTACAAACAGTACCTATCAAATAAAACCATACTAAAGAAAAACAAAATGTAAGAAATCGTTAAGTGGGTTTATAGTTTTAGTTTCATTTAAAATAGATATATTTATTATTATTTATATGTCAATAAGTAAATGTACAATTTTCGTTCTAAGATTCAGCCTCTTCCAAGGATTGAAGTTTCTTTTCAACACGATCCATGAGAGCATAAGGCACTTCTCGTTCTCTATGGTAAACTGGTTTCACCTTTTCTCGAAGCTTGAGGGAGACTCTAACCCAGGAACGCAGCCTATCTTCTCTTTGAAAACTTGGGGGTAGAGAGAGCTGATCTCTTCGAAGTAGTTAATCGATATAAATAAATAAACTTGAAATTCGAATTATTGTTGGGACAGTGTAATGCACAATTTCTAAAACCGGTAACAAGATGAGAAACATTTTCAAGGATAGCTTTAATTTATTAAATTAATTTTATTTAAGGAGAAAAAAAAATCAAACCATAAAGCATGTAAAATACTTCAAAATACGTATCGAATTGACCTGACCGTATTAATTGATCAGACTGGTTTTCAAGGCCGAGAACTTTGCGGTACTGTGTAATTTTTAGCAACAAACACTCAAATCATATTTCTTAATTTTCTTCCTTTTTTTTCTCCAAACGCTATGATCCCCCACTCATCAGACGACCTCATTTTTTTTAAATATCGCCTTGTTGATCTTGTCGAAATACTAACACGTTTCGTGAGCCTTCATTTTCCATCTGTTTTGAGCTTATAAAAAAGAATATAAAAAAAAAAAAAAATGAACGAACACTCATTTATAGACTTATAATTAAAGAAACCTGCGATATTTAAAGAACAGACTGAACGCAAACATAATTAGGAGCGTATCGCCGCTTTTGAGAAAAACAAGAAAACAAGGAAGTCTTGTTTTTGAAAATACTCCATGTTAAGGACGCTTTGAAAAACATGTTTGTTCGAGATGAGGCCCGGTGGCCCTTATACCTCACAGGCCTGGTAATTGATTTTACCTTATCCAATTAACAGTGAGGTCTTGGGTAATTGTTTAGCGAATTGGACTTCTTCAATAACAATTATTATCATTAAAGTGTCAACTATTAACAAGATAGGGAATACAACGGAAGCCTTTGTATTATGAAATGAATAGGTGGCGTGTTCTCCTATTGCATAAGGTGACCATAATTATATTTAAATACATTTGAATATTTTTTTCCCCCTTACTTCCCTCACCAAGTCTTCAGAGGTGTTAATGCTATTACAGAATACGATAATATTTTTTTCTTTATAAATATAAGTCCAATAGACAAGTGTAGAATAAAAAAAATTGTTTATTTGTTTAATTAGCGTCACTTTTAGCCGTGCACTTTACGCTGGTGTTAATCGGTTGATGCTACAGTGGGAGTCCTAAATTTTTTCTATGCAGGTATGATTAGGATAGGGATCTTTTACGAGAAACTCAGTCTCATACATGCTCGGGACCTCCATTTACCATGATAATAATAATTGATAAACCCATAAAAACTCCGGTACAGGACAAAAGGAAGAAATACTGTCCCTAAAAATTAGGCCAATCTATTCTTTAGTAATCAAATGTATGGAATTTCAGAACGGATCATTTTCATTAAAAAAATTAATAAGGGAGTATTTGATTGGTAACATAATGACATTTCATTATTTTAGAATAAATTGAATTGTGAAAAATGAAACTTGAACTATTTTGATAGGTAATATAGAATTTTCTTTATAACCTAAGTCAATTTAATATGGATTACGGTCCAGTACCGGGGGTTTTGAGAAGGAAAGTTTTGTTAAAATTATTTTTCACATTTACCATGAAATGTTCGCACTTTTCCCAGTTTTTTACCTGAGAACGCATAAACTACACATCGCGTTTATCATTTCTAAAAGAAGAATCAACTATGCTTTGAATGACTCATCAAACTTAGAATTCGGTTCAGTAGTGTGGCCAGAATCTCATGTTGAAAATCGGACATTTATCTCGGTGAAAAATTAAAGTACACTACTTTTCAAGCGCGGAAAAACTACTTGTATGGAATTAATTTCTGAATTCAGAAAGCACTATAAACTCTGTCTTCTATGTGGTCAAGTCACTAAACCCAAAATAGTCATTTGTCTGATTTTTGAGTCATTATCATTTTTGTCCATTTAAGAGCTTTTATTTTTGGCGTACCTCGTGAATGCGATCTAGTTGATTGACTTATATTTAACAAACGAAAGGATGAAGATAAAGGAATTATTAATAAGCAGTCGAAGAGATATTAGAAAATATTAGTGTAAAAAATGTAAATTGTATATTTTTGTTTTATCCGAAAGTCCAAGATCTCAAAATTTTAAAATTACCTTACTCCTGTGTAGAGAAAATAATTAAAACCTTTATTTTCTGTGCTTCTTGTCCCCTAAAATTATCGATTTCTTTTACTTCTTTCTGGGTTTTTTTAATACAACACGAAAACAATTCCTTAAAATTCTAAAATTATGAGCTTGTTTTATACAGAATGCAATGTTCTACAACTTGTATATGTAACAGCACAATTTCACTCCTTTAAAAATGCTTTTTAATTGTCATGTAGCTCACGATAATCTGGTTTAAGCCCAACAGATCGAACGAAATATCCGAAAGATTTGAATTATTGAGGATATTGTACTATAAAATGAATTGCAATCAATTTATGATGACTATTATTTTTAAGTCAAATAAAATAATCACTGTAAGCCCAAATCATGTCTATAAATTGCTAAAGGTCCATAAATGACTGAATTGTTCATAAATAACTTGATGATACAAGCTCTTAACGGATTTCCTATCTTTTCCAAGAAAACCTACTTTAATTGTATTATTGAAAAACAATTAATCGATACCGTAAAACTATTAATTATGCTATATCATTTACGGTATACACAATGCGATACTGGAGAATAAAATATCGTCAAGGTAAACTAAACTAAGAGCAGGCAGGCTCTTTTAACTTGAGAGATATTTAAATATTTATTGGGCTAAAGTTCATGAATAATAATACTGTTTGTCTTCTACCGACTAATTGCGTTTCCATGTCTTCTATTTAATGCAGTTGAAATGCTGGTTATGTAAATATTTTTAAATGGGAATGACAACCTTAGAGTTAAAGATTATATATTATTGTTCTTAAAATCCATTCGTGTGTACATGCGATATTATAAAGATCAATAAAACCTGCTGCCCCGGTTGATTTTTTGCCATTGTTGAGGAATTATTCCTCAATCACAAAAGAATAAGAAAAAAAAAGCTAAAGCTCCTTTACGATTGTATAGCCTCCATTGAATAGCTTCAGGTAGAGTTTATCTGTCAAGTGTAATCAGGCTCAGCCTTATTAAAAGTAGTTTTATTGATTCATTTTATCCGCAGAAGAGTACTACTACGAAATTTAAAATAACTTTAGTTCTCGGATGTTAAAATAGTTTCTAGTGAACTATTAAAATAGTTAATATTAAATTAACTATTTGGATATTAAAATAGTTTCTAAAACTATCGATAGTCTCCGCAATCGATAGAAACTATCGTAGTATCGGATATAAACTATCGATACTACTGATAGTATGAGATTGATGGCGGGGGAGGGGTTGGAATGTTTCATTTCAAACCATAGGAACTATAATGCACGTTTATAGATGAACATTTCTGTGAATAGAGGATAGGTTTCATTATACCTTGAAATAATTTATATCAGCTTCAAGCTTAGTCTCAAACGCAAAGAATAAAATCTTTATCAAAAGGTCAAAGAAACTGTATTTAGAGGAAAGCTATACCGACCCTCTTCAAGTAACCATGCAACCAGGATTCCCAGTTGTCGATGTAGTTGATTTGACATGACAATATTAGTCGGAGTTTTTGAAAAAAAGGACGTTTCTGTAACATTGGTCTAGACATTCATTACTTTGGAACATGTATACTTCAAAAAAATGTTTTCATGTAGTTGATTAAGAGAGGTTGAAAGTATTTTTTAAAAATAAAACTGTGTTTTGTTTATATGGCATTAACAAGGTAATTTTCAAGTAAAGGTACTGGCAGGCAATCAGTTGTTTTGTTTGTATATTATTACATCAACTTGGAAGGCATATATGAGCAAACCATTCTATTTTTCAGTCTTACATATTTCGCGTGTAGATAATATTTTTTTTTTTTTGGAGTAGATGAGCAGTTTTTGTTGGAAACATAAATAAAATTACACTTTTACATTTCGTTTATTTTTTATTTTCATTAATTATATAGCAGATTGGTGCTTAGAGGCAGAAACTATCACTTTATCCTTTGAAAACAAAGTTTTTGATAGTACTATTCTATAGTTACAAAATCTATGGATAGTTTAGATAGTTTTACATCACTAGTAGTACCAGAAGGTTAATCTACCTAAATGCTACCATGTATAGGTTTTGGGTGGGATAGGTGGGGAAGAATTATTAACGATTTGGATAATTAATTAATTAAATAATAGTTAATTATTTTTCATAAAATTTCGACACACTAGTTTTTGCAAACTTATTTATTTAAACTTAAGATTTTTACCTTTTAACTTAACTTTTTATTATCAAAATATTGGCATATTTACTACTTTATTCCGCATCTAGCTCGTTTTTTTTATGAATATTTTTATTTCAGAAATTTGAATTAGACCCCTCGTCTTCTAAGTCCTACAAAAAGTTTTTTAATAAAATAAAATTGTATATTAAACCGATTTCTTCCTTCTATGTATACCTATGCAAGAATTCATTAACAGCGTTTATGACAAAATTATCTGATTATTTTGCTTTTTAATTATATTTTATAAACAATTTTCATTTACAAATTAATTGTTTATTTGAAATCAATTTGACTAATATTTTTAATATATGCACATTATTTTGTATAAGAACCCCGTTCACAGGATAAGTATAGATTTATTTTATTAAGTATTTTAGTTAAGATATAGATAAAAATTTATAAGAGTTGTGTTATACTTAAATATTGTATTAATATATTGTAAACTGAGGCGTGTAAGCGATAGCCATCTCCACTCTCCAATATTTGCCTAGGCCGGAGGGGGCCCGGTTGCTAGATATCGGCCCACGCTCGTCCTTCATAAATTATTAATGAGTTGCATATTCATATGTTAATTTGTCTCTCGCAATAGCTCCTAAGTGTCGACACTTTCCCAACGACAAACTATCTTCGAGCAGACAAACACACGTCGGACAATGCCGGTCGTTTGTCTTGATTCTTTATCTTCTCTGACCGTTTAAAAATGGTGAGATCTCACCTTTATATATATATATATATATATATATAGGTCTGGTAGCTCATTCTTTGGAAACCCAGGGAGTCTAAACCTTTGAAATATTACATTGAATATCTGAGTTGCGTAATTGAAATTTTCGATTTTTCATAATCAAACATATTAGGTACTTCATAACAACTAGTAAGTGTGATTTAAATGACATTTTAATTCTGAAACGGATCTAAATAATTGTTGTTTTACGTAAAATTACAATGCGAAAATGTCTAGCAAACAATGAGAACTCATTGCAGGATAATAATTTACAACGTTACAAAACAGTACTGAAGCACTGAACACACAAGACAGAACAGAGACTCAAAAGTAACTGCTTGCTTTACTGTTCTGGGTGAGACTTAGGCACTAGTCTAACCTTGAACCATTTACATATATATGGTCTACTATGGACCCAGTCAGAAAACCCTAGAACGGCCCAAATATGTGATCAGGTACTAACGACTGTAACTGTTTCAAGCAATTCTATATTGTATCTGTTTTGTTTTCTCTTGTCACAGTATGTAAAAAAAGTTATTAAATATCACAAAATTTCATTTAAAGTAGTGATAAATTTTAACTAGCTTTGTAGTTCTATAGCTTTAGTTATTTCGCTTATTTCAAATTAAAAAGA